>VMDR010000009.1:600000-809109 GCA_007922815.1 Macrotus californicus
ACGAGTAGTTTATGAACGCTAATCCAGCTCAAGATTATCTTTGTTAAACCCCATGTTTCATCCTGGTTTTATTTTTATTTGAATCTTGGATCTGTCTGGACTTAATTTGGTTTGATGAGTGACTTAGAGATAGTTAGCCTAGTGACCGTGTGCCATCACTGATTAATGCCTCTGTTACCAGCGACCTTTCATGGGCTCTTCCGGCTTTAAATGTTGTAGTTCTGCGCTTCTGTGGGTGCACAGACGGCCTTGCCTCCCTGCTTTCCCAGTAGTGTCCTGACTGCGTTCACTTCTGCCTTATGGTGTCTTCATGCAGGGCAAGGCGTGTCTTTCCGCTCACTCACGTACATTCGATTTGGCTTTGTGTTGATGGGAAGCTGCGGTCAGAGGTCTTGGTTGGTCCGTCACAGTGTCTGGGCTTCCTCACCTGCTTCCTAGTGCCCCCTGTACCCATCCTGGTGACCACTGCGTCACAGAAAACTTGAATGGGTTTTGCTCTGCCTAAGGGTTGCCTACTGCCGTAGAACTGGCACTGTCCAGCCCAGGGGCCTTTCAGATGAAGGACTAGTGAGCGCACTGTCCTGGTAAAAATGCCGATGTGTTTATCCAGCTCGGGGAATGCATTGGGCCCATCTGGGAGGTCACGTTCCAAAAGGAGAGTTTGGGAGGGTTTGCGTTGGGAACCTCTGCCCCGGTGTGGCTGACTCCTGTTGTGGGGAGGCTCTGTGTACCTGGCTGTCTGAACGGAATCTGGTTCTGGTGCTGGCACCTGACCCCACGCGCAGCCGTCTGAACCGCCTTTCCCTCCTGTCCACGGCGGGCTGGGACTGTTGACCAAATGTATTGCAGGGTTTCCTGACTGGTGACTGTACAGACCAGAACTTACAGTGTCTCCAGGGTTTCCAGGCCACCGTTGTGACTATGTTGTCCTTCCTGGAACACAGTGAGGTGGGGCTAGCTTGTCCCGTCACTGACTGCCCTTTTGGTTAGGGGGCTGCGTCGGGGTCAGCCCAGCCCCGCTTTGCTGGGCTCATCGTGTGCTGCAGTAGAGGCTAGACAGAAGGGGCCTGGAAGCAAGAGCACCAAGCCTCTGTTCCAGTAACTTCCCTCTTCTGCACACAAGTCAGAGGGGCCTAGGCCTGCCTCAGAAGCAGTGTACGTGGGCCTGGTTTCCGGCCAAATGATAGTTTTCTGACTCAGTGTTGGAGTAAGACATTGTTGTGCGTAAGTGTTATGTCCTCGGGGATCTCTTACAGCGACAGTGCTGGCTCGGAGGGCGTGACCAGCGCGAGGGCTCCTCGAGGTGCAGCGCAGCCCTCCACGCCACGCGCAGCAGCAGATCCTGCAGCCTTGCTCTCGCCGTTTCTGTTTTACCTTTGCCGACCAGAAGGCAAAAAAACAGCGTGTCCGCATTTTAATGTGCACTTTTTGATTCTGTGAGGCTGAATGTTCACTCTTCGTGTGTGTTAGCTGATTGTGCATCTGCTTTGTGCTTCACTCAGATTTTTACTTTGGGGAACTTCCTTGAGGACGGTTGCCCTTCTACATTACGAGAGTGTTTCAGGTTTGTAGCTTGCCTTTTACATTTACATGTTGGGTTTTGACAGCGGTTTTAAGTTTTGTATTCAAATCTATTTTCTTAAAATGGTTTCGTACTTGGGTGTTAATGCTGTGTTTTCTTCTGGTGCCCTTGTGGTCTCAGTTTTGACATTTAGCTCTGCCATCCACCCAGCGGTTACTTTGCTGTGCAGAATGAGGTAAGAATCTAATTTAGTGCTTTCAGAATGGCTAACCGCCTTGCCCAGGACCACATACTGAAGAATTCCTCTTTCTCTAGCCATTCGAAATGCCGCTACTTAATTATGGACTAAATACTTTAATATAATTATGAAGTTCTGTTTCTTAGCTTTCTAGTCTGTTCTACTGGTGTCTGTCCTTGGGCCTATGCAATGTGTTAATTATTTTGGCTTTATAATAAAAGTACTTGGATTTATTTTGGAATTGCACTACCTCTATACATGTATTATAATACTGAGACTTCCCATTTATAAATGGGCCTCCCTCTTCATTCAGGATAGGATGCTTTTCACCAGGAAATGTAGACTCAGGCATTTTAGACTTCTCTAAGACAAGTTATACATGTTGATGATGTTTGTTCTTAGAACTGTTATTCTGTGTTATTGTTGGATATGTTCTTCAGATAACATTTCAGATCATGGTAGCATATGGTAAGGTGTGTGTGGTAAATTACACTGAACTTCGTTATGAGGGCCAGTTGGAGGCAGTACGACATCTTGGCTAAAAGTGTGGGCTTTCAGGTCAGGTCACCCTGCTCCCATGCTGGACCCGTCTCTTACTGTGACCAGCTTTTTGCCTCAGTTTCCCCATCTGTAAGAAAGTATAATCGTAGTATTTATCAAGAAGCATGGTGAGGATTAAAGTGAGCTTCGTGCTCATTTAGCGCGCCCCTGACACGGAGTGAGCACTGCTCTCCTGAGCTGTGAGCATCGTGGTCTTGTCCCACCTGCCCCTCTACTGGGACCTTTCAGCAGAGGAGGGTCAGGCGGGGCGCTGGGAGGCGCACGGAAACCCCCAGCAGCCTGCATTAAGTCGCTAAGGGGGTGATTGGCTTTTCAAGAGGTACTTGAAAAATCTCTGGTTTTTCCATTTATGGTGGTAATATAAAGTTACCTTTTAAAATAAGTTTATTTTTCCTTTTTTAAAGCTGAAATATTCACATACCAAGAAATCCCTGCCTACGAATTGTGCGTTTGGGTGGGTTTTGGCATTTCACTATGTTGTGTGACCATCACCAGCACTCACTTTGTCATCACCCTAGACATGAGCTCTGTGCCCATGAAACGGCAACTTCCCTTCCCGCCCTCCCCCAGTCCCTGGTGACCCGTGTGACGCCCCGTCTCTATGAAGTTGCCTGTCCTCGGGGTCTCGTGTGAGCGAGGTCATGCACCTGCCCTTCCGTGCCCGTCTCATCGCCCTCAGTGTCAGGTTTGCGAGGTCGGTCCTGCCACAGCACACGCCACGCTCGGCCTCTGCGTTCACGAGCGGGACATTTGGGTGGCTTTCACGTCTTTTGCTATTAAGAATAACGCTTCTGTGAACATTTGGGAGCAGATTTTTGCATGAACGTAAGTTTTAAGTTGTCTTTGGTAAACACCTGGGAGAGGACTTGCTGGACCGTATAATAACTCTGTTTAAGTTCCCGAGGCACTGCCGCGCCGTTCCAGGGTAGCTGCATCGTTCACGTCCCCACCGGTAGTGCGTAAGGGTTTCAGCTTCTCCGGTCTCGCCAGCACTTGTGCTGACCTGACCCTTGACTGCAGCCATCATAATGGGCACGAGAAGAATAAATAACAACAAGAAACACATGCAATGGGCATGAGAAGTGGTGTCTCACGTGATTCCGATTCGCATTTCTCTGATGACGAATGGCGTCGGGTACCTTTTCATGTGCTTGCTAGTCGTGTGTGTGTTTTTGGAAAAGTGTCTGTACTGGCCCTTTGACCCCTCTTCGACTGAGTGTCTCTTCATTGTTGAGTGGTAAGAGTCCGTTCTATATTCTGGGTACTAGACCTTCACCAGATACATGGTTTGCAGATATGTTCTCCCATATGGTGGTTTGTGATTCCACCTTCTTGGCATAAAATAAATTGACATTTAAAAAGTAAATTGATTTAAGCGGGAGAAAAAAGGACCGCTGTACTCAGATGGGGGAAAAAAATCTCAGTGTTGTGTGATGATTACAGTGTGGGACGTGTCCCTGATGAGACCACCAGTGTCTGGAGGCAGAGCAAGGAATGCCCCTTAAACATGAAATGCATGAGCGTGTCACTCTGCTGTGGCCTCCCGGGGTCTGTCGGCTGGCACCGCCCGTCAGTGTGCTGGGGCCTGGGGGGCTCGGCAGTGTTTGGTTTTTTCCTCAGTAATAGATGTTGGATTTATTAAAATGTCTTTCCTGCCTCTTCTGAGATGAGCCTCAGGTTTTTCTCCTTTCATCTTCTAATGGTTAATTATAATAATGGAGTATTAGTTTTTTCATTAGTATTAATGGAATAGTATGCTCTCCTATGATTTCTGAAACAAACCATTCCCTGGCCTGGAGCTGTATTTCGCCAACACAGAAGTGAGTCAGAAGGTCCGAGTTGACTTCAGGGCCTTGTCAGGTAGGTTTGGCAACAGAGTATCAGGAAGGCCGGGGCAGTGGCTCAGAGCACGCCTTTCACAAATTGGTCTCTGTTCCCTGCTTTGTTACCCAACAGCATGTGAGTTTGGCCAGATTTCTTAAATTCTTGAAGCCAGCTTCCCTCAGTGATAAAATGGGAGCAAAAACAGTGTTAGAACCTACCCCTTGGTCTGTGCGAAGCTGAAGTGACGTCATGTGGTTGTGGGCACTGTGAGTGAATGAGTGAAGGGCACAGCTGCCCCGTCCCTGTTGTGACAGAAATACCGAACCAGAGGCACAGAGGGACAGCACTGTGGGGGCGCCGCTGCCGCTTCTTTCTGGAGGGTCTGTGGTTCTTTGAAAACTGTCAGTTTCTTCCTCAGTTGCTGTGCCAGCCAGTATTTCCAATTCATCGTTAATTTTTCAGTTACATTTTAATACTCTCTTTATGGCACAGGTGGCAAACACAAGGCCCGCAGGCCGAATCGGGCCCTCCACCTTGTTTTGTCCCGCCCGGCTCCTTGTTTCTGCCGGGCAGCGGCGCCGAGCTCCTGGCCCCTAGTTAAGGAGTAGTTCCATGTACACAGTCCTAAATTACATCCGGCCCTGTGGAGGCAGCCTCGAGGCCGATGTGGCCCCCGGTGAAAATGAGTTTGACACCCCTGTTTTATGAGTAGTTCACTTTGTTCTTATTCCTAGTTTTTTTTTTTTTATCTTGAATAGACTTTCAAGAAATCCATTTTATTGGCCTTTTCAAAGAAATAGCTTTAGATAAGCAGTTCTACTGCTTTCATTTTGTAATTTATTTATTTCTGTTTATTTCATGAATTCTTTCCTTCTGCTTTCCTTGGATTTTGTTTTGTAACTGTTTTTTCTAGTCTTCATTTATGTTCAAAGTCGCATACTTTCAACAGTGAAAAGGAGAGTACAGTGTAGTGAGGGGCTGTGGCGTGAGGCCCCGCCAGGCCATCCCCACCTGTGTCTGCAGGTGGGGCCTCAGCTGCCCAGGTGTGGAGCCTCTCTAAGGGAGGCCACCCAAGAGGATGTACGAGTTCCTGTTGCTAGCCAGTGCCTAGCAGGCATGTGGGGGCACTCAGCAGCGGGAAACAGCTGCTGGTGCCTCATTCCGCAGTTCTGATTCCTAACAGTCCCTCCAACAACATCCTTCATGGCCAGTCACTGAGCTATCCCCACAGACACAGGCAAGCAAGATGACTAGCCCTGCCTTCATGGTGCCCCCATTCTCATGGGGGACGGACCTCAGGTAGAAATGACACAATGAATCAGCGCAGTGATGGTAACAGCCACAAGAGTGAAGCACAGCCTGAGAGTGAAAGCAGACAGCCTTCACCCAGAGGAGGGGACCTTTGACCTCTCACTTTGGGCTGGCAGAGTCTGGAAGGAAGAGCATTTCCAGCTGAGCGGAGGGGCTGGGCAAAGCCTCTGAGTGGAGAAGGGGACTGGCTGGAACCAGGAGGCATGCAAGTTGGGGCTGTTTTTTACTATTGTAATCAATTTCTAAATTTAGTGAATGGTTGGTTGCCTGAGCAAGCAACCTGTACAATTTCTGCTTTTTTGAATTGACAGCTCCCTTTCTTCATTGCTTCAGGTGTGATATTTTTATTGCTGTTCCATGGCAGTGGCAGAGGTATTGTCAGTCATGTTCCACCCTCTGGAAGGCGTTTGGTTCCATCCAGATCCACCACATCCTGTGAAATGAGAGGGGGGATCACATGCCTGCCTCCTCTTCTGGTTCGCTCCATGGAGGCAGCTTACCGTTTGTTCCGTGTGTTTTACTGCAGTGTTACTGGAACCTGGAGATTCCTAGCAGCCCACACCAGTCTCCTCTGTGGAGGACCTTCCGCTTGGAATTCACTCTGTCTGATGTCCACAGGCCAGAACTGCTCCTGTGCCCCGCCCCACCCTGGCCTTGACTGCAGTACCTGTGAGGGGAGGTTATTTTAAACTGTTGAGGTCTGAAGCTATTTTCCATCTCTTTTCTGCGTTCTGCTCCTACATGCTTTAGTTTACCCGGTTACGATCAGGAGTTACTGGCCTTTCCCACTTCAGGCTGTGTCGCGGGCAGTTCCCCATGCTGAAACAACCTTTCCGTTCTGGGTGAGGCCCTCTGGGCATTCCTGTGTGTGAGCCTGCCAGGGCCACCTGTGAGCCACTTTGGGCCTGGTTCCAGCTTTCTCCCATCCAAGTACTAACCAGGCCCGATCCTGCTTAGCTTCCGAGATCAGACGAGATCTGGCGCGTTCAGGGTGGTATGACTGTGGTTCCAGCTTTCTGTGATTATAAATCACACTGTCACGAACCGTTTTGATCAAACCCCCCTTTATACCTCAAGGCTACTTTTGATTTGCGTTTCCAACTGGCTAAAAGGAAGGGGCAGTTGCTCTGGCACCTTCCAGATGGTTCTGTGGGGCCATTATGTACAATGTTGTCCCCCCAACCCCACCCTGCGAATACAACTTGTCTTTGTTTTTGCTCGTGGACCGAGTGCAGAGCGGTTCCTTGAAGCCCTTCCATTCAGTGACGTTCTCCCTTTTAGCCAGCGGCATGCTTCTCTGTGTAGCTCCCTCTCTGGGGTTCTCCAGTACAAACCTCTAGTCCTGGTCACTAACGTGTTACATTAACTCTTTGCTCATCTTACAGAGTATGGTTTGACTACCACAGTTCTGAGGCCTTTTAAGGCCAGAGCTTTGTTACTTCACCGTCAGGTTGGGACTTAGATGGCCGTTCATGGTTCTTCTCCTGCTGCAATCAGTAAGTGCCTGCCCTTTGTGGTGTGTGTCGGGGTGAGGCTGAAGGGAGGCTTCGAGGGAAGTGGGCCAGGAGGAGGGAGGGGATGTGAGGGAGCTGGGTGAGGGCTTTGGAGGCCGGGCCTGCAGGTCTGGCTCTGAGCCCGCCTGGCAGCCCACAGACCACGAGTGACTGAGTGACTGTGTGTGCAGAGCGGGGCTGACTCTGCTCCCACTCGTTCCTGGGAATGAGTAGAAGGAACTCAGTTCTCAGCTCTATGTGACCCTGAGCAGAATTCATCACTCTCTGAGCATCAGCTCCTCACCTGGACCTTGCTGGGGAGGGCCTTCTGAACTCCTGAGGACTGACGTGAGGGACGAGGGGCCCTTCCCCATGAGACGAGGGGACAGGACTCCTGGACGAGGACTGCAGAGTTTGTGGGGGTGTTCGCACCAGACCCGCCGGGGACCCAGGGAGGCACAGCCTGGGCTGGGAGCAGTGGGTGCTGTGGGCTGTGGGCTGGAAGGGTGGCCTGGGGCAGGTACTGGCTAAGGGTCTAGGTGGGCTTCATGGACCTCGGGCCCTGGTGACTTAGACCCGTCTTCCCCAGAACTCAGACTCGGGTGAGAGCAGAAAGGCCAGTAGGGCGCTGTGCTTCCGTCTACACGTTCGGGTAAAGGCAGTTCCAGGAAGGGTTCCACCACTGACGACGGTCAAGAGCTTGGAGGACTGCAGGCCAGGCAGGTGGGAGCGTCTGTGTGAGCCCATGCGGCGTGGGCACAGCAGACCTGGGGGACCGCTGGCATTCACGCCAGGCCAGAGTGCTCAGAGTTTCCCCTGGTTCTTAGATTTCCTGCTCTGATGAAAAACTTAAGATTTTTGGCTTTAAATATAAAAGTAATCTGCGTAGAGTTGAAAATTCAAGCCATGGGAAAGATGCAAAATGAAAGTAAAATCCCCTTCCCTCATCCATTCTAGCCTTACTCCACAGAGGTGGCCTCTCAAGTTTCTTTGAATCTTTATGGAAATTTCTGCACGTGCACAAAACTCGTCACTGTCTTAGAACAGGCAGGACCATAGTGTGGTTCAGGTTGCGCATCTGACCTCGTGAGCCCCTGCAATTACGATACGCACCCAGCATGACAAGGAGCACGTGGCCTGAAGCTGAGGGGACCGAGTCCCTGCTGCACCTTTAACAGGGTGTCAGGGTAGGAGGAGGGAGGCGCGGAGCCGCCGCAGGTGTTTCTTTTACTGGGCACGGCCATGAGCCGTGGCCGTGCTCAGGTTTTGCTTTTCACCTTTGAATCTGTGAGACAATGAGCAGGAAAAAGCAAAAGGCGCTGGTGGTGGCACACCCAGCACTGCTGGGTCAGGGTTCGAGCCCCTGCAGTGTCCCTGCTTCTTTCTAGCTCCCACTCCAGGTTCTTCCTCCCCACCCCATCAGGGACACCACTGTCCCCAAGGACAGAGGTGTTGGGGTGGGGTGCCCAGGGCCTCGCTCCCACGAGCCCTCCTGTTTCACTCCCTTCTCCCTCACTGCCTTGGGGGACCCTGAGCCCCACCAGGGACTTGCAGCCCTTACAGGGCTCTGGTTGCTGCAGCTCCCCCTTTCCCCAGGGCCGCACACAGTGGAGGAAGCAGCCCCATCTTTCCAGTCCTGTGGGAAGGGGAGGGGACAGCTGGGAGCTTTGAACACCAAGGCTGAGGGGCCCACCTAGGGTGGCTACGCTCATCGAGGTGTCCTCTTCCATCCAGGGCTCTGGGAATCAACCTACCACCATCCTCAACTCTACCTCCCAGGACCAGGGAGGCCTGGGTGGACAAGGTCAAAGGGGAGGAGGACTGGCTGGAGGCAGGCAGCTTCCTAGTGACCCTGAGTGTGGAACAGAAACAGAGGGGCCCACAAGAGGCCATGGTGCAGGAAGAGCAAATGACTGGGGACAAGCAGGCCCAGGGTGGGGCCTGAGGGGTTTGAATCCCCACTCTCCAGGCATCTGGGACCTGAAGGGGGGATCCCAGGAGATCCCCAGCTTGGTACTGACAGAAGCAGTGTGTGGTGAGTTTGAGCAGGCTCTCACCCAGGCCATTGGCGGCTTCCCTCTCCCCATCTTCCTTTAACAACCCATGTTTCACCCTGGCTGGTGTGGCTCAGTGGATGGAGCACCTGCTTATGAACCAAAGGGTCACCAGTTCGATTCCCAATCAGGTCACATGCCTGGGTTGCTGGCCAGGTCCCCAGTTAGGGGCATGTGAGAGGCAACCACACACTGATGTTTCTCTCCCTGTCTTTCTCCTTCCCTTTCCCTCTCTCTAAAACTAAATAAAATATTTTCTGGTATTTTTTAAAAAGATTTTATTTAGTTTTAGAGAGAAGGGAAGGGATGGAGAGGAGAGAGTGAGGGAGAGAAATATTGATTGGCTGTCCCCTGCGCAGGCCCCAACCCGGAACTGGGAGACCCTTACATTCAAAACTATACAAACTTCCCCTCTCTCTAGAAATAAATAAATAAAACCTTAAAAAGAAATTAAACCACCAACCCACGTTTCATAAGGATCACTGGGAGCAGGAGAGGGATGAAAAGGTGACCTGCGTGGCAGGGCCTTCTCTCCCAGACCCCACAGAGCCCAGTCAGAACACTGTGCCCTGGCAGATTTGCCAGCCCAAACTCGGGTCGCACGGTGCTGTAGGGGGAGCTGGGCTCCCGTGGGGTGGGGGAAACACCAAACCTGGACAAGCCTGAGGGAAACGCAGCCTGCAGAGTAGAGGGAGGGAGATCAGGAGACAGAGGAGGAGGGGAAGCCCATCAGCCTTGGCTGAGAGGACCCCTGAATGAGGAACCCTGGCTTGGACCCCCTGAGCAAGAGTGGTGGCCGGTTTATCCTCCTCTGCAGTCCTTTAGCCCCTTGGCAGTTTGGGTGACAAAACATTGCCCACTGGAGCTGGCGTTTCCAGTTGAGGGTGGTGAGGGAGCCGCAGGAATCTGTGGTTGTCTTGGCAGGTGGCCTGTGTCTGGGTGGTGAGGCCGTGACGTCCACCAAGGTGCCCATCTCCCTGTAGCGCTGCAGCCACACGGGCAAGCAGACGCTTGGGGCCAGCTTCTGGGAGCCGACGGGCTTGTGCTCAGGCGTGACCCCAGAAGAAATGACAGAGGAGCCACCATGTGGTGAGAAGAGCATGGACCTCCGAGTCTGACCGAGCCGGTGTGAGACTCAGCTTCCCCATTTCTTTTTTTCTTTGTTGATGACAGAGAGAGGGAGAGGGAGAGATTTGTTATTCTACTTACTCATACATTCATTGGTTGATTCTCAAATGTGCCCTGACCAGGGTTTCGAACTTGCATTTCAGGACGACGCTCTCACCAACTGAGCTACCCAGCC
This sequence comes from Macrotus californicus, assembly GCA_007922815.1. Taxonomy (NCBI): domain Eukaryota; kingdom Metazoa; phylum Chordata; class Mammalia; order Chiroptera; family Phyllostomidae; genus Macrotus; species Macrotus californicus. The sequence continues at coordinate 610,307 of VMDR010000009.1, forward strand.
AGGGCAGTTTCCCTGTTTCTAAAATGTAGTTAATGATACCTACCTTGCTGAGTTGTTGAGAAAACTGGGAATCACGTTTATTAATCGCCACATGCAGGTATTAAACAGGGGTTGTGGTGTGTGACATTAAGGACCTTGGGGCTCAGGAAAGTCAGGACTGTGAAGGCGGAAAAGCAGCTGAACTCACAGCGGCTGTGCTAACTGGCTGAGCTGAGGCAATAGGAGCTGCTGAAGGGTTTTAAGCAGGAGAGACACGTGGTCAGATCCAGGCCAAGGGGGAGAGAGACAGAAGAACGAAGCCATCACAGGATGAGGAGGATTGGGAGGGGCAGGAGGCCAGTGGGGCTGGAGAGGAAGGGCGAGTACAGGGTGGGGCTTGGAGTGACCCCTTCCTGCATTCTCAGCCAGTTCTTTTCCATCCTTTTGACCCTTCAGGTCCCAGACCCCACCTCACTCCCAGCCTTTCCTGACTCCAGGTAGAAAGTCATTAGAGGCAGAGACAGGATTAAACCAGGAGACATTTTGCGGAGACACACAGCTTTTTTTTTTTTTTCCAAATATTAAAAAAACATTGTGGAGATCTGTATGTTTATACACACAGCCATATATAAGCTAAAACTTACCATTTTAACCACTTAAGTGTATCATTCAATGCCATTAATTACACACAAAATGTACAGTCATCACCACTACCTGTTTCCAAAACCCTCTCATCACCCCAGGCAGAAACTGTACCCACGAAGCAGTTCCCATGGAGTGGGAGCAGTACCCACTCCCATGTCCCCTTCCTTCCCGCCTCTGGTAACTTCTAATCCACTGTCTGTATGAATTTGCCAATTCCGGATAGTTCATGTAAGTAGAATCTACAGTAATTGTCCTCTTGTGTCTGGCTTCTTGCACTTTGCGTCGCATTTTCAGGGGTCATCCATACCTCATGGGTGTCAGGGCTTCATGCCTTTTGTGACTGAGTATGAACCACCATATGGACCACCTTTTCTTCTTTTTCGAGAGAGGGGAAGGGAGGGAGGACGAGGGGGAGAGAAACATTGATGTGAGAAACATCGATTGGTTGCCTTCCATACGCACCCCAACTGGGGACTGAGCCCAGGCCCTGACCAGGATTCGAACCAGTGACCTTTCAGTTTGTGGGACGACGCCCAACCAACTGAGCCACACTAGCCAGGGCAGACCTCCTTTCATTTATCCATTCATCAGTTTACGTGCATCTTGGTGTGTTTCTGCCTTTTGAATATTATAAATAATACTACTATGCACATTATGTACAAGTTTTTGTATGAATATGTTTCCAGTTCTCTTGGGTAGATACCTAGGAGTGAAATAGCTTGGTCATAAGGCGATTTGTGTTTTTAACTTTTTGAGGAACCACCAAACTGTTTTCCACAGTGGTCGCACCATTTTCCATTCCCACCAACATTATATGAGGGTTCCAATTTTTCTCTATCCTGACCCACACTTATTTTTTCTTATTATAGCCATTCCAGTAGGTTTGAAGTGGTATCTCAGCTTTCTGGGTTTTTAAAAAGATTTTATTTATTTTTATACAGAGGGGAAGGGAGGGAGAGGGAGAGAAACATCAATGTGTGGTTGCCTCTCACGTGGCCCCTAACTGCGGACCTGGCCTGCAACCCAGGCATGTGACCTAACTGGGAATCGAACCAGTGACCCCTTGGTTCACAGCCCACACTCAATCCACTGAGCTACACCAGCCAGGGCTCAGCTTTCTGTTTTTTAATCTGAAAATTTTACCATCATTTAGATATTAAAGGCTTTTACTATCCATGGCAGGGTTTGAACCCAGGTCTGTGGGGCCCTAGAGCCTATACTCATCTCCAACTCTCTCTCCTCACTTCAGAACCCGGTAAAGTGTGCAGGCAAAGGGTAGGCAGCTGAAGGGCCAACACCTTCTTGCCTGCTGGCTCCCCTTTAGCACTGGGGTGGCTTGTCCCCAGCATGCCTGGAAGGGGAAGACAAAAAAAACCATTTTCCTTAGCACTTCACCCAGCTGGAAAGCAGCACCTCACCGTGGGCCTCAGCTGAGGTAAGAGTTGCCTTGGAACAGGGACATGGTTGTCCTGGGTCCCTGGAACTGCTCCCTACCCATCCTGCAACAGGCACCAGCCCAAGGTCTTCAGGGCTGCCATGATGGGCGGAGACTGGGTTCAGTTTGCCAGGAGTCCAGACCAGTGGGGTACGAGGCTAAAAAAAGGGCTGGGTGGCGAGGGGGTCTGCTTCTCCCATCTGTGGGTCTCAAGTGAGGAGATGCATTTGAAGAATTCTGAAAAATGTTTGGATCACAAACTCAAACTCAACATGGTATTTCTGTTTTATCTATTTATCAACAATAATTTGTTTCACTTACTCTCTGCCCAACACTGTTGTAAATGCTTTATAAACACACGGGCGGACAAAAGCAGGCTCACAGTTGCACTGTGACGTTCTTTTGAGTTACAAAGCTACTGTAATAATCATAAACCCATACAAACAGCTGGAAACCCATTTTTGCCCACCACTGTACATTTCCTTGAATCTCACATGAGTAGGTTATTTTCCATCCTCAAATAAGAAAAGTGAGGTACAAAAAAAGGGAGAAAGAAAAGGGAAGGAAAAAGGAAAGTGAGGTACAGAGACTGCAAACCACAAAGCTGGAATTTGAACTTGGTCTGGCTCCAAAGTCCGAACAATTATACTTGGCCAAGATCTGAATGGGGGCGTCCCACCTGTGGCCCACGGGCCGCATGCAGCCCAGGACGGCTGTGAATGCGGCCCAACACAAAATCGTAAATTTACTTAAAAAATTATGAGATTTTGTTTGGTTCCTACACGTTGCAATGTATCTAATGTGTAGCCCAAGACAGCTCTCCTTCCAGTGTGACCCAGAGACGCCAAAAAGTTGGACACCTGAAAGTTTTCAAATACTTTAGTTGGTTAGAGCACCATCCTGATATGCCAAGGTTGTGGGCTCCATATCCAGTCAGGGCATATACAAGAAGCAACCAATGCATGCATAAGTAAGTGGAACAAACTGATGTTTCTCCCCCTTTCTCTCTAAATTCAATCAATAAAAAACATTTTTTTTTTTAAGTCTCTTTCTGGGCCAGGCTTTTCCCAGTTTTGGTTTTATGCAGACACACCCAACACTGTGCTAAGTGAGAGCCACACACATTTTCTGCAATCTTACAAGGCAGTAATTACTTTCACCCAACTGCGCAGAAGAAAAGTAGGCTCAGAGAGGGGAAATTCTGAGGTGGAATTCAGACCGAGAATTTTTTCCCAAGAGCACCTATTCTGCCTTAACGCTCCACTCTCTCTCTCCAACACAACACCCCACCGCTGGGCTGGGCCTCAGGGTTACATAGAAAGAGGGGCCGTAAGGCGGCACGGGCTAGGTGTCCGAGTAGCTCCTTGTAATTGGGGCCACCTGGTACCTTCCCCACCTCCTCCGCTCCTGCCACACCTGAAGGCCGGTGCCCCTTGCACATCCTTCACCAACTCCTCTCTTGCCCTACACCCTTTCTGTGCTTAAGCAGAGATGTCCACGACCAATGCAAAAACGAGGTTCCAGCCGGGGACCTGCTGCTCCGACGTCCCGACAAAGAGCTGGGCTTCCGATGGAGGGCTTCGCTAACCGGCTCCCATCACCTGCCACGTCCCGCGTGACCGGACGGGGCACAGACGTCACCCTCTAAACCTGCCCCTCCAAGCGGCCTGGCTCGCCTAGAACAGTGCCCGCGCCTGCGCAGATCGCGACCGGGCAGGGCGGGGCGGAGCGAGGAACGGGGCGTGGCCTCGGCGGAAGGCGTGGGGCGGGGCAGGGCAGGGACACCTTGCGCCCCTAGCGGCGGGTGTGTTCCCGCCCTCACTCTGTGACCACGGTTACTGCGGCGCGAGACAGTGTCACAGGTAAATGGAGGTAGAACTGAAACATGAAACCTGGGGGCGAAGGCTGCAGGGCTCGGGGCAACGGGAAGCGGGGCCCGACCCTCGGCTCGCTGGAGGACTGGCCCGCCCCACGCGTGCCCCTCCTGCGGGCTCTAGTCAGTTCTGCCCCACTGTTCCCGTAGGATGTTGCGCCGTCCACAGGGGTCCTTCAGCCCTGGAACTGCCCTGGATTCCCACATCCCTCCCCCTGCCTCTGCCAGCTGCTGGCCTCACTCTTCTCTGTCCCCAAGTCGCGGACATGCAGCTCTGTCCGCGCCGGGAGCTGCACACTCTTGAAGTGACTGGCCTGAAGACAGTTGCCCAGATCAAAGGAAAGAGAACAGGGAATCCTGGATGTCCCCGGCCCCTCCGCCCTTTACCTGTCCTCCTGTGGCTTCCTCACAGAACATTCTTGACTCTCCCTCCCTTCCCTAGGCCCGTGTAGTCTCCCTGGAGGGCCTCACCACTGAAGACAAGGTCGAGCTTCTGGCAGGTTCTCCCCTGCAAGATGAAGCCACCCCGGCCACTGAGGTATGGAAGCCCTGACGCCCCTGGAAGGAGGTGAGTGGGGCTACGGAGGCCCCAAACTGGTGCAATCCATGACCCTTAGACTTATTCATTTGCCCTTCACAGTGTCGAACATTTTTAAATTTAACTTACAACATCTGAAAGTCAGCTGATTTTCTGTTAGAATTCAGTGTGTGGCTTGCTTCAAAAATTGGGGAGATCTGGTGACAGTGGGCCCGTGTTCCCACATACCAACTATCTGCCATAGCTGAGTAGTGGCTGCTGTCTTTGGAAGTCTCAACAGTTTGCTGAGACGGCCCTCAGAGCCAGCGTCCGTTACCACTCACCTCCAGGCTTGAGCTGTTGTTCCTTACGGTAAATAAAGGTCAGCTCTCTTTTTTCACCTACGTCTCCGTCAAAAGTGGGAAAACGAAAGACGGATCAAGAGCGTCACATGTTTCAAGAAAAGTAGGAGTGAGCATATTTCCTTGTGGAAGTAAAGAATCTCCCTGTGTGTTTAATATGTAACCAAAGTTTGTGTCAAAAGAATACAACTTACGGTGACATCATGAAACAAACCACAGAAGAATTTTGACTGACATACAGAAAAGATGGGTGATGAAAAGCTCCATGAACTAAAAAAAATCTAAACTTTCTACACCATTTATTAGCGAATGCAAAAAAAGTGATGCTGTTGTGAAATGCAGTTATGTATGAAAAAAATTGCCGGGCATCCAGTCCCTTTACAGATGGGGGTTTATAAAAGACCATCAGTTGAGTGCAGCCGAAACCACGTGTCCGGAACAGAAACTGAGTGCAGCCGAAACCACGTGTCCGGAACAGAATGAGCATTTGCAAACACAAGTCTAACTGGAAACACTGTTGCTCAGCAGGTAAAAGATATGGCTGAAAATTTACAGGAGAAGTTGCAAGAAAAAGTGAAGTCCTTTGTCACCTTTTCTATTGCAGCTAATGAGAGCACAGATATAAACAGCACGAGCCACTTAATTATATTTAGCCATGGTGTTGATGAGAATTTTGACATCACTGAAGGACTTTTGGATGTGGTACCTATGACAGACCCAACCTCAGAAAATGACTTAGTTTTGCATGTTGAGAAAAGTTTAACGTTGACTGGTCAAAATTAGGAAGTGTGACCACAGAGGTGCTCCTGCAGTGGTCTGGGACCTCTCTGGACTTGCTGTAAAACTTAAATCCAAGGTCAAAATGTTTTGCAGGAATGCAGAACTGAAATCCATTCACTACATTCATTACTCACCAGGAATTGTTTTGTACCAAAAAGTTAAAACTAGAACATGTCACGGATATAGTGATGAGCACAGTGAACTGGGTACACTCCCACGGCTCCGGCCACAGGCAGTTCTGTGCTCTGCTTGAGGAATTGGGTGCACAATACGGTAATCTCCTTTACTCTGCAAAGGGAGCGTGGCTCAGTCATGGCATGGTACGGAAGAGATTTTCTGAATTGAGAAAAGACAGATTTGTTCATATCATCCAAGCGCAAACCCCTTCCCCAGCTCATCAGTGAAGCCTGGATCAGGATCCCGGCCTTTTTGGTTGGTATTACAAATCATCTAAACTCTGAATACTTCTCTGCAAAGATGTTCACGAGTAGTTACACAAATGTATGATTCAGTTTGCTCTTTCCTAGGAAAACTGAGTCTCTGGGAAACTCATTTGGCAGTAAATAACCTGGCTCACTTTCCTACACTGAAATCAGTTTCCAGAAAGGAAAGCAATGGCTTAATCTACGTCCCCAACGTTGTAGAGCTGAAGATCAAATTCCAAAAAAGACTCTCTGATTTCAAACATTATGAAAATGGACTCACATTGTTTAGTTCGTCTTTCTTAATTAACATTGATCATGTGAATGCAGAATTACAAATGGAAGTCACTGAACTGCAGTGCAATTCGGTTCTGAAAAGCAAATGTGATGATGTTGGAACGCCAGACCTCTACGAACAACCCAGCGAGAGCTCCCCGAGGTGTGGAAAGCGCTGTGCAAAGATTCTTCCCTGTTCGGAAGCACCTGTACCTGTGAACAGCTGTTTTCTATCATGAACCTGAGTAAAACTAAATTTCGTTCCCAGTTAAAGGACACAAGATTGAGTTCAGTTCTACACATTGCAACTCGAAATATGAGACCAGACATTGACATGTCGGTGCAGAAAAGGGGGTGTCAGGTTTCTGGTTCCAAGTCAAAGGAGTAAGAGATTATGAAAACAAAATGTTAATAATTAAACATTTCTATTTTTCAATGTATATTTTTAAATTTTGGGGGGTAGTTAGGCGGGGAGAGTAATAGGGGGAAATGGGGGCAACTGTAATTGAAAGCAATAAAAAATAATAAATAAAGTTATTGGGAAAATTTAAAAATAACAAAATTTTATCTTTGAAATATCCAGGATTATAAATTTTGTATGTTTTTTGCTTGTACTGTGACTCAGTAAAAAATTAAGTTCAGAGAGGTTCTTTTGCTGGCATTTGATTTTCCCTATACCTGGCCTGTGGTACTTGTCTTTTTAACCTTCTTGTCCATCCTACTTCAGTTTGCCTAATGGAGACAGTTACCATAATTAGTTTCTATGTTGTCCTACTTGTCTCAAGCCAGGGAAAAACTGTCGCTTGCTGCCCTGAGCAAAATGTGCCCAAACTGTAGAATTTCTGTGGATGTTTGAGCCAAGTTGTACCAGTTACCAATTTCTTGCTTCTCAGCTCCACATTCACCCTTCAGTGTCTGCTCTCCAAAAATGGATCTGGGCCCTTTAAATAGTTTTCTTTTGACAGCAGGCATCTTGTCAGTAGAGGGCACTAGAGACACATTGCAAAAGGTAAGGTGTTTTCCTTTCCTGTTTGCTCACTTGGCAGGCTCCTGGTGCAGGTGGCTCCTCTAGCACGAGGCTCCTGCAGCGCTCAGCTATCAGCAGCGCCCAGCTGTCAGCACCACCCAGAACCAGCAGCCTCCCCACGTCCCCCTCCAGACAGTTATGTAATGGAACCCTGCTGAGACACTGCCCTGAGAACAGCTCCCCCCCCAACACACACACACACACACACACACACACACACGAGGACAGATTTCCAGCACATTCTGACAGTGTGCCACCACAGCAATGTCGCATGCCCTAACCATCAAGATCAGGATTTTAGTTTTGCTGTGGGGAGTCTCTTCCTTGGGCACCTACCTCAGCCCTCAGGGTGGTGGCTGCTCCTTATACCTGCCATTTCTTTAGAATTCTCATTACTCCTATTGTAGTTACTCTCTATTTTAACTTTTTTTAGAGAGAAAGAAAAGGAGACAGAGAGAAACATCGATTTGTTGTTGTACTTATTTATGCATTCATTGGCTGATTCTTGTATGTGCCCTGAGGGGGGATTGAACCCACAGCCTTGGGGTATCAGGATGACACTCTAACCAACCTAGGATGACCAGGCCAGGGCTTTGAAGTTTGTATAGTTTTGAATGTAAGGGTATCCCAGTTCTGGGTTGGGGGCTGTTTAGGAGGAGGCAGCCAATCAATGTTTCTCTCCCTCTCTGCTTCCCTTCCCCTCTCTCTAAAAATAAAAAAGTAAAATCTTTAAAAAAAAAACAAAGAATACCAGAAAAAAAATTATTTATTTTTTAGAGACAGTGGAAAGGAAGGAGAAAGAGGGAAAGAAACATCCATGTGTGGTTGCCTCTTACACACCCTCCACTGGGCTCCTGGCCTGCAACCCAGGCATGTGCCCTTACCAGGAATTAAACCGGTGACGCTTTGGTTTGCAGGCTGGCACTCAATCCACTGAGCCGCCCCAGGCAGGGCTAAATAAATAAAATCTTAAAACAAAACAAGGTGAGCCCTAGGATTCTCTCAGCTTACTGTCTAGAAAAAATTTCCAAAGCACAAGGCACGGTGAGGGGCAACCCAGGCAGAGGGAGCTGGGAGACCAAGGTGGCTAGGGCTTACAGGGCAGAGAACCAGAGAGAACTTTCCCTCAGGTCTTCAGGTGAGTTCTGATCAACGCATGAGTATATGGAAATTATCTGAAGCCAAGAAAAGAGCCACCAGAAGGGATAAAAAGGAGCAATTCCCAGAGATCACAAAGGATCTGAATTCCACCAGCTAGAATGGAAAAGCAACCAAAGGGAAAGGCATGTTACATCAGAAGAAGGACAGAGAAGGACAACAGCTTCTTCCCCACTGGAAGCAATGCAAGACAGAAGACAGTGTTCTGGGATGCAGGTCTGTAATTTGGAAATGGCTTGTCCCTTTTGGACCTTGCTTTTCAGCCTTCCTTGGTCAGAGCAGGGCAGATTTTAATCTTGGGCTAATTGTGCCTTCTACTTGGGCAAATCCCTTCTGAGTATTTTACCTGATCCCCCATGATTCTTCACAGTACTGGTAGGAAAAACAATTACCAACCTGGTATTCTATATACGGCAAAAATGTATTTTATAAACAAAGGCAAAAAAAGGCTTTTTCAGACATACAGATGCTGAAGACTGTACCTCTAGTACACCTGCACGACAATAAATGTTAAAGGAAGTCTTCAGATAGCAGGAAAATTATACAAGTTGGAAATGTGGATAAACAAAAAGGAACAAAGAATACCAGAAGTGACCACTACGTGGCTAAATACAAAAGTTCTGAGAAGATAATTGACTATTGAAGGCAAAGCAATGTACAGCAGGTCCTCAAATGACGGTGTCTTGTCATGATGTTGACTCCTGGCCAGGACCCTGCCCTCCTGTGACCAGGAAGCCGACCAGTAGAGGAGTGTATGCTTCAGAGCCCCGAAGGAGGCCATAAAATGTGTAGGCCTCTGTAGTTGAAAACACTCAACTCCTGGTCACTCCAACCCATGGGTGACTTTGTCTCCCAATAACATGTGGGACCAGAAGGACCCAGTAACACTGGAAGAGCTCAGCAGAGCTCAGCAGGAAAATGCAAAAGCACTGGACCCAGAGACATCCTGCAAATAGGCACAAGTCAGAGCAAGCTGCAGGCAGGCCCCTGTTAGCTGCAAGCTGTCCATGTGCTGGAGGCCCCGGTGGCAGGGCATTGGAAATGCGTCGGGGCCAAGCTGCCCTCATCCTTGAGTTGGGCTACGCTGGGCTGAGGACCTGCTTTGCCTTCCCCTTTGCTTCAGCCCGATTCCTGAACTCCCATTGAACTTCAACAGCCAGACTCTTGGGGCCTGTCTCTCTCCTTGTCCTCTGACCCATTGACTGTCAAACTCCCTTGCATTTCTTCTGTCCTGGTCTGTCTTGCTTTGACCTTGACACAGGCCTTTCACTTGCAGTTTCCTGGTGGTCTGAGGAATCTAGTGTCTGGGTAACTCTAAAATACCTCCCGGAGCCTCTTGGGAAGCCCTGCCGTCCCTTCCACCTGTGGCATTCCACAGCAGGAGTAACGCACAGTAGGCTCTTTTCGATATCTGTGAGACCAGTTTAACAAGCAGTTCCTGTTTATTCTGTGCAGTGCGGACCAGTTCACACTAGTGACTCGAGAAGGCCTGTCCGAGAAGGAAGCCAGGGGGTAGCCGAGCCTCCAGGTGGAGAGCTGTGGAGCACACAGGGCCACCTCTGTGATTTTAAGTTATATGGTATGGGTACAATAAGTACTCTTTTTTTTTTTTTCCATTTAGGTTCTTTGGGATACCGTGGGAGTTTCAGGGGAAATCTGAGGAGGTCTGATAGACCTGGACCTTCTTGACCTTGCACACCACACTGCCACGCCTGAGCCGGGCAACTCTGACAAGTAATAATGGGATTTGGGCCTGTCTCTTGAAGGTAAAAATTTAAAAAAAACTACAGCCATAGAGCCAACCTGACTCAGAGGGGCGGGGAATTGGAAATCTAGACTGTTTTGGCTATTTTTACTTTCTTATTGAGGGACCTTCAGCCAGACCTGGCTGTCTCTGCGCCTCTCTTTCCCAGGACAAGGGAGAGGCTATGTGGGCAAAGGGTTTGCCTCCCTCTGGGGAGCAGGTGTCCCCTGCCCACACTGGCCAGCCGCACCACAGGCACCAGCTCCGTAGGGAGCTTCCTGGGTCAGAACAAGGTCTTGTGACTGAAAATACATTCATTTGCCAATTGACGAGATGGGAGAGAAACAGAGGAGTCCGATCCCTCTGCCCAGCAGTTCCCACTGATTTCTGGTGGAGCGTGCGGAGCTGTGGGGCTCCATCTCTGGGCACGGCCGGGCCTTGACTGGGTTGGGGGTGGCATGAGCACTTTTTATTCCTGCACCTCGCCTGTTCTCAGCTTCCACACTCTGGAAAGACCCTTTAGGGGTACAGACCTTCCCTTTTTGCAGTGAAGAGGAGCTGCACTGTGGCCCCCACTCTGAGCCGTGCAGGAGGTTCACAGCCCAGACCCTTCCTGTTTCTTGGAATTGGAGCTCGAGCCAAATTCTGGCTATGGCCATCAGCTTCCGGCCTCGCTCTCCGTAAGGCTCTGGCCAGGACTGCCATGGGCCTCTGCCTGGCTTGGCCACAGACCTCTCTCTGGGCCCTCACTCTCACCCTTGTCAGAAATGATTATCCCACCTCTGGACCAAGTCCCCTTCCTGGAATGTCCTTCCCAATTTATCCACCAGCTCATCCTTCCGGACCCAGTACAGCCCCACCCCCTCACAGACGCCTCCCCCGTGCTCCTATCTTCCTGACGCAGGTTCCCAAAGCCTGGGGGCCTCGGCGACAGTATTTTGCGTGGCCCAAGCTGCATCACAGCTATTTATAGATGTGTTCAACTTCCTGACTCAACTCCCAAAGGCAAGTTCCAGAAATATGCCTAGAAAGGTAGAGAAGAAGCCTGGAAAAACACCAGGCTGTTGCCCTGGGGTGGGGGGTGTGTGTGTTTACTTTTTGCTTTATACATTTCATTGTTGTTTATAAAATTTATCAATATTACAGGTTCAAATATTGTGACCTTTTGTTCAAAACATGTTACAAAATAGCAAAATCGTTTATAACTTTCTACATCGAATCTCACACATTTCTTGAATTTATTCCTAGTTATTCATGGTTTGTATTGCCATGTTAGTAGTTAAAAAAATAAGGCAGGTCTCATGTACCAAAATAGATCTCCAACCCTAGTTCTGAATAAGAAAAAGCAAGTTGCAAGAGTATCTCCAGTATGTCTTCTAAAAAAAATCACCCAACCACTAAAATCATACATTTCTCTATATCAAACAGGTCGTGTATATGTGTGTGCTATGTATATACAAACATATATAAGCACATTGTTTAATATATGCTGTGTGTATATATAAATATATAATGTGTATATATATTCTACATACTGCAATGTACACAATATATTGCCTAATAATATAGTCAATACTGCAGAACAACAGGTGACTTTCAGACAGGCCTAGGATGGAAGGTGATTGTACAAGGGACTTTGTACTGTTTAAATTTTAAAACAAGAAAGTACCCATGCGCTTGAGTTTTTCTAACTACATAATAATAAACAAACCACAGGGTGGAGCCGGGAAGCTGAGGTAGGAAAGCAATGTGTCAGGGACGCATGAGACACTTCTGCAACAAAGTTTAATTGGCTGGCAGCTGGGTCCAATGGATATCTTGGTGTGACAGTCTCCCGAACGTCACAGTATAGAATTACAAGGCTAAAAGCGTGACTCTCCTTAATATAGACTATGTGTCAAAGATCCCTTAATTCCTGAAGGAGGGTAGCGGTACGGCGAAGAGCTAGTTCAAAGAGAACTGGAGAGACAGAAGTATTTAAAGGCACCAGAAAAAATACTAGAATAAGATTTCTTAGGTACCTACAAAATTGGCTAATGACCTACATACAGGGTAGGAAAACCATCTTTCTTTTTTTTTAAAGATTTTATTTATTTTATTTTTTAGACAGAGGGGAAGGGTGGGAGAGAAACATCAATGTGTGGTTGCCTCTCACTTGGCCCCCACTGGGGACCTGGCCTGCAACCCAGGCATGTGCCCTGACTGGGAATCGAACTGGCAACCCTCTGGTTTGCAGCCCACGCTCAATCCACTGAGCTACATCAGCCAGGGCTCTTTTTTACTGAACTTATTGGGGTGACAGTAGTTAATAAAATTATGTTGCTTTCAGGTATAGCAAAACCATCTTTTCTACCCGATAGCTATTTACATCTTATCAATTTACTCATCACCAAGTTGGGATTGGCAGTTATCCTTTTGTCTCATTTTCAAATTTGGAATATTTTTTTCTTAATAGAGGAGTATTACCTGACCCCTCCTCCAGATCTTCTCTGCTGATAACGGAGCTTTTCCAGAGTCACTGGTCTGAGCTGGGGGAGAGTGGGATGACCCCACTTGGTGGCAGCACGCTGAGATCTGAGTCCACACTGTGGGCCGAGGGCCACTGGGGCCCTTGCCTGGAGGCCTGAGTAGGCTCTCTCCCTGACCGCAGGGCGCCCAGCGGCAGGATGCTTACAGTCAAGTCTTCCTGGACGCTGCAGTGCTCAGCTGATCTAAGTTCTATTAACATAAGAAACATCCAGACCTGTAGAGAATTTGTATGAGTTTATTTGAGCCAAACTGATAATATACACTGGGGAGCAAGATCTCAAAAGCTCTGGAGAAAAACAGTTTTGCAGCTTCGTTTGTGAATTTGAAATTAAGGAAGTCAGGAAGATTCCATGGAGGTGGGAGAAAGCCAAGGCAGGGATGGATTACAAGGTCGCTAACAAGATTATGTGTTCTGAGGGTGCTTAGGCTTAGTTCAAAGTGTGTTAATCTCGATGCACAGAAACAAGGACAGGGCCTGTTTAAGGCAAAGATAAGCCTTTTATAAAATATTATATGCCTAGGGCGTGACTACCCACCATGACCTTCCCAGTTAAGAATTCATCATCAGATCGCCCCCTGAGGTCACTTTCCTAGAACCTCATTTTTTGTTCACAGGACAAACGTGTCCCAGGTTTGGAGGAAGGATGGAGGGAACATCTTGGGAGGAGCGGGGGCAGGGGAGACCCAGGGTTCCGTGCCTGAGAGGTGCAGCAGGGGACTGTGGGTCTGAGGAAAGGTTATCTCTACAGTACTCTGTCCTCCCTCTCACTCCAAAACAGCTGTCAGGCCCTTGCTGTGCCTCAGCTAGGGCTAGAATCTCGCGGGTGGTCCGTCTCCCCTCTTCACCTACTCATGCAGGGACAGCGGCCTTCCCTGGCACCCAACTCCATCGGCTGCCTGGCATCGGTCCCCTCACATTCCAGCCAGTGCCCTCTGCACGACCTTCCCTTGGCTCTGCGCACATTCCCCGCCTGTTCCAACAGGGGGCGCTCGTCCACGCGTCTGCACCTTTGTTTCGTGCCTGCGGTTCCCCGCACCCGGACTGCCCTCTTCCTCACACCCTCTTCTGTCCCTGGTGAACTCCAGGACCCTCTCCCCACCTCCAGAGCAACTCCTCCTCGAATGCCTCCTGTGGGAGCGTCTAAGAGCTCCACTCTCGGCCCCACTTCTTTTCCTGCCTCCCCAAACCAGGAATCAACAATGCGTGTGCGAACCCCCCTAGTACAGGGCCTGGCAACTGCAGTGAAAGGGCTTTGAGGTTGGGGAACCTCCCAGGGCTGGGAGTTGAGTGAACAGGTCATTCCTCCACAGGAACCGGGGTCAAGGGACTCCTGTCGGGGTGGGAGGGGGGACAACGTCGGAAGGAAGGAGGGGTGTGGTGCCCAAGGGCCCCCGTCTGTCCCAGGTTGCGGCTGATGTAGGGTCCGGAACTGCGAACCTGGCCCAAATCCCTTCTCCCCTGGCCGCAGGGGCGCGGGCGGCGGCCGCGGACTGAGCTCACTCATGGCGGTGATGCGCAGGCGCCAATCGCGGCCCCTGAGGCCCCGCGTGGCCTCCCGGGAACCCGAGCACGTTTGCAGCGGCGTCAGCTTGGGCCGGCCCCCGACTTCTCCAGCCAGAACTGCGCGGGAGGGAGGCGTCCAGCGCGCGGAGCCTTCGGGTTTGGGGTTCCTGGGGGTGGGGCGCGTGTTGGTACTTGCAGCCTCCTGTACGCGAGAGGGTGGACCAGACCCGTGGCTGAGGGTCGCGGATGGGTCTGAGATTCAAAGTGGCTAAGGAGGAAGTCTCGGTGAATGTGGATTGCCATCTTTGGACCCGATCGCCCACTTCAGGTTATTCCGATTAACCTCACACCGCCCTGGGATGAAAAGCTACTCGAGGCCCCTAAGACCAGACCGGAGGCTCCTTGGTTTCTCCCACTAACAGGAAGCCCACTGCCTATTCCTATTGAATACTAAGAAAGTTCTTCCTTTAAAAAAAAAAAAGATTTTAATGAGAGGAAGGAAGGGAGAGAGAGCTCTCACGTGGGAAAATGTGACATAGAAGGGTAGCTCAAACCATTTAGAGAAGATACTTTATTGCAAAAACCCTAAAAGAAATGCAGGGAGAGGACACCGCAGTCTTTTTTTAGGTGGCAGCTCATGTCAACACTGCTAGGTGTCTTGCACTCACCCATCAGCCAGGTGTTAAGTGACAAGGAGTTGGGGCTAACATATTCTGGCTTCATGCTGAGTTTCACACAGGGCAGACGTATTTCAGAAGGCGCAGTAAACAGTAAGAAAACCGCAGATACTGTGTCCAGATGGCTTGAATATTGGTTGCTTCTTGCATGTGCCTTGACCAGAGACCAAACCCGCAACCTTGGCATATGAGGATGATACTCAAACCAACTAAGCTACTCAACCAGAGCAGAAAGTGCTTAAATTAACATCACCTTAGGCCTGGCTTAGTTTCTCATTCAATAAATGTTACTTAGCCTTGGCTGGTGTGGCTCAATGGATTGAGTGCTGGCCTGTGAACCAAGGGGTCATGGGTTGATTCCCAGTCTGGGGCACATGCCTGGGTTGTGGGCCAGGTCCCCAGTTGGGGGGGGTGCACGAGAGGCAACCACACACTGATGTTTCTCTCTCTCTTTCCCTCCCTTCCCCTCTCTCTAAAAATAAATAAATAAAAATCTTTAAAAAAAATAAATATTACTTAGCACTATGTATGTGGCAGAGACTGGTCACTGGTTTAGATAATGAGGACTTTACAGTGACAAAACCAAGTCCCAAGCCTCTTGGTTCATGGTCTCAGTCTGAGCTTATGGATCACTTTCCCCTGGAAGCCCTCCTAGCTTTGCCCTCTGGGTTAAAGCCCTATTCTGTACTCTGATAGCCCCTGCAGGCTTCCTCCCCATCAGTACCCACCACACCTTGATTTTCACAAACTGAAAAAGGCGGAGCCCCTTCTGGTTTGGACTTGACCAAGGTGTTTGGTGATGATAAATGCACCAATGCCCAGTAAAAGCTGAATCTTGGCCCTGAACCCTCTGCCCCCTTCCTCCCAGCTCTGCTCTCTGGTGGCAAGTGGGGATGAGGGTTGGCTCCTCTGGGGCTGTGCTGGTCCAGATAAAACCTGGCTCCTACCACATGGCACAGCCCCTGGAGCAGGAGGACCCAGGAATCATGATGCAGAAACTAGGACACTAGGAGCTGCCTGTCTGAGGTTAAGCCCAAGAGTCAGAAGGCTTGGGGCCCCCACGAAGAAGGCCGCAGACGTGTTTCAATGCCGGTGTCTGGGGGCAGGATCAAGAGCTGCATACTTCACATCCATCAGCCAAGGACAGATGGCCTGTACTGGGAGATTTCTTGCGTAGGTTGAGGGAAGGAACCTCCCTCTCGCCTTGGGGAGCAGCCCTCCCCGCAGAGGGATATCTCTGTGACCCTGACCTCATCTGCCCACCCTTGTTTTCCCTTCCGTCCAGATCCTTCCGTCCAGATTCCCCCATCTCTTCTCAAAGCAGGCTCATGCTTGTCCTTCAGCTCTGCTCACATGTCACCTTCCCTGTCCACGCTGTCTAAAATTATTCTCTTCATCCCAGCACCTCACCTTCTTCAGAACACTTACAAGGCTGCTCCTACCGGAACTGTTTCCTGACTTCCACTGGAATGTGAGCTGCCGCAGGGAGCCTATTTTCACTAGTTGTGCCTTGCATGGACGGTGTTTGTTGAATGAGTTGTATAAAGAATTGAAGCTAGAAATCAGGAAAGCCAGATCCTGCTCTGCTATTAATTTTTAAATTTCTGCCCCCCTTTTACACAAAGGATTGGAGTCAGCTTTTAAACATACAGTGAGTAAGATAGGTTAGCTAGCTGAAAATCAGGCAGAGAAAGCCCAGGCAGGCCTAACAGACCGGGGAGAAGGCCATGAAACCCTGTGTCACTGTCCAAGTTGTGCCTCACTTATGGCTTTGAGCTTCCTGGGTGCCCACGGGAAAAGGGACAGAAGTTGTTACTTGATTTATCTTTGCCCATGGTGAAAAACACCCCAATTTCTCTGGACAAGCTTTTCTCTGGTCATTTATAGGAAATTTCTCACATAGGTCTTCACATAGTGATGTGGTGGCTGACGACTGCAGCTTTCCTCACGGAAATCACTGGTCACTGAGTGCTGCGACATCAGCAGTGGGTAGGGTGCCAAGTATTGCTCCGCAGGTGCAGCTCCACAGGGCCCAGCAAGGCGTTCACTGGCGCTCTGGCTAGATCCAGGGCTGAGGCCTGGAACCGAAGAATTCCCTTCAGAGCAGTATGGCCCCAGCTTTTGGAATATAGGGCTAATAATTGTTATTTTTATTTATATTTTTAGAGAGAGGGGACGGGAGGGAGAAAGAGAGGGAGAGAAATATCGATGTGTGGTTGCCTCTCACTTGCCCCCTACTGGGGACCTGGCCCACAACCCAGGCTCGTGCCCTGACTGGGAATTGAACTGGCCACCCTTTGTTTGCTTCGCAGGCTGGTGCTCAATCCACTAAGCCATACCAGACAGGGCTAATAATTTTATTTTTAAAGTGGATGTTTTCCACATCATTCATAAAATATTCTTGTAAAAATATAAAAGGAACCCAAATAGTCAAGCTTCTAGATGTAATCATCTAGAAATGCAGAGAATTGCCCTGGTTGGTGTGGCTCAGAGGACTGAGCACCAGCCTGTGAACCATAAGGTCACGGGTTTGATTCCCAGTCAGGGCACATGCCTGGGTTGCCGGCCAGGTCCCCAGTTGTGGGCATGCAAGAGGCGACCAATCTATTTCTCCTGCATATCGATGTTTCTCTCCCTCTCCGTCTCCCCTCCTTCCCCTCTCTCTAAAAATAAATAAATGAAATCTAAAAAAAAAAAAGAAATGCAGAGAAGCCAGAAGAAAATGTTACACTGCCCCAACAGATCTGATCAGCAGAACCCACATGTGCAAAATTCCAAAGGCAAACGATCCAGATTCTTCAGCAAATAAATTACAGGGGAAGGAAAGGCGTGGAGAGGAAGCCAATAGAACACAATAGAGTCTTAAGAGGCATACAAAACCTGAAACCTGTATAGTTTTGTTACTATACATGCCAATAAATTCAATAAAAAGGAAAAAAATAATTTAAGGAAAGGAAATGTGTGGACTCTGTTTAGACACTGACTAAACAAGCCAACAGCAGAGAGAGAGAGAGAGAGAGAAGGAGAGAAGCACTATATTTGAAGATTAATATTAAAGAAGTATAGTTAGTTTTGTAAGTATGAAAATGCTCAGGTGAATTTATATGATTATCTGTGATTTGTGTCAGAATAATCCAGGGCCTGGGCAATTGGGACCAGGGGTTAGTATCAAGGGAATTTCATTAAACTAGTCTTATTGCTTTTTTATATGTTTGGAATTTTTCACAATAAAACATTTTTTTTAAGATTTTATTTATTTATTTATTTTTAGAGAGAGGGGAAGGGAAGAAGAAAGGCAAACATCAATGTGTGGTTGCTTCCTGTGCGCCCCCTACTGGGGACCTGGCCCACAATCCAGGCTTGTGCCTTCACTGGGAAGCGAACTGGCGACCCTTTGATTTGCAGGCCCTTGCTCAATACACTGAGCTACACCAGCCAGAGCTTTAATAAAACATTTTTAAAAATTGTAATATTGACATAAGTCAGGTTAGCCAACTTTTCCCAAATAAGATTATGTCACAGCAGCTTCTGTTCCCTGTCACCATCATTTCATAAGAAAAGGACTCTATAACATCAAAGATGCAGGAAAGGCTTATTTCAGAATAAAAGCCAGTCTTTTATGTTTGTTTTTATTTTTGAAGGGCCAGTCTTAAATGAAACATATTTTGCTTTCTGGAAAAATCACTGCAGATACTGCCATAGACTGCCACTGGTCTGTGTGCCCCATGTCGACCAACCCTTCCCAAACCTCTTGTCTTTCAAAGACTGAGGTCATAGGTGATGGACACATTGGAGGCTGCATGTGTTTGCTCTGTGACTCGGGAAGGCTGTCACGTGTCTCCTCTGTGCCAATATTTCTTTTTTATTTTTTTAAAGAGAGAGAAGTCGATTTTGTTGTCCCACTTATTTATGCTCAGCGGTTGATTCTCGTATGTGCCTGACCGCAGATCGAACCCGCAACTTTGTTTTACTGAGTTCACCCTCCAACCAGCTGAGCTACCCAGCTAGGGCTTGTGCCCCTACTTCTCTCTCAAGGCTCAGTGTTTAACCAGAAAGGTCCTCAGCGATCTGGCATGACTTCTTATTTTTACAGATGGAAAAGCTGAGGCCGAGAGGAAAGTGACTTGCCGCAGCTCACACAGCCTGACTTAATGGCGGGAGGTAGAGAAGAGCCCAGGGCTTTCAATCGCTATTCCAGGGTTTGCTACACCCAACGTTTTACCTACTCTTAATCAGTGCATGTTCCTTTCATCTTCATTTCAGTTGGTGCCTGGTAAGATAGCTGTGTAGGCTTTCTGCCAGACCACCAGGCTTTTTACATCTTGACCTTGCTAATTGCTGGCTGTGTGACCTTTGGGTAAATTTAACTTAATTTCTCAGGTCTCGGTTTCCTCATCTGTAAAATGGATGGGTGCTGGAATGATGGTATTCGCCTTCTGAGGTTGCTGTGAGATGGAGCTCCTGTGTGATCAGTGCCTGCCTCACAGAAAGTGCTCGGTGTGGGGCAGTGGCCTGTATTTTTACCTCCTTTGGGCATGACGAGTTCCGCAGATTTACTGTGGAAAGTGGGCAGGCCTTTAATTAGGATCACGAATGCCAGAGCTGGAATGGGCCTCCTGACATCAGCTACAGAAGAAGAACCCTTTTACAGAAAGAGAAAATAAGTCCCTCAGGGTCTTTGTGAACTGCTGGTGGTCCCAGAAAGCAGGTGGTGGCAGAAGAGGGAAATTACAAAGTCCCACCCCCCACCCTCAGGGGCTCTGGGCTTTGCTCTGGGGGGAGAGGGTGTCTATGTCACCTAATAGGGCCATTTTGCCCTAAGCTAATGTGAATGCCAGTTAATTAAAGACACACGGTGAGTGCATGGTGAGTGCACGGGCCTTTACAGTTTACAACGATCTTTGCAAACTTGGTCCAGTGGGAGCCTTACTCCGGCCTTAGAAGGTGATGAGCCCTGGAATGAATAACAGGGTGGGGCAAAAGGAGGGTTACAGTTGTGAGTACATGAAACACAGGGATTATTCTTGTGTTATTATTTATTGATTATTGTGTTATCTTCCACACAAACAATTGTAAACTCACTTTTTCCCGACCCTGTATTTCATTTCACAGAAGGAAACTGAGGCTCCCGGGTGGCTGGGTAACCAAAGATGTAAGTGAAGGCCCACAAATTCCTGGCTTGCCCTGGAAGCTGAGGGCTGTTCCCCCAAAAGAAGGAGGTCCGGTTAGTGCGAAATGGCTGACACACGGTCTGCCTTTGGAAAAGTCCTTCAACTACAAAGAAGTCAGCTATAACTCCAAGTAGGGCAGAAAGGAAAGCAGTTACTATGGCAACATCTTTGGCAGCCTCTTTTCCTTCTTCCTCAGGTTCAAAACAACAGCTTCCAGCAGGTTCCCCGTGGAGGTGGGGAAGGACTCACTCAAGCCCAGCAACTGCAGTCGGCCAATCTCCTGCTAGATTTCAGTGGCAAGAGGCAGTGGCAGCCAATGAGGAGGCCCAGAGCTTGTGTCATCGGCCTCAAGCCAGGCTGGAATAACCAGAAGGCAGGCACACGTGACCGTTTCCATGGTGACCTCCCTTAGCTACTCAGACTGGTCCTATTTATGACTACTGGAAAATTCCACCCAGCCTTCAGCCTGATTTTATTAGCTTCTCTGCCTCCTTCCTGCTTCCAGGGGGAGGGGCTGGGGATGGAGTCAATGTTTAGCCCCCTTACCCAGATGGGTCTGGCTTCAGGAAGAGGGAAGACAGCCCAAGTCCGAGCTGGGGGCCACCACTTCTGGCATACATTATGAGCTGGGGACTGTACCAAGCTCCTGATGACCTCACAACCCTGAGGAGAGGGCATGGCACTGATCACCCTATTTCACTGAGGGTAAACTTGATTCAGAGAGGTTAGGTAACTTGCTCATGTCACAGGCTCGGGGTTCTCTTTTGGGGTCTTTCTCTCCAAGACAGCCCCCTAAGGCTTGAAGTCTTGTAGGACCAGACGGGGCTGGGGGTGGGGTCCAGAGGAGGGAGAGAGCCATGGTTTTCATGGGAGCTGAAGGAAGGCCTCACCAACCAGGGGTGTGCTTTTAGGCTGAGGGGAAGAATAAGGAGGAAACCCGTGTTGGTTCCAGGATACCCTAGGCCGGAGCTGAGGGTGTCGTGGTGGGCAAGGCCAGACAGGCCCAGGAAGGTTGAGGCCGGGGCCCAGGGCCTAGTCCTTATCTTTCAGCCTATAGAACTGGCTGTGCTGGGATTCCGGCTGGGGCCCAGAGGGAGGTCGGGCCTGCAAACACACCTGCCAGACTCCTACTGGGGAAGTACTGGCTCGGGCTGCGGGCAGGTTCGAGAACCAGCGGCTGGCACCTGGAGTGAGGTGGGCCCCCCAGAGTCCCCAGCGCCAGCCGGAGGCCACACAGGGTCAACTTTGTGGATGCTGCATAAGCCCTGTACAGAGCTACTCTGAGCTGAGGCCAGGATGTAGGAAGACTCCAACTCTGTTTTCAAGGATAAGTGACAATGACAAACAACAAAAGTCATATGCCTTAGCTTAAGGTCACAACAGATGAGTCACCGAGTGAAGGGTGTGATCACAGAGTGCTCTGGAGGTCACTGGCCCGCAAAGGCCCCAGGAGTCTGCAGGAAGGACTGGCCATTGGGCAGCCTGCAGGAGGAGAGGCCTCGGACTTGGCCTCTACAGGGCGGGGCTCTCATCTGCAGGAATGGGTGTGTCCTTGGGAGAGAGGTGGCAGATGACAGCATGTCCTGTGAACCAGGGATCTGGCAGCAAACGGGGCTAGAAAGAGGGGACGCAGGGGAACACGACTAATGGAGCATTATGGCCCCCGTTTAGAGTGGGCCAGTAAGTGATAAGGATCTGGGACAGAGGAGGGGCGACTCTGTGTGACTTTGATGGTCTCTGGCCCACTGGTGTCTGTCTAGGCCAAAAGGCCTCAGCTGCAATCTTTGCCAAAGCAGAACAGCCGTGGAAATCTCCACCCACGCTCTTTTCCCAGCACTGCTCTGAGGTCCGCCTTCCTCCCAGGCGCTGCCGGGTCCCAAGTTCTTTGTCTGGAGCAGGCTGCAGGCTGCAGAGGCCCGGGCACCTCAGAGACTCCCTGATGGCCACAGAAGGCCGGTCTGGTGTGGGCAAGTCAGAACTTCAGGCACACAGGGCTCTGGGTCGCCATGGAAACCAGAGTTGTCACAGTTCTGACGGGTCCCAGAGGCCCCAGGATTCCTGCCCCCGGAAGGCAAAGGGGAGAAGTGGCCGCTCCCACTGTTATGTCAGCATTCCTGAGCCCAGTCAGCTCCCCGTGGTTGTGCCCCCCTCCCTGGGGGCGGGGGGGCAAGGCAGCAGGCCCAGAACAAGCCCAGGGACATAAAGAGTGGGGGTACACCCCTTTGGCTCTGTTTTCTTGGGGGCAGTAGTCTGTATACTTCCAACAGCTCTCAAGTGGAAGAAGTGACTTCTGTGTGAGTGGAGCTGGGGAGACACCAGAAGCTCTCTCCCCAGTCCCCCACCCCACCTTTCCTTACCCTGGGTTCCTAGCTCCGCCCAGTCTCCAGTTAGGTTCTCCTACATCAGCAACAGCCAGGACTGAGTGTGAGGAGCCCCAGCCTTAGGGTGGAAAGGTGGGGCTACCAAACAGAGCAAAATGACGCCTCTGCAGCAGCTACATCCTTTGTCCACAGCTGGGAGGGTCCTCTCCCTCAGGCTGACACAGACCTGCCTCTCCCACGTCTGGGCGTGAGGCAGCCTGATGTCCCCACATTCGGGCTCCTGCGGTGGCAGCCCACCCTCCAGCCAGCCAGGCCACAAACCCTGCGTTCCCACTGGCTGTCATGTTAACAAACACAGCGTCACCCAGGAAAAGACAGGCTGTGCTGAGCCAGAGGGTAAGGTAGCCAGGGGGTGGAGATGCCAGATGACTGGACATGCTGGTCAGAGAGGCCCTTACAGAGGAGCCACGTCTAGACAGGGCAGTGAGGATGAGTCTCACCTGAAGGGTTGGGAGGTACACACCCAGCAGACATGTCCTCCAGAGTAAAGAATGTGGGCCTGGAGAGGGCCAGGGCTGCTGCACACAGAGGGGAGGGGACCAGAGTGGGAAGGCCAGAGAGCCTCATGCAGAATCTCTCTACCTGTGTTCTTTTTCTTGTCCCGTGGCCGCCACCCACCCCAATCCTGGCCTCCATGACCTCCGGCCTGGGCTGCCCTCCCCTCCCTTCTTCCCACCCCTCTGGCACTTCTCCCAGCTCAGTCACCTTGTAAAGAGCAGCCACACATTTCCCAAAGCCAGGGCCTCTCCCAGCTCAGAAGTCATCCTCCTCCCTGAGGAGCAGGGTCCAAACTCCCTCTCTGGGTAACTCAAGCCCTCTCTAGTCCTCCCTTCCTGCCTCCCCTACTTTCTAGTGCGTTCCCTTCGCTTAATGAGCTTTAAGGGCTGCTCTGTGTCAATGACTGTAGGTTCTCCTAAGACCTCAGCCCCGAGAAGGATCCATAATGCTACGGGCTTGTTTCTACCCAGCATGTATTGAGAAATACATCATTGGCAAGGTTCCTGGCACTGAGGGACCTCTGCCCCCTTGTTCTAGGCCACTGGTGTGTTGAGAACTAATAGGCCTGTGGAAGGTGTGAGCTGTTTAACGAGCTTCGTGCTGGGTATGCAATGCATGTGTGATGTTAACACAAACATCTGCTTGGGACCTCAAACGGGTGACTGAAGAGATCACAGGTGGGGACACAAGAATGTAAATATGACTCACTGGGAAGCCTCATTGTTCATTCCAGCCATTTCTGCTCTTGCCAAAGGTCCACTCAGCAGGCCCCAGAGGCTGAGTAACCAGAGGCCCCAGCACAGGTGAAGGTTGGACGCAGAGTGAGTCATGCAGTGGCATGACAGCAAGGCCTGAGCCTGCTGCTTCCCTCCCCTGGGGAAGGAGGGTGTTCAACCTGACCTCCACGGAGCCCCAAGGTTTTCTCCCCTGCCTTGGCAGATCCCAGTCCATCTAGAAGTTCTTCAGAGAGGGAAATGGTTCCCCATTTCTTACATGGTACCAGGTCCATGAACTAACTCCATCCTGCTGGGCAGTTGCCTTTTATCTAACTAAAAATCTAACGCGTTTTGTTCCTATCAAAGCACGTCAAGTTGCATCTGATCCCTCCCTTCGCCCACCAGCAATACCCCGCACAGCACTCCAGCGCTTAAACAGCACGGCGGACTGCTGCAAACCTTGCATTCCCACTTACTGTGACAAGTGTCTCTGTAGGGACGTTCCAGGATGGGGGACCATCAGCCCCTTCTGTTCTGGCTCATCCGTCACTCAGTCACACTGCACCTACTGAGCATCACCTGCAGTGCCCTTGTCACTGTTCTTCTTGGATTTTTAATCCCAAGACATGGTGTTCCAATTAATTAATTCAGTCATCACTCAGCAGACACATACTGAGCTTCTGCTGTGCGCCAGGCACTAGTGATTCTAAGACAGACATCCTAGACCGCAGTGTCCCCATCCGTCTAAGGCAGTGATTTTCAACCCTTCTCATCTCATGGCACAAATAAACTAATACTAAGATTCTGAGGTAACCAAAAAATGTTTTTTGCCAATCTGACAAAAAAAAAAAAAAAGTACAATTTTGATTCCTTCCCACCGGGTAGGCTATTATTGTGTTGGCTGTTGTCATTTTCGATTTGACAGTCTAAGGGAAAAGAGATCAGTGCCCCTGACTAAACAGTCAGGTACTGCATGTTTGAATATTCTGCGGCGCACCGGCTGAAAACCACCCGTCTGAGGGGGTGACAGCAGCATCCCCCTCCCCGGGTGGTCGTGAGAACTGAACAGAGATCTTGCCGGCAAGCGCAAAGCACGATGCTCAGTAAATGTCCCAGAAAGGAACGCTGTGTGCCGGATTTGCTGTCCTGCCCACACACCAGGGACCGTGCAGGGGCCCGGGAAAGTATGGTAGACTCTGTTCCCTGCTGGGGAGGGGAGGTCAGTAGAAAGTCACTGCTGGAGACTGGGACAAGAGGAGTGGCCACAGGGAGGGTGGACAGCCCGGGGAAGAAAGGTCTAGAAATGCTGGGTGGGGCGAAGCAGTGAGGGGCCCCTCAGAGCTCTTAGGCTGGGAGCGACTGGGTAGAGCAGCTCCTCTGGAGAACCGCACTCTGCCCTTTGCTGTCACTCTGTCCTCTCACAGCTCAGGGCGCTAGAGCTGCGTGCGCTTCCACACCCAGGCTTTCTGGAAAGATCCATAACAGGCTGCAGGGCCCAGTGCCAGAAATGTTATGAGGAAAATAAACTAAAGAACGGCACTAGCAGCAGGGAGCTCTGGACGACAGGTGGGGAGCTGCTTTCTCCTCTGTCCCCTCCCCAGACAGGAGATTCTGTCACAGGGAATCCTTCCTCTCCATCTTCAAGGGGGGTACGTTAGAAGAGGGATGCTTTTCTCAGGAAGATAAAAGAATGTTTCCCTAATTCTCCTGCTTAGTGACGTTCAGGATCTATGAGGGAGAGGCTAGGGCCGCCTCTTCCTGGCAGCCTCTTGGGGGAAGACCAGTGTGACCCAGCCACGCCACTCCTAGTTTCTTTCTTTTTTTTGCAGTTTCATGTGGTTTATTTGCTAGGGAACACATTTGATTCTTTTCTCCCTTCCAGCTTCAGCTTTCTGTTACAGTGGCTGCTTTCAGGTCTCATGGTTGGGGGTTACTTTTAAGGGTGGTGTTTCTTTGCTTTTTTTCCAACTGTTTTTTTTTTATTTTATATTTTACCGATTATGCTATTACAGTTGTCCCGATTTTTCCCCCTTTGCCCCCCTCCCCCAGCACCCCCACCCCATTGTTCATGGGTCATACATATATGTTCTTTGGCGCCGTTTCCTCCCCATGTAATACACATTTCCAGCCACACATGTAATGTACTTCACATCGCCGTGGCTGTTCTATAACTGTCTATTTGTTAACTACCTATTTGTGCTTCTTCTTTTTTTTTTTTTAAAGATTTTATACATTCATTTTTAGAGAGAGGGAGGGAGAGAAACATCAATGTGTGGTTGCCTCTCATGCACCCTATACTGAGGACCTGGCCCGCAACCCAGGCGTGTGCCCTGACTGGGAATCGAACTGGCGACCCCTTGGTTCACAGCCCACACTCAATCCACTGAGTTACACTAGCCAGGGCCTATTTGTGCTTCTTAATCCCCTCACCTCTTCAGCCATTCTCCCCTTCCCAAGGGTGGTATTTCTAACACTTGATACATTTCGATCAAACTTAAGAGCCCTTTTATTCCCTAGGGTAGAAGAGGAAATAATGTCAAGAATTATCTCTGGTATGTTTCCAGTCCAACAACAGACCATAGCCAATGTCAGTGTTTCAGCCAGTCAGGCAAGTGAACCACTGACTCCTGACATTGGTAAGTGAAATGGAATCTTTTTAAGTTTTTGTTATTAAAAGACATATTAAATCATTGTGGCCCTGGCTGGTGTGGCTCAGTGGACTGAGTGCCGGCCTATGAACCAAAGAGTCACTGGTTCGGTTCCCAGTCTAGGGCACACGCCCGGGGTTGTGGGCCAGGTCCCCGGTTGGGGGGTGCATGAGAGGCAACCACACATTGATGTTTCTCTCCCTCTCTTCCCCTCTCTCCAAATAGATAAAAATCTTTAAAAAGTAAATCACTGTGATTTATTTATACGGTCTAAAGGTCAGGTATTCCGTGGCTGACGAAAGATAAGCTCTTACCGTCTGTATCACGCATGTCCCAGTTCCTCCCTAGAGTGGAGGTTAGTTCTCCCCACCCCCATGCCTCACACCGCCGCATTCTGATGATTACACCACCCTCCATCCCGCCCACCCCAGAACGCCCCATTATTTCCCACAGCGTTTTGTATATTTCTTTGTTATAGTAACTATCACATTGCATTGTGGTTGGTTTAAATGTGGCACGCACTCACTCGACTACAAATTACTCAGGATTAAGGATGTTTCCCTTTGAGCCACTTCTAGTTTCTGTTGATCTGTCTTCTGCATAATGGAGCTCCGAGCTGTGTCACCTCTGGGTTTTTTCCTGCCGCAGGATCTGGCAGCTGCGCAAAGATGAGGGAGCTGCGCATTTGCACAGTCATTGTTGCAGAGATGGGCCAGAAAGGTGGGAAGCAGGAGGGGGCTGGGAACTCCAAATTCCCAGAGTCTTCAGAAAAGAAGTTGTTTTCTTGGGACACCCCTTGCCTTTTGTCTGAGACATGCACTTCTAGAACAGTCTCTGGTAACCACGATTAGATAAAAATCAAACAAGAGCCCTGGACAGAATCCAGGTGTGGCTGAAGCCTCCTTGCCTCAGCTGGCCTCCGGACCCCAGACTCAAATGTGAAACGCCTGGGAAGATTCTCTCTTGAGTAAGCCTGACTGGCCTTGCTAAAATGGGAAGGAGGTAGAGTGGATTCTGGCATTCTCTGGAGGTTTCTGGCCTTGACCTAAGTGTGGAGGATTAGGTAGGTAGGGCCTTGCTCCCAGAAGGCCCTGAAAGTCCTGATTCTAAATTTTTGCTACTTCAGTCTTTTTCAGTGCCCCACCTCCTTGAAGCCACAAACAGGAGGTCTAAAATGTTCCCTGTTCTCTCCCAGCTCTTGTTTACTGCATTTTAGAGAATTAGCATCATCACCTCTGTCACCTAACTTCCTCATTTGACACGGAAGGAAATTGCCTCTGATAAGTTATTTTGGTACGTGCCCAAGGTCACAGGGGTGTTCCTCACCAAAGTGACTACCAGAAACCAAGGACCTCCTATTTTTAACCCAGGCTTTCTGGAGGGGGCGGGGCAAGGAGCATGAGACACCAGCTAACATGGATCTGTCCTCCTGAATTTGTATCTTTAGGCCCTCCTGAAGACTAGCTTTTTAGACTGAGGTGGACACTGAAGTATCAGCGGAGAGAGCAGCGGTGATCATTCAGACAGGCGCTCTGAAACTCAAAGGAACATGGGTGCAGAACAGAGAAAAAGTGCCTAGAAAAAATGTAGTTTTATGTTAAAGGGTTCTTAGCTCAGAGAGTTGAAAGAAGCACGTAAGCAAACGCACTGTGACTGTCCTCACCAAAGAACACGATGATTTTACCATCTTGTTTGAACCTTCCAGAAAAGAGGCTCACTATATACAGGAGAGGAGGGAGGGGTCAGAATGTTTTAGAGACTCTTTGTGAGCAGAAGCTCGAGAGATGAAGGCAGTCCGTGCTTGGGCCTAAACAGGTGTCCATAATTTTCTCTAAAACATTTTTCATTTACTGACTGGGAGAGAAAAATGAGAGTTTTCTCTCTGGCCTCAGCAAGCTATCTCTTGGTACAGGATATTCTCGAGTGCTGAGCTGCATTCAAGTCCTCTGTTTCTTTCCCCAGACCCAGGGAGAATTAGCCAGATGATACACAGCCCCTTTCACAGGGCACGGGAAGTGCTGTAATCTGTAAAGGGACTGGAAATGACCAGTGCAGGGGCCTTGACAATGATCTGAAGCACTTCAGGGCTCCTAATATTCATCTCATGGGCTCCATCATGGGCGAAAGGTCATAGATAACAGAAGGGGTCCCAGGTCTTTCCCCAGGAGGCTGACAGAAGTACTGGGAGAAGGTGGATTCAGGAGGGTGGGGGGGTGAGAGGAACAGGGGTGAAGTCAAAATTCTGGGAATTGAGAATCGGTTCTGGCCCTGCTTGGTGTGGCTCAGTGGACTGAGTCCCAAAGGGTCTCTGGTTCGATTCCTAGCCAGGGCACATGCCTGGGTTGCAGGCCGGCTCCCCAGTGAGGGGTGTGGGAGAGAGGCAACCACACCTTGATGTTTCTCTCCCTCTTTCTCCATCCTTTTCCCTTCATAAAAATAAATAAATAAAATCTTTAAAAAAAGAGAGAGAATAGGTTCTGGTGCTAATTACTTATGTCTGACTTTAGGCAAATCACAAACTCTCCAGGCTCCCTAATTCCCATTTGGAAAATGAGGTGACCCAACTCAGCTTTCCTCCTTCCAGTGCTAAAATTGTATTAAAAATTTTCCAGTCTCAGAGCAAACATCAAGACCGCATCTGAAGGGAACCATCTGCACCTCAGTAATATTCCACTCTTAAAGGGAAGGGATGCGGGGAGAAGAAAGAAAGGGAAAGACTGATTGATTAAGCAAGAACAGATTTGCCAGGGTCAGTTTAGAGTAGCTGCTTAAGCTGGCCCTGCTCTGTTGGGGGTGGGGGACCAGTGGGGTGAGCAGGAGTCAGGACCCTCATTTGCTAGAGCCCCCAGGCCAGCTCCGGGTCCTTTCCCAACCACGGTCATTCTCAGGAGCCAAAGGGGTTTTAAACATACGGTATCGATTTTATACAATTCCTGTCATTATTTAGCTATATCATGCCACTAAACTCCATCTTTCCCTCTTGGAATTTACTGCTTAAAGACAGGCCATTTTATAGATCCTAAGGACCCTTGGAGATCAGACAGGGTGGGTGTCACCACGGGTCCTGGGCTCCAGGCTTTAACTACTGTGGGTCCCCTGAGCTCTCCAATTTATCCCACTACTCCATTCTTGTCAAAAAAACGAGGAAGCTGCGGGGTCTCTGAAACCTTTTTCTGCCTGGGGCGTTCTAGACTAGTAAGACCTGCTAACTACAAACACTCAAGGGATGCTACAATTAAGAATTGGACTTTGATAATTACAAGGGATTGTGTGGGAATTTTAGATTATTGGGTGATTTTCAGACAGTAAGCAGGGAACGACCAAGGACAGGAGAGGAGGAAAAGCCGACCGGGACTGAAAATGGAAGGAGTGGGCAGCCCCAGCAAGAGAAAACTAACCCACGTGTAGGAACAGGGAGGATGGCGGCGTAGAAGCCCAAGGCCCAGAGCCCAGCTCCCCCTCCCCCAACGCCCTGTCCTCGGACCAGCGAAACTCTGGGGGCAGGGCGCGCGTGCGCAGTGGCACGCTGCGCCAACCGCCACCGCTCCCAGAGACTGCTGGAACCTGCTGGAACCGGTTGGAACCGGCCGCGCGCGCCTCCACCCCCCCCCCGCCCCCGCCACGGAGCTGACGCCTCACAAAGGGAAAGGGAAGGGGAAGCGGCGGCTCACGGCCCGCGTATCCCTGCGCCGGGCCGGCGGGGGTGGGTGCTGGGCGGCGCCCCTCCCCCAGCCTCTGTGCCCTGCCCCGGCCGTGCCCGAGCAGCTCCACGGTTCTGCAGGGTGTAGCCAACCTCGGGGGAGCGGGGCCGCGAGGGGCACCCACCCCGCTGCGGCCTCTCCTGCGTTCTTCCCTCTCTGCGCGGCTGCCTTGGCCGCGTGCGAACCTGTGTCAGGCGAGCCCTGGGCGCCATTGTGGTTCCCAGTCCTTCAGGCCTGGCCGGGGAGGCAGGGCCCTTTGGCACCTTGGCGCCGAGATTGCAAGTTGTACGTCCTGGGGCCTAACTCCCTCAGCTTTCGTTTTTAGGGGGAAACTCCCGGGTGTTTTTTTAAATAAACACAAACTGCCAGAAGGAAAGGCTTTGTGTTTGGGGAAAAGCTTTTGTTTTTTTTCCAGCTCCAATTCAAAAAGCTAGGAGCGCAGCCAAATGGGAGCGCATACTGAATCCGGAAGCCAGGAGCCGGGAAGAGCAGAGTCACAGGCCCTAATTGACAAAGAACATGTCCCGCAGTGCTGGCGCTGGCTGCCCAAGGTCGCTGTGTCTTTGGAGGCAAAACCCTTGGCTATTTTGGATGCTTTGTAGAGCGCACACAAACCATTTTGACGGCGGGTTTGGATTTTGATCATTTTAATGAGAGAAAAGCCTGGAAACTTAGGCATGGTCCACTTTTGGGAAGAACAGAGTTACCCCAGGCTTGATTTAAAGCGTCTCAGCAGGCAACCAAAAGCACAGGAGGGGTCTGCCTGGCATTTAGTGGCAAAAACAAGAATGTGAATCAGGTAAAATTACCACAATGAGCTCACCCGGATGCTCAGACTGTAGAAAGCATGTGATGTGGGGACCTGCTCTAGTGCGAGACAACAGGGTACTGGGACTACTTATTTTCTGTTAGTGGGTTTCCACGTTTAGTAGAATACCTAAGCCCACACCACTCAGACTTCTCAAATGAAAGGGCAATCAAAGCAAGTGGAACAATCAGCAGTTTGGGGAAAACCCCCAGCACCTTGCTGTTGCTAAAATGGCTGCAGTCTGTATTAGCCGGGCTGATGTTGTTACAAAAGGAAAACTTAAGGCCGTCAGCAAATCCATATTAACCTGCCTTTAAAAGGCACTAAGTAGTACCTACTGTATTGCAAAGACATGAAAGGTATTTTGAGAGCTATTAAAAAATTTGTAAGCAATGGCTGAGTTGTGAGCTGTTCGTTTTGATGGTCTACTTAAATGTGATTTTCATTGTTTTTGTCTCAATTTCCAGCTCAAGTCTACTTGCTAACGAGTTTTAAACATTTCTAGCACCTGGTATATAGTCAATTTCCGTAAACAGTTAGGAAAAATCTAGAAAAGCTTGTAAACCAGATTCTATTTTTAATCTTTCTGAGGAACTCTTTTTGCTTCCCTCACAAAGGCGGCGGAGGGTTATTGAATACCAGCAGCGTGAGTTGTCCCTGGCCCATAAAT
The DNA here is from genome assembly GCA_007922815.1 of Macrotus californicus. Lineage (NCBI taxonomy): Eukaryota > Metazoa > Chordata > Mammalia > Chiroptera > Phyllostomidae > Macrotus > Macrotus californicus. The sequence goes on from VMDR010000009.1 coordinate 641,828, forward strand.
ACGCCTCTTCGGAACTGGCTGTAGGCATTCAGGCAGACGAGCGCAGAGGTGGCTGGTGAGGCGGGAGGCCCTGCTTGAGGAGGCCCTGCTTGAGGAAACCAGATAAGTTTTTCTACTAAAAAAAAAGATAGGCATTAATATAATTCTATAGAAAACGTAAATAGCGGAAATGAGCGAGATATGCTTAGCATTAAAAGTTCAAAGTAATTTTTATAACCTAACGATCTTAAGAGAAAATATGAAGACATGCAGAAGGAAAAGGAAAATCTTATTAGAGATGACGGAGATTAAGAGATGAAACTACTTAGTGAAGTAATTTTGAAAGAAATGGCTGATAGGACTCCAGAGCCCGAATTCAAAAAGCCTTAAATTGAAGGGCAAACTTTTAAAACGCCATTAAGACGTAGGTGACGTAATCGTCATTTTAAAGAAGTGAAGTTGAAGACGATTAAGATATTCTAAAGGCCATCTTTTAAAGAGATTAAAGGTGATTTAAGAGATAGACCTTCAACTATGTGGCACAGTTAAGATGGCGCCATTTGAAGCCTAGTTGATCTTAGGGCATTGTTCAAGATGGGCAAATGTTAACTTACGAGTGGTAGGATGAAATTTTGGGGAAAGACTAGAAATTTTAAGGGGAAAATTCGGAAGACAGAAGTGTACAGGAAGGTGAAGACCACTTAGAAGATAGGAAGATAGAAGATAAAACGCTCATTTTAGAAGACAGGAGAAGAAAAACTAAACCCAAAAGGTAGAAAGCAAAAGAAAAAAGGTATTGAGACAAAGCAGAAAACCAAAGCCACTAAGGGCACAGATACAAATTTATTAGAAAACTAGAAGATAGAAAATGAGAAGAGACAAGTCTAGTAGAAAATTAGAAGATAGAAAACGAGAAGAGACAAGTCTAGTAGGAAACTGCAAGATAGAAAATGAGAAGAGACTAGTAGAAAATTAGAAGATAGAAAACGAGAAGAGACAAGTAGGAAACTGCAAGATAGAAAATGAGAAGAGACAAGTCTGGTAGGAAACTGCAAGATAGAAAATGAGAAGAGACAAGTCTAGTAGAAAATTAGAAGATAGAAAACGAGAAGAGTCAAGTAGGAAACTGCAAGATAGAAAATGAGAAGAGACAAGTCTGGTAGGAAACTAGAAGATACAAGGTTGAAATATTGTCAAGGAAAAATATTTAAGTTAGAAAAGGAAAAAGCAAGCTAGGAAAGGTATTGGACACAACCAGACAGGGTGTCAAAAATTAGAAGATAGAAAAGTTTAGAGCCAGAAAATTGGGCAAAGTACAAGAATAAAAACTACGGAGAGAATTAAGTTTTTAACTTATAATTTTATAATTATAAAAGTATGAGTTTAATTTCCAGTGGTGCAGAGGTTAGATTTGAGAAGATGAGGATGTTTGGAAGGCCTAAGTACTAGTTTAGTCGTCTTTGGAAAATTTTAAAGGACTGATTTAACTGAAGTAATTGGAGATCCAGAACAACCACCAGTTTAACGTTTTGCATTGGACTGAGCTCAGATGATTTAAATCCTGAGGGACCAGCGTTAATTGACAGCTGACCCAGGTGCCACGCAGAAGTGGATTCAGTGAAGCTAGGAAGACAGGAGCGCCAGACAGGATTCCGGGAGCCAGTGTGGTGAAGCTAGGACTGAGCAGCCGGCGGCAGTTCGTGGTGAAGATAGGAAGGAGCAGCCGGTGCGGTGTGGAGGAAGCTAGCGCGGAGGAAGGCGCCCCTAACGATCTGGCGGCGAAGCTAGGAGAGGATTCCGGGAAGGAGCAGCCAGTGCGGAGTGCTGACGCCGGCGGGCACCGGGCGACCGCGCAGAGGCGGCGAGGGCGGTGTGGAGGCTAGCTAGAGCAGCCTAGAGCGGCGAGCGTCGGGGCAGGCGTCCGGGAGGCCGGCCGTCCAGGTTCTTGGGAACAGGAGTACGGTAACCTCCTGCTCGCGGTGACGGGGCCTTGCGCTGCGGCGGCGAGGGCGTTAATGCGGGTCGTAGGCCGATTTCCGGGTGTTGTAGGTTTCTCTCTTTCAGGCTTGTTTGCTCAGCAGCTTGTCTGAAGCTTGTGAGGGCAGACCCCCAAGGCCCCGGAGGAATGGTAGATGGCAAGTTTTATGGCTTTTGTCTTTTAACCGATTTGAGGGAAGCAAATGAATTTGAGACAAAATTAAGGCAAGTTTTGTAAGCAGTTTCTATTTTTAGCTTGGGGCGATGGAGCATTTTATTTAGTCAGGTGAAAAGATGTGAATTCGGGCATGTAACTCGGGGGGGGGGGAGTGTTATGGGGCGGGGGCAAAATATGTTTTGAGTTCTTTTCCCCTTAGGTCTGGCTAGAATCTCAAAGGCAAGTGACTCAAGGTGACAGAAACAAAGACAACCCAGTATCAGGATAATGAGAACACCACAGGTTTACAGTTTCTAAAAACTAGGTCTGTGTGGCTGAGCTGTGGATTGGAGAAATGGCTGGTAGTTACTCTTTTTCCACCCCTTAATCAGAGTTTAAAGTATGTAACCCCTTTACTTGAAGTATTCTGGGGTGGTCTTCACAGGGAAGAGGGTGGGGGAGAAAATGTGTTTTTCCCTAAGATTTTCTGCAGATTCTAGAGTACTGTTGACAAACTCGGGGGTTAGAGAAGGATTGTACTGACACACTGTTGGCAACAACGCCTTTAGGGATTGGAGCCGCTTTTTCCCTTGGAAGAGTATTTCCAGTTGAAGCTGAAATGCAGACAGCACAGTGCAGCTTTGGTTCACATTCAGTCACCTCAGGAGAACTTCAGAAGAGCTTTACTAGGCCAGATGCTGAAGTTAAGTTTCAAATAATGTGACTTTTAAAACTCCTTTTATTGAAGGGGAGGGGCAAAATTTTGGCAATTAGTCTTTGGCAGTGGCTTGTTATGGTTGGGATTGGGAGGGTTGGGTTTAGGTAATTGTTTAGTTTATGATTTCAGATAACTCATGCCAGAAAACTTAAAATACTTAGGATGGAAAAACTAAGAAATCGCAGCTTTCAAGTTGGCAAGTAACTCCCAATCTTCAAGTTTCTGTTTTCCCTCAATTTTGAATTGAGCAACTTGGGAAGTTCATTCATACAGATCCACTGGATTCAAAGTGTAGGACCTGGGGAAGGAAAGTGTTGGGGTTGGTTTAGTCCACTGGGCTGATACTAAAACTTTGGGGGAGCTTTTGAAACACGTAAGTTTGGATATGGTAGTGTGTGGTTCTCTTTTTGGAATTTTTTTCAGGTGATTTAATAAAACTTAAACTCTGTAGGAGCTTCAAAGCAGAGGAAGTGGCTTAATGACCCTGAAGGGATTTCTTCTGATGGTAGCTTTTGTGTTATCACGTAAGATTCTATTTTCAGTTGCGCATAAAGCAAGTTTTTTTTCAGTGTAGGAGAAATATTTTTCCTTTGTATGACTGCAAAACGAGATGTTAAGGTATGCTTTAAAACTATTGTCGAATGTATATTTTTATTTTTGCTTTCTAAGTATTTGTAAATCATAACTGATAAAAGGAAGGGGGTGGGGTTTTGTTGATGAGGGAGGGGAAACTTTTTTCTGTAGACTTTTTTCAGATAACATCATCTGAGTCATAACCAGCCGGACAGTAATGATGGCCTAGATGGAGAGGGAACAGCTCCTTGGTGAATGATAAGTAAAGGCAGAAAAGATTATATTTCATACCTTCATTGGGGAAAAGGCATGACCCTGAGATCCTTACTGCTGATGAAAACAATGTCTACATGTGCCAAAAAAAAAAAAAAAAAGCAAATGAAACCTACCAATTTAAAGTTATGGAATCAAAGGAGAGAGAAAAAGTAAAGTTAATGGAATCTACCACTTTAAAGTTATAGCTTCCTATGCTATACCCACAAAAAATGATGATGAGAAATAAAATGAATTGATGAATACAATGAAGATCAAAAGTCCATCTCAAAATACTGCTTTTACAAAAGCAGAAAATAAGTGAAATGAAATGAAAATGATAATACTACATTAACCCCGGAAAAAACGAAGCTGAAATAATTCAGATGAGTGGGATCAAGTGGATTCAGAGGAGGCTGTGCTGTTTGCCAATCTTTCGTTTGCCTCAGACAGGTTTCTCTTCGTTATCAGAAGAGCTGCTTCATTTCATCTGGGAGCAGAAAACAGCAGGCAACTGTTAACAGATAAGTTTAACTTGGTCTGCAGTATTGCATGTTAGGGATAAGTGCTTACTTTTATTCAGAGCCGTGGAGGTGTTGTGTTGAACGTGGCCACCTTCCTGATCCCTTCCCTAGGGCATTCCAGGGTTGTGGGAATTTTCCCATCCAGCCTTTTTAACATTAGGTAGGACTTTGTCCATGGGCTTCTGTGATGGGATAGCACCTCACTCAGAGGCACGTTAATTCCTCAAAAGCCTCTCCAGGTTAGTGCCTTAGTCATAAAACATGTTTGTAGAACTAAAATTTGTTTGGCATCAGATCTCTGAAAAAAACCTATGAAAGGATAGGATAAGGTATGCTGTTAACAAGAATCAGATGTTAATCTTGCTAAAATTTAAATGTTGTGATGTATACTGTGCAGGTAACCACTAAATCATTCAAAATAAAACATTTTTAATAGAGAATGTATGTATGCTTTTAGGAAGCAACTGTCTCCTTATTTAAATAAAATATTGTTTGTTTGTAGTTAGTGTTGGGCAATCTTGGGGGGATTCTTCTCTAATCTTTCAGAAACTTGGTCTGCGAACACTCTTTAATGGACAAGATCAGGAATTGAGCGGAAGAAGGAATTTAACTCTTAAGGCAGGAAATACAAATTTTATTCTTCATAAAATGATGAGCATTTAATAACTCCAGGCACATGGCAATAGAGGTCCTCTAAATAAGGAATAAATTCCTCTTAGACAGGTGGGAGATAATGATCAGAATAACAGGTAACTGCACCTACACCATGTTTCCAGAAAGTCAAGGGTTTATAAACTACAGTAACAATACTGTTCACATCTCCAAAGTTTGCATGTTAACATGAAATGCTAGTGACTGTCTCATGCAGTGTTAGCCGTGGGGTGGGCATGGGGTGTTTTTAAAAAATTTTCCTTTGCAGAGGCTTCATTTCATCTCTTGAAGCTGTTCAGGATTTTGACTTGCATTTAAGCGCTTGGCTCTGCCTACTCTTCCTCCTAGTGAGAGTATGAGACCTTGCAGTGAGTGTATCAGCATAACAAAGTAAAATTTCCCCCCCGATTTTTGGAGGGAAGGGGGGGCCGGGGCTTACTTGTCTTAGCTTTATTTTTTACAGACGACACAGAATGCAGTTGTCTTGACCTCAGGTCTGTCTGTTCTGTTGGCAAGTAATGCAGTACTGTTCTGACCTGCTGCTATTAGAATGCATTGTGAGACGACTGGAGTATGATTAAAAGTTGTGTTTCTCCCCAGTGCTTGGAGTAGTGATTGTTGAAGGAAAAATCCAGCTGAGTGATAAAGGCTGAGTGTTGAGGAAATTTCTGCAGCTTTAAGCATTTGTGTTTGTGATTGAAGCTAAGTACCTTTTGCTGTGTGCTTTTTAGGTAAATGCTTTTTCTTCGCTGGTAGGGTGGGTGGGGAGGGCACTGAAGCCTTTAGTCTTTTCCAGATGCAACTTAAAATCAGTGACAAGAAATAAATCACAAACAAGCAACTGTCTTCAGGAAATTAAACTGGCAAGTGGGAATGGTTCACAGTTCAGTGGTCTTAGTGCACTATCCTTGTGTGGGTCTCTCTCTCCCCTCCCTTGGTCTTAATTCTCATACACAGGAACATTCAAACAGCAGACAAACAACAGACGTATGCGAAGGGCCAGAGAAGCCAGACCCAGTAAGGAAAAGTAGCTTGTTTACTTAAAACAGAGTGTATGTTCTCTGTGGGGATTGGGAACCGCTAGTTCTTTCAGATGGCATTCTTCAGACTGTAGAAGGAGCTTCCAGTTGAACTCACCAGTGGACAAAATGAGGACAACAGGTGAACAAGCGTTTCCTGTTTACATGTACCAAAGCCAGATCTGTTCATGGGTAAATAATTTAGCATTCAATAGACTTCCAGCTTTATGCTGGAGTGAGCGGCTCGGGAGCAAGTTGGCCTGGGGGTGGAGGGGTGAGGTGGGCGCTAAGCCTCTTTTTTAAGGTTTTTCAGGTATACCTCACTAAAGGCACCGAAGGCTCAAAGTAGGACAACCATGGAGCCTTCCTGTGGCAAGAGAGACAACAAAGCACTTTTATACTAAGGTCAAAAGGGTGTCAGCCTCGGAACCCCATCCTCTTAACAAATGAAGACCTGCCTTTAACGTGCTGGCATGGGTCCTCTCCTTGGGGGTGAAGCATCCAAAGGAATGCTTGAGGGCCTTGTGAATGCCTGGGCTGGTCCTAACAGCTGTTTTCATAGCAGCTCTTTATAAAAAATGCCTAAGCGCACACCCCAAGTGATGCTTGAAGGGGAGGGAAAGGGGGGAAAGCGGGCAACCACTTTTCCCTAGCTTTTCCAGAAGCCTGTTTAAAAAAGCAAGGCCTCCCCACAAAGCAACTTCTCTGCCACATCGCCTCTGCCTGCCTTTGGCCTAGGGCAGACCCTTCACCCCTCACCTCGATGCTGCCAAATCACTTCAAGGTAACAGTTGTGCTGAGGTCACCGGTGGGTCACTACTAGAAAAGGCTGTTCATCTGCCTGCCTGCAAATGGTTGTTACTAAAACCACACTGAGCTTGAAGGTGTTTTAAATACGCAGCACTATTACCCAGTGATAGACTGTAATGTTGGGTGGGCACAGCCTAAACCCAAGATAGGGCTGACGGGGGTGGGACTGCAAAATCTCTCTGCTAAGACTTTTTCAGGTGAACTTAACAGACTGGGCCAAGCTAGCATCTTAGCGGAAGCAGACTGCAGCGTTCTTCAGTAGGGGTTGCAAAGGTTTTTCTTTTCCTGAGAAAACAATCTTTTTGTTTTCTCAGGTTTTGCTTTTTGGCCTTTTCCTAGCTTTTTAAAAAAAAAAAGCAAAAGATGCTGGTGGTTGGCACTCCTGGTTTCCAGGACAGGGTTCGAGTCCCTGTGGCGTCTCTGCTTGAATAACCCCTGCTTTAGGACTCTGCTTTCCTCTTCTCTCCAGGTTTCTAGCTAGGCCCTGAAGTCACGTTTTGTTTGTCCGGAGCCAGGGATGTTTGTTATTTACGTGGGGACATGATGTAACTGCCTTGTTAATGTGCAGGTGTTGTTTCCCGTGCATCTAGTGTTTGGAGAAGCCTCACAATAAAAAGCTTTAAAGATTTTACATTAATAAAAATTTAAAAGCTCTTCGCTGGTGTGACTCTTTCGTGTGTAAACCAATTTCTGTCCATGAGGAGGTGAGTGTTCTGGGGTGAGGGATGGTCTGTCTTTGTCGCTGCCTCGCTGTCCAATAACAAGTACACCACAGGTACAAAGCACCCTCTTCCAGTGGGGGAGGGACTTTGCATCCCCCTGAACTGGTGAGCACTTAAGCAGCCTGTTTCCTTCCGTTCAGTTGGCCATGAGCTGGGTCAGGTGGAGAGATAACTGGAGGACGGGAAGGCTAGGTTTCCATTGCTTCTACCAAAAAGACCCTTGTAAATTTAGAGGCACTTTAGTCAGTAGAGCGCTATCTTGGTATTCTCTCCTGAGTTTTGGGTGATGCAAAGTCCCATTGTCCTTTATCAGTTGTCAGCATCTAAACAACTGGTCCTGTTCCTCTGTTCTGTGGAAAGGCCTGGATACCAGGTAATACTTCCTCATTTGAAAATGAAATACCGAAATAACCCCTGGGTTGCCGGCTTTTACTTGGACTATTCCCTGGGCAGGTGAGCGAGACTCGATCCAGGACGAGGAGAGTGGGCTTCCTGGGTCTGAACATGTTGCACCCAGCATAGGGATCCTGTGACCTCTTTGAGTGATAAGGCCTTAGTGACGGATTGTTTTTTTTTCCTACATTACTGAACTCAGCATAAGTTATGGTTGCAGGCTCTGATCAGATCACTTTGCCAAGGGAGCAGAGCTGGGATTTGAACCTTAGTTTCTTTGGGTTTCATTAGTGTGGCAATGCCTCCACAGATGAAGCAACCAGCCTACTCAACCTGGGCAGTGGGGCTTTCTCTTCCCTTGAAATGATCTGATAGGGGCATGGGGTAGGGAAAAGCTGGATTTGATACCATGGTCCCCCTTGATGCTGTATTTCAGCATCTTACCAGGGCATCTTCTGGAGAAAGGTCTGATTTTCCAGAGCTGGAAGGCCCCTTGAAGCAGTAAAATATATTAGGAGTAAAGGAGGGCCTGGGGCTTTGCCAGGGGCTGCTTGGTTTCTTGTGTTCAAAGTTAGCTGGGATTGGGAGTGTAAAGGCCAGACACGGATGGGAAGGGGCAGAAAAGTAGGCGGGAACCCTCTGAGCACAAAGAAAATGGAGGGAGATCAATAAAATTTCCCCGAAGGTTATGTCCAAGGGTATACCTGACAACATACACCTCAGGTATGTATATGTTCTTTATACACCTGATTCCTTGGATTTTTGTCATCCTGGTAATCCCAGAAGTACACAGGCTAAAACAAACCTGAATTCAAATAGTAGCTCCACCCTTTCCCAGCCTCCCCAAGCTTCACCTCGAGCGCCTCCACCTCCGCCGCCCAGGTCCCAGGGATAGTTGATATGGTCTCAGACAGCAGATTTCTGACTTCAGTAGAGAGTGAGACTAGGAGAGAGGACATGGGGGTAGGGTCGGACAGGGTGTGGGGGAAATTGGGATGAGAGTGTCCATCTGGGTGGAGTTGATTTGGAAGTCCAGAATATACCTAGAAGACGTGGGTCAGATCCTGGCTCCTGGCTCTAACAAGATGGCAAACTTGGACTGTCACCTGCCTTCTCCAGGCCTGCGTTTTCTCACCAGTTAAATGGGGATAACGGCTTGCCTCCGCCTGCTCTGGTAAGGAAGAGCAGAGCTCGAGATGCAGTGGTGGAACTGGACATGAGTGAGCTTTTGCCGCCACCTAGTGTGCAAATTGAGTATTGCATGCACTGTTCTTGGCCTACTTGGTAACACATTCAACAAACACTTTTACTGGAATACTTTCCATTGTACGGATAATATAATTAGTTATTGCCAGTGTTTGGCAATTACAAATAAACCTGCTATAAACATTTGTGTACAAGTCTGTGTGGACATATGCTTTTCTTTTTCTTAGGATATTATATGGCAGGTATATGCATAGTTTTAAAGAAATTTCCAAACTATTCACCATTCTAGTGAATATGTAGTGGTATCACATTGTGTTTTTAATTTGAATTTCTCTAATAACTAGTGACGTTGAGCATCTTTGCATGCCAAAAATATGTATATATTTTTTGTAAAGTGTCTATTCAATTTTTTTTTAATCCTCACCCAAGGACATTTTTTCATTGCTTTTAGAGAAAGGAAGGAAGAGAGGAGGGGAGAGAAACATCGATGTGAGAGAGAGCCATCAATTGGTTGCCTCCAGTAAGTACCTGGACCAGGGATCAAATCCACAACCTAAGTATGTGCCCAGATTGGGAATCAAACCTACAACCTTATGGTTTACAGAACGATGCTCCAACCAGCTGAGCTACACCGGCCATGCTGTGTGTATTCTATTTTTTTTTTGCCAGGTTTTATGCGGCTTTTATCTTTCTATCGTTGAGTTGTAAGAACTTTTATATATACTAGATAGAAGCCCTTTATCAATGTATGTTTTTAATATATTTTCTCCCAGTATGTGCCTTTCCTTGTGATCTTTTGTAGCTATGTCTTTGAAGAGTAAAAGTTTTAAACCTTGAACAAACCTTTGATATGCACAATGACAAGGAGGAATTTCAAAATAATTGTTGAGAAGGTGAAGCCAGTTTCTTTTTAAGATTTTATTTATTTATTTTTAGAAAGAGGGGAAGGGAGGGAGAAAGAGAGGGAGAGAAACATCAGTGAGTGGTTGCCTCTCACAGCCTCTTATTGGGGACCTGGCCCACAACCCAGACATGTGCCCTGGCTGGGAATAGAACCAGTGACTCTCTGGTTCACAGGCCGGCACTCAATCCACTGAGCCACACCAGCCAGGGCCAGTTTTTAAAAGTACATATGGCCTGGTTCCATTTATATAAAAGTCTCAAAAATGAAAACTAATCTAAAATAACAGCAGACTAGGAGTTACAAAGCGGCACAAGGAAAGGGGGCGACGAACGTGTTCTTTGCCTTGATGGCAGTGTTGTTTTTCTGGATGCACACTTTTGTCAAAACTCATCAAATTGCACACTTTAAGTGTTTGCAGTAGTTTACTGCACATCCATAAAGCCATAAAAGAAAGAATACGCACACACAAGAACAAGCATGGAGGGAACACTTGCTGGGAGCCAAACACTGGGAAGGCGCTGGGCGGCACAGAATAATAATGGACTCCCGTCAGCAGCTCCAGGCCTTGAAATGGAGCGGCTCAAAGAAGCAGTGGTTGAACACCTCCGGACGACAGCATGTAGCTCGCACTCCGGTCCTGCTTCCTGCACACGCTGGCTGTGTGCACCTGGGCAAGTTACTGAAGGCCTGTAAGTCTCGTTTTATTCTTCTGTTAAACGGACATAATTAACACCTTACTCAGGGAGCTGTCTCAGGGACAGGGGTAAATATACACATGGCCGGCACTGAGTACCAGCCTGATCAAGGGCTTTCATAGCGTTTCTGGGGAAGCTCATCCTCGGGGAGCGCAGAGGCAAGGCTGTCTTCCTGAAGAATTCAGGGAGGGCTAGAGAGAGGCAGGAGCATGAGAGCTGAGCCTCAGAGTAAATAAGGTTTGCTGGAGGGAAAAGAGAAGGGCGACCTTCATCCACAGAGGACAGCCTGAGCAGCTTGGAAGTGTGACAATGCAGGGCATTAGCAGTCCAGGGTGGCTGTGGGGAAGCCGGGAGAGGTAGGAAGAGAGGGGAGCCCGAGCAGCTGGTTGGAAGCTGGTGATCAAGGCTCTGGAACTCCAGAGAGGTTAGGGCTTGGCCGTGGGGAGCAGATGATAAAATGGGTGCATCTAAAGCAGGCGGTACTAGAGATCTGGAGCCCAGGGCGTGAAGGGAGCGAGATCCCCGGGCTGGGACAGAGGGAGAGAAGGGCTTTGGGAGAGGCACCCTGGATCTGGATTTCATGGATGAAGGTACCTTCCCCAGGACAGAGCAGGGTGGGAAGGAGCGGGCTGGGAGGTTCGGGGGCAGATGAAAACAGTGAGGTGAGTGTTGGACCGTTGAGTTTGAGAGGCCTGTGGGATGTCGGAGTGGAGATGCCCAGAGGGCAATCAGACCGGACAGGCTGGAGCCCGGGGTGGACCTTGGCTGGATCTGCAAACCACCACCTAGATGGTGACATCAGAGTGGGTTAGCTGCCTGGGGACCATGTGCAGGAGGGGACCTGGGTAGGCCTTTCTGGCTTCTCTCTGTAGTTGAGTCAGCTTTGGGCTCTCTTTCCTCTTCCTCCTGCCTCCTAAATGTGGATTCACTCCTTCATTTACTCCTTCAACTCATTCAACAAGCTCCAACAGCATGAGCTAGGCACAGTCACAGGGCCTGGGGAGACTGAGGTGAACCAGCTGTAACAGTCTGCACCTTTGCAGGGCGCACACCCGGAGGGACAAACATGACAAAGACAGGGTTACATGGTCATGGAGCAGGGAAGGCAAGGAGCATCGTTTGGGATGGGGAGGTGGGAAGGCGGGGAAGGCCTCTGGGAGGTAGGGCCGCTGGAGTTCAGTCTGCCCTCGTCTCTCCCTCCGTCAGCAGTTTCCACACGGATGTCTCCCCACCTGAGCGCTGCAAACCCGTTTCAGCTCTGGGCTGGACCCCTCCCCTTGGTCACCCTCCTCCCTCCACAGGCTGACCCTGACCCTTCCATTTTTCTCCCCAAGGCATCTCCAGCCAGCAAGTCCTGCAGGCCCACCGCTGTCTCCTTCTCCCTCACCTCTCCCTTCAATCCCTGCTCTGCTCACTGGGGCCCTGGCACTGGGTCGCCCTCCATGTCACCTCCCAGACCTGCTGAGCTCGCTGAGCCGCCTCCTGCTCCCTACTCCTCTGCCACCACCGACTCCCTCAGGGCCCCCATCCTCACCTGCCTCCGTCCAACCTCTGACACCCACTCACCCTGGCAGTCTCCTCTTTCCCTCTAAAGGGACCATCCAACTCCCCACACACAGCCCCTCAACTGTCCCATTCCCTCTTTCTGGAATATTCTTTCCCAGCCCACACCATCTCCAATGGAAATTCCACTCCTCCTTCAAAGTCCGTCTGAGATGCTCCCTCAGCGATACCTGACTGCCCTCTGCTGGCTGGCACTGCAGCTGCTCGTGTTCACCCACCCTCCTGAACATTCCCCAACGTTCCCTGTGCTCTGGTTTCCTGTCACCGCCCTGCTTCCTCTGACTGTGTGACCTGAGGCCATGCTTGGGTCACTCAGCTATAAAACAGGAGGGCTGTACCTGCCCAGCAGACACATGTGTGGACACATGCGCATGCATGTGTCAGTCTGGTCACGTCCCCGGGGGCTGCTAGATGCTGGCGGCATGTGAGGAGCGGCTTCTTTTCAGTGCCATCACTCCCATTCCTCGCCCCTTTTCTTTCTTTTTTATTTTTCTTTTTATTATTTTTTAAAGATTTTATTTATTTTATTTTTTAGACAGAGGGGAAGGGAGGGAGAAAGAGAGGGAGAGAAACATCAATGTGTGGTTGCCTCTCACTTGGCCCCCACTGGGGACCTGGCCCACAACCCAGGCATGTGCCCTGACTGGGAATCGAACTGGCGACCCTCTGGTTTGCAGCCCGCGCTCAATCCACTGAGCTACACCAGCCAGGGCTCTTTCTTTTTTATTTTAATCAACTTTATTTTATAATGTTTTTAGACTTACAGAAAAGTCACAAAAATGGTCCAACGAGTTCTAATGATTTTTTCTTGTACCAAGAATCTCACCAAATGAATTCACTCAGCCTTACCGTTGCAGACAAAGAAGCCCACACTGAGCTCAGCATGACAGTCTGGAGCGATCTCGAACAAATGGAGTCACGGACCACGTTCGGTGCAACCAGAGCACTTTACTTCGGATGGCAGCCCTGCCAACCAAGGGAGTGGGCAGAGAGAAGACCAGGAGCAGGTAGCACCGGCCTTGCCAGGACAGCGTCTGATTTTACACTGAGTGAAATGGCGGCTTTGGAAGGTTGTGAGCGGCAGTCAGGTGACCTGACTTGCATTCTCTTACCATCCCTCTGGTGGCTTTGAGGACAGTAGACTGCAGAGGGCAAAGGTAGAAATGGGGAGACCAGTGAGGCCCCTGCAGCAAGGAAGGCTGGTGGCCCTGGCTGGTGTGCCTCAGTGGATTGAGTGCTGGCCTGTGAACTGCAAAGTCGCTGGTTCGGTTCCTGGTCAGGGCATGTGCCTGGGTTGTGGGCCAGGTCCCCAGTTGGGGGCATCCAGAAGGCAACCAGTCGAAGTTTCTCTCACGCATCGATGTTTCTCTCCCTCCCTCTCTCCAAAAATAAATGAAGAGGAGTTAAAAACAGAGGCTGGCGTGGGCTGGGATGGGGACAGGAGGTGGAAGTACCAGGTGGTTGGAGCCCCTGTGTGGTCAGAGGATGTGAGAGGAAGCATGGGGGTGACCTTGGCTTTGGGCCTGGAAGTGGGGGGTGCCTTTGGCAGCTGGGTGAGGCTCAGTGGGTCCATGGAGATCTAGAGTTCAGTGTGAGGAGCCTGCTATGCACCAGGTGGGACCAGAGGCTGGACTCGGGAGGGCCCTGAGGTGCTGGGGGACGCAGATGACCTTTAAAGCCCTGGACTTGACCAGGTGACCTGGGGTGCCTTGCCTTGGCCAGACCACCTGCCCTGCCTAGGCTCAGCTCCAAAGCCCCCTACCCCTCAGTGCCTGTGCGCTACTGGGGTGCAGCGTCACAGGCCTGTTATGGTGGCACTGCCAGTGCCCAGCAAGCAGTGGCCAGGACAGCAGCCTGGCAGCCCTTCCCTTTACACCTGAGGGCCCTGCCTACACCTCAGCCCTCTGCCCTCCACTCCCCTTGCTCTCCGTTCTTCTTCCTCCCAACCCCATCCCTTCGTCTTCCTGCCAGGGAGGGAAACCCACACCCAGCCCTCCTGGCAGCCCAGGCACCCCCAGAAGGTGGAGTCAAAAGGGAGAGTGGTAAGGTGGTCCTGGCCTCTCCTGAGCCCCGGCTCCTGCCCAGGGTCTGCCTGGAACCTGAGACAATGGCAGAGGTGGTCCAGCAAGCCTGACAAGGAAGATGTAAGAACACCGATCAGACCAGAGAGGGTGAGGGGGGGTTCCCACTACTACTCTGGCCAGGGCTGCTCTCCCCAGAGAAATGACATGATGGTGGTGGTGGTGGGTGCCAGCAGATTCCCAGGCTAGACTGCTTCAGAGCTGAAATGGGTCCCCTGAGGACCTGGTCTCCCGGGGAACCAAGCATTCCCGGGCATAGACAACAGGCAAACAGGTAGTTGGAGCTGGACCCACTTCTGCCCAGTGGAGCCAGGCCAGGGGGGCTCATTGCTGTCCCTCCATCCCTCCACCCCCCTAGACTGTCCCACCTGTGCTCATTCTGTCACTCATTACACTAACACACATGCCACCAACAGTCAGTAGCTAAGATTTGAACCTAGGCAGTCTCACACCCACCCACCCACACTCCCAACACACATTCCCCAGTGGGTGGGCATGGGTGCCCACTCAATGACAGAGCAGACTTGGGCCTTGTACTCAGGGAGCACATGTCATCAGCCCTGATTTATACTCATGAATACTGGGTGCCCAGGCGTCAGAACAAGGGCCACAGGGGCTTTGATCTGGGCAGGCCTCCTGCAGGCAGAAGCCTCTGAGCTCACAAGCAGCTTCTGCTTCATGGGGGGGCCTCTGGATGGGAACCCTCCCAAGTCTAAAGCTCATGGCACCCTGCCTTCCCTCAGCTTCTGGGGTGGCCAGTCCTCAGAGTTGCCCTCAAATGCTCCCCACGTAACCCCCTGCCCCTCTTCCCCATACAGTCCCGTGGCCTCCTGCTTTCACAACCCTCCCTTGCGCTCTCCCCACAACCCTGCTTCCTGCCTCCGGTCCCCTTCCTGTTCCTTCCTGTTTCTCACCTCCTCCCCAGCTTGTGCACCACCCACGCCTGTCACCACCCACCACCTCTGCATCAGTGGACACCCACAGCCCCTCCTGAGCATCCTCTCCATGATGTTTTTAGTCCTTCCAGTCTCCTCTCAGCCTGTCCTCTGATGGGTGTTTCTGACATGCAACTCTGCACCCTCCTCAGTAGTCTGTCTCCTTCCAGACGCTCAACCTCCGTACCCTGACCTAGGGGCCTTACGCGACCTGCCCATGCCCCTCCTGGCTTCATCTGTCCTGCCTCAAACCAAGGGCTCCTTCCAAGTCTCCCCAAGGAACCCTCTACTGGGGAAGCTCTCACCTACAAACAGGCATCATCAGACGAGCCAGAAGCAGAGAGACTGGCAGGCTGTCACACCCCCCGATCTGCGGTGAGTCCGTGTGACGCTCCTTCGGGCTGAGTGAAGTGCCGAACAGTGCGTGCTTTGTGCGGACTCTGCCGTATTTTGGCATACTCTTTGAGTTAGGGAGCATTTTGTTTTTGTTTTTGTTTTTTAATTATCTCTACTGTTTACATACAATTTCTAACTTTTAAGTGCACAGGTTCATGAGTTCTGACAAATGTATGTACTTGTGTAAACTCCACCGCAGTCAAAATATTCCAGCACCCCAGATTCTGTTCTGCTTCTCCATGTGTTTATTCTTGTGCCAGTAGCACGCTGTGTGGGTTGTTTCTGTTTTTTTTTGAGAGAGAGAGGAAGGGAGGAAGAAAGAGAGGGAGAGAAACATCCATCAATTGCCTCAGCCCAGGCACATGCCCCTGCTGGGAATCAAACCAGCGATTTTCTGGTTTGTGGGACGGCATCCAACCCAAAAGCTCTGCAGTGAGTTCGGAAATTTTGAAGAGTCCTCCAATTTTGTTCTTTTTCAATTGGCTTTGCTGAATCCTTTGTAATTCTGTGTGGATTTTATTTTATTTTTTTGTTAGAGAGGGGAAGGGAGGGAAACATCAATGTGTGGTTGCCTTTCACATGCCCCCTACTGGGGACCTGGCCCGCAACCCAGGCATGTGCCCTAGACTGGGAATCAAACCGGCAACCCTTCGGTTCGCAGGCCGGCACTCAATCCACTGAGCCACACCAGCCAGGGTAGCAGCTTCTTTTTTAGATATCATATTTGCTTAAAAAAAAAATCCAATCTATTTTTTTTTGACAGGCAATCTATGAAGGCAAAGTAACTTTTACCTGAAAATTATTCTCATATATTTTTGTAGGCATTGAAATGTTTTCTTTAATTCTGAACATTTAGATTTAGAACAACGCACAAGTAACATACTCTCTAAAATTCAGTTTGGTTAACTGCCACATGAGAGCCACCCTGGTTCAATAGGAGCGTCTCCGTTTCATGACTTAATCTCATAAAATCAGTGGGAAGGATGCACATGACAGTTTTTCACGCAGGAAGTTGACCAGAAACAAAGTGTGGGCTGCTATCAAGCAGCTCTTGGGAGCCTGCAGTGTGCTGAATACAAGTATTTCCCCCTGAAGTCTTTGGATCCCTGTTAGCCTAAAGTTTCTATTTTATCGGAGCAAAAGATATCACTCCAGGCAAAAGACAGTTGGAGCCTTGGCTGGTGCGGCTCAGTGGGTGGAGCACCAGCCTGTGTGAACCAAGAGGTCTGCAGTTTGACTCCTGGTCAGGGCACGTGTCTGGGTTGTGGTCCAGGTCCCCCGTTGGGGGCGTGCATGCAAGAGGTAGCCCATCAATGTATCTCTTGCACATTGCTGTTTCTCTCCTTCTCTTTCTCTCTCCCTTCCCCTCTCTCTAAAAGTAAATAAATAAAATCTTTAGAAAAAAAAAGACAGTTGGAGGGAGGACTTTGCAAAACATGCCTACAGCCATAACACACACATTTATTGTGTGTATAAACATACAAATAACATGTATACATATGTTAGTAACATATACATGTGTATCATATCTTGTTTATAAAAGTAATTTATGTTCATTGTGAAAATTTCGAATACTACATCACAGAAATATTATGCTGGACTGTATGAAATTGCCGGTTATTTCACTATTTTTAACTACAAACACAGCAATTTCACACTGTTCTACCTAGTAATACAGCAAGGAGCGCTCCCTGCCGTCCCATTGGCATTCGGCTGCATCCCTCCACGCTGGAGCCATGCTGTGCGCGTTCATGGTCAGTGCAGTTATTACCACAATGATGGAACGTGGATAGTTTTGCAACCTGCTTTCTAAATGCTTTGTAGAGCCCAGCAAACGTTAGTACTGGTTGTGCTGCTTCCCCTCTCTGGAGCCTGTTTCTCATCTATAAAATTGGAACCAATGATTCTGCGCCAGTTACTCATTTATTGCCTCTCAGCGCCAAATTCATCATCATGTTTGCCTTCGCTGTGAAAATGGATCTGGGTCCTTTAAACATGGTTCCTTTGCCAGACGGCACAATGGGAAGTCTCGCCAGCAGAGGGCGCGGCAGCATTTTTTTGAGGAAGAGCTTTTGCTTCCTGGTTTTGACCGAGTCCAGTCGGCCCGCAGCAGCCGCAGGGCCTCGCGCCACCTGCAGGGGGCAGCTTTTGCAGCACCAGGTTCTGGCCTCGCAGGTGTCCCGCGCCCACCCCAACCCTGGGAGTAGTGGAATGCCTCTTCCCCAGCACCCTAAAGGACGGCTTCCGAGAAAGTTCCATGGCATGCGTGCAGCTCTTGAGTAACTTTTCTACACAACCATTTCCTTCTCCAACCACATGCTGGACCCGGGCTCTTGGGGTCTGGGGCGGGGTGGGGGGTGGGGGTGCGGTGCTCTGTCTCAGCCTCACGGCGGTGGGGTGGGGCTCTCTTCTACCTGCTATTCCTGTATTCTTTAGCTTTCTCTTTACTTCCTACTAGCCAATCCCTTGTTACTCCAGTCTCCTGTTGTAGTTAATAATTCTTTGTATTAGACTTTCCCTGTTCTGATTACTCTGGTTTTCTCAGATTGGAACAGGTCCTGTGTGTTGTTAGGAAGATGGGAATGACAACGCCGGGAGGATGCAGGGGCCGCTGGGTACCGTGATCACGAGCGTTTCTCCAACTCAGTGCCTGCAGAGTAGCGTCTTGTCGCCTGTCGTTGTCATGGTTCCCAGCAGGGAGGGAGTTTCCAATCACTCTACTCCCGATGGACGTTTGGATTATTCCCCTTTTCCATTTTCTTTTCAAGATTTTATTTATGTATTTTTAGAGAGAGGGGGCAGGGAGAGAGAAAGAGAGGGAGAGAAACATTGATGTGGGAGAGACATCAGGAGAGAGACATCAATTGGTTGCCTCTCGCAGGTCCCCTACCGGGGACCTGGCCTGCAGCCCAGGCATGTGCCCTGACTGGGAATTGAACCAGCGACCTTTCCATTTGCAGGCTGGCACTCAAGCCTGAGCCACACCAGCCAGGGCTCCACTTTTCCATTATTACAAACAGCCCTGTGATCCGCATAAGGGCTGCTGTTTATTGAGCACTTGCTGTGCTAAACACTGAAGCTGGTACATACATTAACTCATGTCCTCACAGCAGGCATCCTGCACTGGTTTCCTGTGGCTACTGTAACAAATTACCACAAAATTTTAAAAGTTTTATTGATTTTAGAGATAGAAAAGAAGAGAGAGAGATTTGAGAGCATGATTTGTTGTTCTCCTTCTATATTCATTGATTGATTCTTATCTGTGTCCTGACTAGGGATTGAACCTACAACTTGAGTGTATCAGGATGATGCTCTAACCAACTGAGCTATCTGGCCAGGACTTGAATTACCACAAATTTAGTGGCTTAAAACAACAGGAACTTAGTATCTTACAGTTCTGGATGTTGGAAGTCTAATGAAGGTGTCAGCAGGGCTGTGCCCCTTTTGAGGGCTTTGGGGGGATCTGTTTCCTTGTCGTTTTCAGCTTCTAGAGGCCGCCCGCATTCGTTGGCTCATGTCCCTCCTCACCTCACTCCCAGGGTCACCTCCCCTCTCAGGACCCTGGGAAAGGCAAAGCCCCTTTCACTGTGCAAGGTGACATAATTCACAAGTTCCAGGGATGAAGAGGTGGACATCTTTTAAGATTTTCACTTATTTATTTTTAGAGAGAGGGAAACATTGATCTGTTGCCTCTTGCACTTGCCCCAACTGGAGACTGAGCGTGCAAGCCGGGCATGTTCCATGACTGGGAATCAAACCAGCCAACTTTTGCTTTGCGGGACAACACCCAACCCATGGAACCATGCTGGTCAGGGCAACGGGTGAATGTCTGAGCAGATTTACTCAGCCTACCACACCTATGGGGCAGACACGATTATTCCATCCATTTTACAGGTGAGAACACTGAGGTACAAAGAGAGTAAGTAGTCCTGGCTGGCGCGGCTCAGCAGATAGCCTGCAAACTAAAGGGTCGCCGGTTCAATTCCCAGTCAGGGCACAGGCCTGGGTTGTGGGCCAGGTCCCTGGTTGGGGGGGTGTGGCAGGCAACCACACATTGCTGTTTCTCTCCCTCTCTTTCTCCCTCCCTTCTCCTCTCTAAAAATAAAAAGTAAATAAATTTTAAAAAGAGAGAAAGTAACTTGGCTGAGGTCCCACAGCTCACACTCAGCTGAGCCGAGGTACTTGCAGGCTGGCTCCATAGTCCAGGCTGTCACCACTGCGCCACTTTGTCTGCGTCTTTGCCTGCTTCGGCGAGGGCTTGTGTGGGACACACTTCCAGAAGCGGGATCAGGAGAGCAGGAGTTTGACAGGCACTGCACGCTGTCCTCTGCTGCAGCTGCGCCAGTCAGCTCCGCCACAGTGTCCGCAGGTCCACCCCGCTCCGCGTCCGAGCCTTGCTCCCGTGAGGGTAGAATGTTACTTGCTTACACGAAACCACGGGATTGTACAAGTTCTTATCAGTTTAGTAACTGGAAACATTTCTTTGCCATGAGAGGAACATTACAATCCTAATAATAAACAAAACATTACAGCAAGAATAAAGAACCGTCAGTTTAGGCCCTGGCCGCATCTCTCAGCTGGTTAGAGCAACCCCCCGATACGCTGAAGTTGCGGGACCAGTCTCTAGGCAGGGCACATACGAGAAGCAACCAGTGAACGCGTAAGTGGATCAACAATGAACATGTAAGTGGAACAACAAATCGGTGTCTTTCCCTCATCAAAAAAATTACAGAAAAAAAAGAACCATCAGTTTCCCAGAGAAAATACAAGCATTTGATCACCATAACATACTGCAAGACTGAAAATACTACTTTAACGTGGCCCGTGATTCCAGCTGTGTTTCCTCACTCTCTGGTCAGAGGAACCGGGGCTTAACTTTCCTGCCTTTGTGGATTGTTTCCATCCCCAGTGCCACCCGAAGATCTCTGCTTCATGAATCACTTCCCTCCCTGCGCCTTTTCTTTGCATCCACACCACAAGTCTTGTTTACGGCTCCCTCTTCAAGGCCCTCGTTTCCCTTCCCAGTGTGCTGCTTGCACAGGGCCACACACTCCTACTAACCACAGAGGGGAGCACTTATGTAGCTACTTTTCTGGCCTTCATTTTACAGACGAGGCAAAGGGGTTGAAGCGACTTGCCCAAGATCCCGTAGATGGGATTCAGATCAGGGCGTCTGCCTCCAGGGTCTGCCTGTAAGACACGCACTGTATCTCCTCTGGAGTGACTGGTCTCCTGGTGTCTCCATGGGCCCCCTGCCAGCCTGCCTTGGGTTGTCCTTGGGTCACAGTAGGGCTTGCAGAACTGCCTGGACTCCTGGTGAGGGAGGCAGCAGGCCCCACAGTGGCTCAGGCCCTGCCACTTCCTACTGCATGAGCTTTCAGAGCCTCAGTTTCCTCATCTGTGAGATGGGAACGACATTGGTTTCGCCACCCCCACCCCTACCCATCGGGCAGTGATGAGGAGCTGGTATTATCCGCATTTTACATGGAGGCTCACAATGTGAGAGCTTGGGAAAGGGATGCTGTCCCCTTCCTAAGGTGACAGCCGCTCTGTTCCGGGTTCGGCTGTAGAGGCACGGTTAGTTGGCCGAGAATCTGTGGGGCAGCTCCGTTTTCTGACTTCATCTGTAGCTATGTTTTCTGGTGTGCCCTGCCCAGCTTGGTGTGTACCCCCCACTGTTCTGTGCACTGGGGACTCCCAGATCTGCCCCCTGTCCAGTGGCCCTGCCCTTTTGCGCCTGTTCCCTCCCCAGGCGAGGCCCCGTGCACTGCATCAGCCTAGCATGTGGTAGGTGCTGAGAGAGTGCGCCACTAACTAACCGCCACCACATGAGCCCCATGTTCTTAGGCCCTCCCCTCCAACCATGACCTCCACCCCAGAGAATCACCCCACCCCATCCTCTCCATCACTCCACACTCACAAACACACAGCTCTTCAGCAGGATAAAGTTCTAGACTCCATATTCTGGCACATAAAATGTCTGCTCCCCTCCAGTGACGGCATGCTCCCACCCCCAGGATTGCCAGCTCCCTGTTGAGAATGTTGTCACTGTCTTCCTATCAAAGTCACACAGGAAGTTCTGTAGTCATTATGTTTACTCTGTCCCAAGCAGCCAGCACCGCGTCTGAGTCTCCCTCTGTGCACTGTCCCGCACAGTTACTTGGACAAGAAAAGGGAGAGAACAAATTTCTGTGGAGTGGCGGTTCTGTGCCAAGTGAGGTACAGGGTGCCATTCACCCCAATTTATAAATGGGGAACCAAGGTTCCCAGAGGGCAAATGAGTTTCCACAACCAGTGAGGGGGCAGAGCTGGGATCCAAACCCAGCTCTGCTGACTGTGGCATCCTTGCCCTGGAATCTGTGCCCAGAAGCACCCTGACCAGAAGATGGTTCATGAGAGGTTCCAGGATCTCACCCATACTCCACAGGGTGTGGCTGTGGGGCTGTCCTCCACTCTGGGCCCCCTAGACCCTACCTGTAGAGGGCCATTGCCTTCCCAGCCACTTCTAGTCACCGGCCTCTGTCCAGCTGAGGGGCTTGGTCCCCAGCAGTGTGATTGGCATTTGAGCTACTGACACACTTTGCCACTGATAGTCCCAAACAGTACAGGTGCTGTGGGGCTCGGAGAAGATGCTGGCCCTGTAGACTAGAGAGCTCGGTCTGCTGTGTCCATGAGAACAGGGGCCCTGCCTGGCCCTGTTTTCTGGACTTTCTGGGCTGTTTCTCCTCCCACTTCTACTTTGCTGAGGCCACTGCCTCTTCCCTCCCCAGGTGTCCTCCTCCTGCCCCAGGGTTCCTGGACCTTTGCTTCTCTCTCTGGCCCTCGCCCACGCTCCTTCTCAGGGGCTCTGTCTCCTTGTGCCTGTCTCCTGGTTGCTCTCATTCCAGCCCGCTGGATCCTGGAGGCGCCCACTGGCTGGTAGGAAAGAGTGTCTGGCTTGGGAACAATCGCCCTCCCTATTTCTACTTCACTGATCTCTGCACCCCTTCCTGTCTGTCGACTTCATCTCTCTCCCCATCTCTCCTGCTTGGCTTGCCTTGGTTTCCCCATCCTCTGTCCCTTCTCAAGCTCTTAGTCTTGTAACAAGGCTGGGAGATGGACTCTTACCACCCACATTTTAGATAAAAGGACGCAGAGGATTGGAGAATTTGGCAGATCTGGCAGCGCCACGCAGCTAGTAACTGGCGGCGCCCGGTGACCAAGCGCTCCGCGGTGCGTCGCAGACTGGGTCCCCGCGCGCCCGTAGTCCTCCCCTCCGACCCGCGCTCCGCCCACCTGCTGTCCCTCGGTTCCACCCACCGCCCAGGCCCCGCCCCTGCCCGCCCCGATCACGCCCCCGGCCCGCCCCGCCCCCGGCTCCGGCGGCCCAGGACCCGGAGCTAAGGCGCCGGGGCCCGCGGCGGCGGCGGCGGCAGCGGCGGAGACGATGTGGTTCTTTGTCCGGGACCCGGTCCGGGACTTCCCGTTTGAGCTCATCCCGGAACCCGCCGAGGGCGGCCCGCCAGGGCTCTGGACCCTGCACCGCGGCCGCAAGAAGGTGAGCGCGGCCCCGTTCCGCAGGCCGCGGCGGACCTCGGCCTCGCCTAGTCAGCACTGCCGTCCCCGCAGCGTTGCGCCCGACTGACGTGGCTGCGGAGCCGCCAGGACAACGGGCCGGGGGAGGGGGACGGGCAGTGCCAACGTGGCGGGAGGAAGGACCGAGGGACCGACAGGCACACGGAACCGGGGTCACGTGAGCCCGGCTCTGTCCCTAAGGACTGACCTGGGGAGAGATCCGGCTGGCGGCCCTTCCCCTCAGGCCCTGGCCGCTCTGGGGACCATCTCGGAGCTGGAGTGGTGGGCTCGCGGCGGGCCCACACCCCTCAGGCTCCTGTGCCCTCCCTCCACCCCTTCAGGCCACAGGCAGCCCCGTGTCCATCTTCGTGTACGATGTGAAGCCCGGCGCCGAGGAGCAGACCCAGGTGGCCAAAGCTGCCTTCAAGCGCCTGAAAACCCTCCGGCACCCCAACATTCTGGCCTACATCGATGGGCTGGAGGTACCTGCTGCCGGCCTCCGCCCCTCACTTTCCCCAGTTTCCATCCCTTCTGCCTCAGCGCCCAGGTTTTGTTCCCCTTCTGCATCCCTCTCCCTGTCATGTCTCTCATCTCCTGTCCTCATCCCCTACCCACCATAATATCCCTGTGTCCCCTCTTCAGACGGACAAGTGCCTCCACGTAGTGACAGAGGCTGTGACTCCGCTGGCAGTATACCTCAAGGCTCGAGCAGAGGCTGGTGGCCCGAAGGAGCTGGAGCTCTCCTGGGGGCTACACCAGATTGTGGTGAGGTGGGGGGGCAGTGGTGATGAGAACGGGGGTGAGGGGCTTTCGGGACTGGGGTGTAATGGCTCCTTCCGCCCCCAGAAAGCCCTCAGCTTCCTCGTCAACGACTGTAACCTCATCCACAACAACATCTGCATGGCCGCTGTGTTTGTGGATCGCGCCGGGGAGTGGAAGCTTGGGGGTCTGGACTACATGTACTCTGCCCAGGGCAATGGCGGGGCACCCCCCTGCAAGGGGATCTCCGAGCTTGAGCAGTATGATCCTCCTGAGCTGGCTGAGAGCAGTGGCAGATCCATCAAAGAGAAGTGGTGGGTGACAGGGGCAGCATGCCCCGAGTCGCTCTGTTCTGGAAGCCCCTGCAGCCTCAGGACCCCTAGACTAGCTGGCATGCGCTCCCTGCCCCTGCTGCCCGGCTGGGGAGGGAATCAGAGTCTTCAAGGGTCCACCAGCTCCGCGGGGGGTGGGGCAGGACGCACACAGGCTTTGGGGTTAGGTGGCTCTGAATTTGGAAGTTGCGTGACCTGAGGCAGATATTCTTACTTCTCTGAGCCTCAGTTTTTTCTCTGTCAAATGGGCTAATGAAACCTGCTTTTTGGAGCTGAGGGGAGGATCAGCTGAAGGACCCAGCCTGGGGTCTGCCATGCAGTGTGTCCCTGGTGCTCAAGGCAGGTTGGAGGCCTGTGCTGGCAGGTGGCAGGGCCTTGAGCAGCTCTGGTCACTGCCTCAGGTCAGCTGACATGTGGCGCTTGGGCTGCCTCATCTGGGAAGTCTTCAATGGGCCCCTGCCTCGGGCCGCTGCCCTGCGCAACCCCGGGAAGGTGAGTGCCTGGCCCTCCGCAGCCCTTGCCTGCCGGCCTACTAGCGCTGCTCTTACACTGGCCCTTCCCTCACAGATCCCCAAATCGCTGGTGCCCCACTATTGCGAGCTGGTTGGAGCCAACCCCAAGGTGCGCCCCAACCCAGCCCGCTTCCTACAGAACTGCCGGGCACCTGGTAGCTTCATGAACAACCGCTTTGTGGAGACCAACCTCTTCCTGGAAGAGATTCAGGTGAGCCCCCCGCCCACACGCTGGGCTTTGGGCCTGCATTCCTCATCCCATCCCCTCTCCCTGTTTTGCAGGCTCCCTCGTAATTAGGTCTCTGGAGAACACACTGTGCTGGGGAGCGAGGCTGCCTGGGTTCAAACTCTGGCTCCTGCTCTTACGTGTTGTGTGATTTCCCTCGTCTAAGGCTCAGCCCTAATGATGTGCCTACTTCAGAAAGGTGTGACGAGGGTTCAGCGGGTGTGAGGTGCATGGTGTTTACTGACCTGTCTGGCACATACTGACTCCCGCTGGCAGGCCTTAGCTCTGCTCGTGCACCCTGGCCCTGGCCCTGGTGTGTGCCATCTGGTGCTGGGCTGCAGAGTGGGCGGGGGGTGGAGGAAGGAGTCAGACCGAGACCCCTACCCTCAGGTGTCTAATAGAGAGCAAATGGACCAGGCCCCCCCTGGGGACTCTTGTTGGAGAAGAGGGACAGGAAGCACCACGGAGGAAATAGGTGCTCCCTGGGATGGGGATAAGTGCCAGGAAGGGAAGTAGCAGGGGAAGGTGCTCAGGAGAGGGCTCTCTCAGGGTGACATTTGGGCCGAGACTTGCCATGCGTGAGGGGGATGGGGATGGCAGCTGGGGATGAGTGTCCCACGCAGAGGGAGCCCTTGGCTTCACGTCTCTGAACCTCAGTTTCCATAGCTGCCTGGTGGGGATGACAGTGGTGTCTGCTGGCCCCACGGGGGTGTCGTAGGGAATGGAGGGGCAAGGCTCTGTTCTGAACTCCTGCCGGACTGGCTGTGTGTGGCTACACAGAGGTGACTGAGAATCTGCGGTGAGGCAGGATAAGCATATCACAGGCTTTGATGGTTGGGAGTCTGGACTCAGGCGGGTCTGGGAGGGCCTTGGGGGATGGAGCACCCGAGTGGCATTTTGCAGAAGCACTGAGCCCTGTTGCTTTCCGGGCGGCGTGGGGGCAGCAGGGGCTTGGTTACCATGGAGTTCTCCTGGCATGGCCGGCTCTGCTGGGCCGCCCTCTCCTGGTGTACTCCACAAGGCTCCGACTGGTTCTGAGAAGGAGACAGCGGGCGGGCAGTGCCCAGGGGCAGAGCAGTGGGGGGCTCCCTGCCGTGACCCCCTCCGTGTGCAGCCTCGGATGTGGTTCGGCCTGCCTCTGGACCTTGGCTCCCCCAGAACCCTGCTGTCAAAATGCCACACCTGCCTGCCACGCTGGCTTGAGCTGCTTGAGGCCCTACCTGGTCTTCCTTGTCCCCAGCCAGAGGCCGTCCCTCCTGGGCGAGGCAGTGGCGGCGGGGGTGAGGGTACAGCAGAGGGCACAGGAGCCTCGGAACCCTACAGGCCTGGATTGCATCTCTGTCGGGCCCCCCTTGGCAGGTGACCTTGAGCCTCAGCCTGCTTGTCTGTGAGTGGAATGACAGCCCCTCGTCACAGGTTATAGCACAGCTGAGGTCCCAGGCTGCTGAGTCAAACCATGCCCTGACTGCTGCTCAGCGTGTGACCTCGGACAAGCTCCTCGTCCCCTCTGTGCCTCAGCTTCCTCATTGGAATAAATGTGGATTTTTTTTGGTTCCTTTATAAAGTCACGAGGAAGATTATTTAACCTGTGTGAAGATTTCCACATGTAACCCTGCCTGGCACGCAGTCCGTCGTCAGGGAGTGCGTGTCGTGGGTGTCCTGGCGCCTGAGGGGTTAGGAGGACTAGAGGAGACTGAGCTGACAGCCTGGCCCACGCAGACTCAGTGAGTGGGAGGGCCAGGTCCGGGAACAGGCTGCGCCTCACCCCTGCCTCCCTCAGCCTGCTGTGAACTCCGTGCAGCGTGAGGTCACAGGTGTGCCCGACCCAGCCAGGGTCAGGGGAATGGAGTAAGTCCCTTCACCTCTCTGAGCCTCAGTTTCCTCCTCTGTGTGGTAGGGGGTTAGCGGTGCATTTTAGGCTGTTAGGAGGAGCGGAGGCTGATGCAGGGCCTGGTCCTTGGTGGCTGCTTTCCCAACAGGTCAGAGGGCAGTGAAGGAGTGACACCAACTGATTCAGCAGCTGCGGTGCGCCAGGCATTGTGCGGGCAGCTGCCTGTCATTTTCTGGGTGAATCCTCAGAACAGCCCAGGAAGGTGGAGAGTTATTTTCCCATTTTGCAGGTGCAGGGACTTGCCCAAGGTCACGCGGCTGAAGCACTGTTTCCGTAGTGCAGAGGTTATCACGTTCATCTCACGCACGGCTGATAAATGGGAGAGCTGGGATTTGAACCCAGACAGTAGGGCTCACAAGCTTTTCTTCCTCGGGCTGAGGTGACCCCATGCCCTTGCCCGTGGTGGGGGAGGGCCGTGCCCAGGCTCATTTCCTCCCCCTGCATCCCGCCCTCACTCCCCCAGATCAAAGAACCGGCTGAGAAGCAGAAGTTTTTCCAAGAGCTGAGCAAGAGCCTCGACTCGTTCCCCGAGGACTTCTGCCGACACAAGGTGCTGCCCCAGCTGCTGACTGCCTTTGAGTTTGGCAGTGCGGGGGCCGTGGTCCTCACGCCCCTCTTCAAGGTGAGCAGGGCCAGGAGCTCAGGGATGGGAGACTGTGAGGCCAGGAGTCTCAGGAAGTGTGGGCCCGGAGACTCAGAGACTAACTGGTGGGTCAGAACCACAAAACAAGGCCCTGGAGCGGGAGCCAGCCCTGCGGGGGCTGTCCTGGGGAGGGGCAGCCTGGTTAGGGCAGCCCCAAGCCCACCTGAGGAATAGCTTCCTGGCAATACCCAGTAGTTCAGCTGTCCCAACTGTCATGGAGGATGAGGGGACTTCTTTCTGGTCTTTGGGGAGGGAAAACCCTGTGCCTCCAAAATTATTTTTCCAAAGACCCCTTACTTCAGAACCCTCAGTCTTTCCTCCATTTGCCCAAGACAGACGTCCTGGTCTGACTTGTGATCCCACCCTGGTCCCCAGGGCCTAGGCCGTCACCTGCTCGCCACATCACTCTCCACCCTCTCTTGGGACCACTCAGCTCTCCTGGCTTCTATGGGCTGGATCCTTATCCCCTTCCTCCAGCCCCAGTCCCCCCTCAACTGGGCACCTGCCATTCCCCCTTCTGCCTACTTGGGAGAACCCTTTCTCCTGAAGGGACTTGGTGTGGGGGAAATAGGGAAGAAAGAAAGCAAATATGACGTCACCGGGAACCCCAGAAATTGTAGGCAGGGTTGTTGTGCCTAGTGGGCAGGTACCTGATTATAGGGAAGGGTGCGGCGCTTTCCTCAGCCTCCTGAGAGCCTTGACCCTGAAAGGTTAAGGGCAGGGCTAACTGAGATGACATACGGGCAGAGGGGCTGCTGAGGAAGTGCCCACTCCCCCCACCACCCACCATCACCCCGTTTCCCCCTGGGAGATCAGCAGAAGTTAAATGAGCCTAGTGACATCTCCCATTCTTGGGGCTGTAGCTGAGCCCGCTTCCTGCTCCTTCCCTCAGGTGGGCAAGTTCCTCAGTGCTGAGGAATATCAACAGAAGATCATCCCCGTCGTGGTCAAGATGTTCTCATCCACAGATCGGGCCATGCGTATCCGCCTCCTACAGCAGGTAGGGGCCCTGGCCAGGCCCTGCCCCCTCCATCCCACGCAGACACCACCATGGCTGCTGGGTGCCCCTGCCTTACCACCAGCCCTAGGCAGGTGACTGGAGCCCCTGCCCTGGCACCCAAGAAACCCCCTCCCAAATATATACACAGGTAAGGGAGCAGTGAGGCTGTGCTCTCTAGAGGTCGAGATAATCCCAGGGCTCATTGGCAGCTTTGGGAATGCCCAGCCTGCCCAGGCTGCAGGGCTCAAACACCCCCCATCTCCTGGCTCAGCCACTCTAGCCCTCTAGAGTGGAGGCAGTGTCTCACCTGCCAGCCCTAGGCAGCTGGGAGCATCAGAAAGGATTGATGGGGCTGGGTGGGGGCACCCTGTGAACCAGGACATACCTGGTGGCTCTCAGGTATCAGTCCCTCGCCAGCTGCCAAATGTACCAGCCTTCCTCATTCACTTGTTGGATCAGGGGTTGTGCCCCCTTTTACAGAAGAGGCAGTGGAGGGTCTGAGAGAGGGGACGTGACACAGCTGGCCTGCTGCACAGGCCCAGAGGCCAAGCCCTCCGGCTCCTAGTCCCTGGCTCTTCCCAGCACCCTCCTGGCCTCTTCTCAGCCCTCTGTGTTAGCTTGAGGCCAGAGAGAGGCCAGATTCGAGGTAGGGAGCACAGGAGACCCACCGGGCCGGCCAGTGCTTACCAGCTGGAGACACCAAGCTGAGAGGGGTCCCCTGGTTGTGGTGGGGGTAGAGGGACTGACTGAGTTTGTACACCCCCCACTTGGGCCACAGATGGAGCAGTTCATCCAATACCTTGATGAGCCAACAGTCAACACCCAGATCTTCCCCCACGTCGTGCACGGCTTCCTGGACACCAACCCTGCCATCCGGGAGCAGACTGTCAAGGTGGGCGTGGTCAGGCCCAGCATGGCCACCCCTGGCTTTCCAAGGATTGGAGGGGGCTTACCCCAGGACACAGGTCTTGGCTTTGGCTTTTAGGCCTGAGAAGGTTACGGGAAGACAGGCACCATCCTGCACGTGGGTCCGGGCTATGGGCGTAGCTCAGCAGCTGTTGCGGGGAGCAGGGTGGGCCTGGCCTGTTGTCCCTCTGTTTGGTAGATTCAGGGTGAGTGCCTCACTGGGGTGCAGTGTGCACACGGAGGCCAAACTCCCTGCTCACGGGGCTTCTTTTGAGGGGGTGTGTGTGGCCTTGGCAGACAGTAAGCAGAACTAGAAAGTATGTATTATGTTAGAAAGTGATAGAATGTGAAGAGAAGGGTTTTCAGTTCTATAAATAGGGGTCAGGGACAGACTTGCTGAGCAGGTGTCATTTAAGGAAAGAAGACAAGAGACTGAGCTATGTGGAGATCTGAAGGGAATGTGCCCCGGCAGAAGGAGTAGTATATGCAAAGGCCCTGAGGCTGGCATGTGGCTGGAGAACAGAAGTAGCAGCAGGAGGCTTAGTGTGGCCAAAGAGGCATGGGTGTGCGAGGTGGAGCCTGAGAGGTAATGGTGGGGGTGGGGGCAGGGCCGCATAGCGTGTGGCAGGGACCCGATGCGCTCGATGCAGGTGAGACAGGGGCCACTGGGGACTGAGCCGAGCACTGACCTTGTCTGGCTCGTTATAAAAGAACTGCTGTGTTGCGGTGTGGAGAACGGACCCTCAGACCAAGGGTAGAAGTGAGACACTGTCGGGGGCTGTTGCGGTGGCCCAGGTGAGAGATGACAGTGGCTGAGGTGTGACTGGTAGCAGCAGGTAGAGAGAAGGGGCCGCATCCTGAAGGCGAAACCAGTGCTATTTGGTGATGGATGGATTTGGAGGCCCTGAGGTTTGCGGCCTGAGCAACGGGAAGGTTGAGTTGCCATTTGCTGAGAAGGCTGGGAGCGACAGGTGTCAGGAGGGGCTGGGCTTGGTCTTGGCCATGTCTGCTAGCCCGTGGAGATGTGCCGACTGGTTGTGCCTGTGTGCAGTTTAGGGAGGGAGTCTGGGCTAGAGGTGCGCGCCTGGGCATTGTCAGCTAATGGGCGTTCAAAGCCATGGGGGCGGGGGGTGGGGGGTAAAGGAGACGGGGCCTGAGGAGGAGCTCTGGGAGTCAGCAACATGAGTCCATGAGGGAGAACCAGGAGAGGGTGGTGTTCTGGAAGACCAGAGACCAAAGCGTCAAGGAAGAGGGAGAGCTCGGGGGTGTCATAGCTGCTGAGGGATCGAGTTTGGTGAGGACGGAAAATTGGCCATTGGATTTAGTGACATGGAGGTCACCAGTGACCTCAACCCAAGTCAGCTGGTAGACAGTCTGAACAGAGTACATGC
This sequence comes from Macrotus californicus, assembly GCA_007922815.1. Taxonomy (NCBI): domain Eukaryota; kingdom Metazoa; phylum Chordata; class Mammalia; order Chiroptera; family Phyllostomidae; genus Macrotus; species Macrotus californicus. The sequence continues at coordinate 672,597 of VMDR010000009.1, forward strand.
ATGCAAGAGAGCATTCGACAGAGATGGGAGATGGGAGTGCGGGCAAACTTTGGAGGTTGTGCTGTAAAGGGAAAGAAATGGGGGTCCCCCTCCTCAGTGGCCCGGGTAGGGGCCAGGACCAGGTTGGGGGGTAGGTCTGGGAGGGCTGTGGCAGATCTTCTCAGTGCCCAGGTCCACTGGTGGCCTCTGCACTCTCCCAAGAGACCATTCTTCATGTGGCCCTTGGCTTGCCCAGGCCCACCTTTTCCACTGTCCCTGCCTTGCAGTCCATGCTGCTCCTGGCCCCGAAGCTGAATGAGGCCAACCTCAACGTGGAGCTGATGAAGCACTTTGCTCGGCTGCAGGCCAAGGACGAGCAGGGCCCCATCCGCTGCAACACCACCGTCTGCCTGGGGAAGATCGGCTCCTACCTCAGCGCTGGCGTGAGTGCCTCGCACAGCTGCCCGGAGTCTGTCATTGTCACAGGGCCGCAGCCTCCTCCAGGGCCAGGCCTTTCTGTCTGTGGGCCATCTTCCTCCCAGAGTCCCAGGTCCCGGGTACTCCCAGCCCTCTGTCTGAGGGGGAGTGAGCTGTGCCTGGTCACACAGCCAGTAGGTGGTGGAGATGGGAGCCGTACCCAGGCCTGCTAGCCCCCTGGTCTGCGTGCGTCCCCCCAGCCAGGGTTTGTAAAGGCAGACAGCCGCAGTGCCCAGTTAACAGGACAAAGGGGTCAGGCCAGTGGGGCAGGAGGGGAGGGAGACATGAGCCCCACCCAAGGGCAGTCGCTGCTCCGGCCCCTGTCACCGTGAGGCAGTGTGAGTCCAGTGATCTGGGACAAGCCAAGATCCAGAGTTTTGAGTAAATTCTCCCTCATTTGTCAGTGGCTAACTCAGGTTTTTCTATACTGGGAGCCCTGTGGATGGCCTCTGCTCGGGAAGGTGAGGCCTAGTAGCTCTGGGCCCCGGGACTGACCCTACATTCAGGAGCCCTTGTCCTGCCCCACCCCAGACCAGACACAGGGTCCTCACCTCCGCCTTCAGCCGGGCCACTAAGGACCCATTTGCACCGTCTCGGGTTGCCGGTGTCCTGGGCTTCGCTGCCACCCACAACCTCTATTCAATGAACGACTGCGCCCACAAGATCCTGCCTGTGCTCTGTGGCCTCACCGTGGACCCCGAGAAATCTGTGCGGGACCAGGTGAGGCATAGCTGGGGCCCTGGAGCTGGGGCTCTGCGGGACATCCGGGCCCTAGCTGGCCTCATGGGCTCACCGGAACCCTGGAGGCCCCAGCTTTTCCCTTGCTACCCCGCAGGCCTTCAAGGCCATTCGAAGTTTCCTTTCCAAACTGGAGTCTGTGTCAGAGGACCCCACCCAGCTGGCCGAAGTGGGTGAGTGGCCCACACCCGTGACCCCTCCTGCTATACCCCTGTCACTTGTTGGCCCCTCCGCCTCATCGGAGTGTCTGAAAGCTGGAAGAACCCTAGAGAGCAAACTTGGCACCCCGCCCCATCTAGCAGATGAGAGCAGGCAGGCCTAGAGAAGGGGTACCCACTGCAGGTCCCTCTGTTTCACCTATGGCCCTATCGCACTCCCCATGGATGCCTGAGGTGCCTATACCTCTTTCTCTCCTGTGACTGCCCAGAGAAGGATGTCCACGCAGCTTCCAGCCCTGGAATGGGAGGAGCCGCAGCCAGCTGGGCAGGCTGGGCAGTGACAGGCGTCTCCTCGCTCACCTCCAAGTTGATCCGCGCACATCCCACGGCTGCCCCAGGGGAGCCCAGCGTCCCCCAGAGACCCACACCTGAGGGTGAGTGTCCCAAACTGGCTGTATCTGTGACAGAGGGCTTGGAAGTGCTGGCACCCACTAGCTATTATCTGGCTCCCCCTGGGGTGGTGATGAGGACATAGGGGACGGGTGGGGTCTAGTCCTCTTGTGACCTTCCCCTCTCTACACCCTGCCTCCCCCCAACCCCAAGCAGCCTCTGCCCTGTTTCGAGACTTTCCTGGGCCCCAGTGTGTAGGAACTCAGAGAGTTTCTGCTTCCCAGGACTTCCTGCCCCGGCTCCCACCCCTGTCCCTCATACACCCATGACCTCAGGACACTGGGAGGCAGAAGATGAGGACAAGGACACAGCAAAGGACAGCAGTGCTGCCGACAGATGGGATGATGAAGATTGGGGCAGCTTGGAAGTGAGTGGGACTGAGGGGGCCTCCCTGGGGGATCCTAGCTCAAAAGTCACAGGTTGCCATTCAAGGAGCTCATGTGAGCTTGGCTTGAGTTAGGCCTGTCTGCATCTGCACGGCATCCCTGGTGAAGAGGTACCACGGAGCGGCCGTCCTGGGCCAGAGCTGGCAGCTGAGCTCCCACTTGACTCCAGGGAGCAAGGTGGGAAGTGAGAGGCCAGGGGAACACTGGTTGGAGCCGCCCACCGATCCTCTTTCCTTTCATCTGCTCCCTGTGCCTTCACCTGCTCCAGTGCCCAGCTGGCCTGTGGTCAGCAATGAGAGGCCACTCCTGGGCCTAGAGCCAGACCTGTCCTCCCTCAGGGCGGGGAGGGTTACTTCAGGAAGGGCTGAGGATCTAGTGGGGCTGTGCTGAGGGAAATGGCAGAGAGCTGGGCCCAATTTCCTCATCTGGCTGGCAGCCGTCTCTGTTCCCTGAAGCCACGGGAAGGGGAATGGAACTCTAGATCTCGTGCCCAGCCTCACAGAGGAGTGATGGCCGAGGAGGTTCGGGTGTGTGTAACTCACAGATGTGAAACAGGCTTGAGGAGCAAGTAAAATGGAAGGCAAATGAATAAAGGGCAACCCACGGCTAGGAAGGGGCTGGAGGTCTTCCTTGCCCTTTTGGGTGGGGGCAGGGGGGTCTATGGTTGTTTCTCCTCCCCGCACTGCAGCAGGAGGCCGAGTCTGTGTTAGCCCAGCAGGACAACTGGAGTACTGGGGGGCAAGCCCGCCACGCTGAACAGGTGAGCCGGATGGGACAGGATGGGAGTATGTGTGGGAAGCCAGGCTTGGCCCCCCTGTCTGGTGCTACCTCCCACTTCTGCAGACCAGCAACCCTGACCACAAATCCCCCGAGTCAGACTGGAGCAGCTGGGAAGCTGAGGGCTCCTGGGAGCAGGGCTGGCAGGAGCAGAGCCCCCAGGAGCCACCCCCTGAGGGCACACGACTAGCCAGCGAGTACAACTGGGGTGGACCGGAGCCCAGTGACAAAGGTGACCCTTTTGCTGACCTCTCAGCACGTCGGGAGGTTGGTGCCCAGGTACTCAGCACCAGTCCAGGGGAAAGGTATGGACCTGGGATGGACCTCTGCAGGGAGCTGGCCTCCACTCCCACCCATGCTTCCTTTTTCAGCCAAGACCTGATTCGTGGGGTGACGACAACTGGGAGGGGTTGGAGACCGAGAGCCGTAAGTGCTTCCCCCGGCAGAGCCGACATGCCTCACCCCTCCAAGCAGGCAGGGGCTGGGGATCTGAGACCCAGGCTGTCTGAGGCTCTCAGCCTGCCCCCTTTCCTGTTCCAGGGCAGGTGAAGGCTGAGCTGGCCCGGAAGAAGCGGGAGGAGCGTCGGCGGGAGATGGAGGCCAAACGTGCTGAGAAGAAAGCCACCAAGGGCCCCATGAAGCTGGGGACCAGGAAGCTGGACTGAACTGCTGGTGTGGGCGCTTTCCGGTCATGGAGAGCAGGCCCCATGGATGTATTTATTGTACAAACCAGGCCAGCCCGGCCAGCCCGGCCAGGCACGTCTCACGTGTACATAATCAGAACCACAATAAATTGTATTTCACATCCCTTGTGTTGGGTTCAGTCTAGCCCCTCCAAGGAGGCCGGGGTCCGGCGCTGCCCTGCAGAGTCCGAGCCCACCACAAAGCCGAGAGTAAAGAGGCACGACCTGATTGATCAGTGTCTAGGGAACATCCTCTGGGAGGAAAGCCAGGCAGCGCCCGGAAGGCCCCACATCACGTAAACCAGGTGGAGCCGCATGGGCACCCTTGGGACATGGGGCTCTGCAGGCCCAGAGGGTCCCTGGATCTGAGCCCTGGAGTCCAGGCAGAAGCTAGAGGCTGAGTTCGCCCCAATGTCGGGCGGAAACCGCTGGGGGATCAGCGAGGTCCAGGCTGAAGGTGGTGTCAGCGGCGGCGCTGGGGCACGCAGGCCCCGTGTGGGCGGCTGCGCACGAAGCCAGCTTTGCAGACGCAGCGAAAGGAACCGTTAGTGTTCACGCATCGCTCGCTCTTACACAGCAGTCCGCGCTGGTTCAGCTCTCGACACTCGTCTACGTCTGGAGGTGGGGGTGACAGGGGAGGGATTCACTAGGGCGCCCCGGCGCTGAGCTGCGCAGCCCCCTTAGCTTCTGGTCTCAGCGGGCTGACAGGTCCCTGCTCTACCCGCCCCCAGCCTCTGGCCCCACCCCCTCCACTCGGCTCACCCACGCAGCGCGCTCGGGAGGCATCAAGCTGGAAGCCACCCGGACACTCGCACACGGCTCCGCCGGGCCGTGGCACGCAGCGGCCGCTCACGCAGCGGCACTCGTCCGAATCTTCCTCTGAGCTGTCCTCTTCTGCGCCGGCCAGCCGGCAGAACAGATATGTCAACACTGCCCCCAGCGATGGCTCTGACCCCGCCTCTGTCCCCTCCGCTACTCTCACCTCGCGGCTGCTTCCCCAGCAGTAGGGGGCTCGCGTCCCAGAAGGAATTGCTTTCGCTCTGTGATGTTGGGCACTGGGATCCTGGGAGAGGCAGTCAGTGGTCAGCGTGGTCGATGCAACTCAGCTCCTGACCCCCTACTCCCTCTGGTTCAACCCTCCCCTGGTCAGCTCACCAGCGCCACGCGGCGGGCACGGACGGCACTGGGAACCCCAACCACGGCCCTGGCGACAGCAGCAGTCGTCGAAGGTGAGGGCGGGCCCAGCTAGGGCGCCCGCACACATGCCGTCCTCTCCGCGCTGGGTCCAGCACACGTCCCGACGCTCCGGGGCACGGTCTGCGGAAGGAGACCAGGTCAGGGAGAAGCCTGAAGCCAGGACGGCCCACGGGCACCCCAGGGCTTGACATGGCAGCCAGGGCCCTAGAGTCTGCCTGGGATGACCCTTGCCCTCACCAGCGGGGCTGTCGGGGAGCTGGCAGTCTCGGCCGGAGGGCCCAGGCACCCACGGTGGGCGGCACTCGCAGCGGTAGGAGCCGGGTAGGTTGATACAGCGGCCAGGGCGGCAGGTTGCGGGATCCTGGCATTCGTCCACATCTACAGGCAGCCAGGGGATGGGTGGGGGGAGGGTGGTCATAGCTTATCCAGGGCCTCCACCTTCCTCCTGTTTCCCCAGCCAGCAGGCCCGGGCCTCACCCATCTCCTCGGGGCTCAGACACTGTCGCTGCGCGGGACTGTACTCAGCGGGGGGCGTGCAGGCACAGCGGTAGCCACCTCGTGTGTTCTCACACACTCCATTCCGGCAGTTGGACTCATCCAAACACTCGTCCACATCTGCAGGGAGGAAAACAGGAGTAGTAAGCAGCCAGCCTGCCATCATGCATGCCTCCCGGCCTCTTTCCCATGGCCCCTGCACCGGCGCACTCACCCACGCACTCCAGCAGGTTCCCGTCATAGTAGAAGCCTTGCTTGCAATAGCACTCGTAGCCGGGCTGTGTGTTCACGCACTTGCCCTCCTTGCAGATCTCGGCCCCGAACAATATGCACTCGTCGATGTCTGCGGAGTAACAAGCCATGTGTGCCCAGTAGCCTCTACCTGTGGGGCCACCAAGGCCTGGCAAGCCTGGCACCTGTGAGTCAGGCTTACCACGGGAGCAGAGCACACTCAGTGGCAGAGACTCTTTGGGACACTAACGTGAGTGACGAGGGAGGGGCTTGGTAGGGGGGCAGGGCAGATGTTGGCAGTGGGTTGGGGCTTACCCCAGCTCTCCCAACTGACCAAGTGAGCACCAGCAGGGTCGGGCGACTATCCGAACCTTGGTGGACGGAACCGTGTCGGGACTTACCACGATGGGCTGGCATGCCGTAGTTGACAATGCTGTTGTCCTGGGTGTAGCCCTTCCCATCGGGGCAGAGGCTGTGGAACTCAGCTGCGGGGTGAGAGGGGAGAAAAGAGGCATTTCACTCCCACCTACCCGGGGAGCGGCTGTTTCCCCCAATCCAAACTGAGGCTCTGGGAGGGGAAGGGCCTGCTGGCTCCTAACCTGAGCTATAGACTGGGCAAGGGTAGATCTCGCAGTGGTCTCCCCAGCCAGCCCCGAGCGAGCAGCAGCACTCTTGCTGGGTGACATTGGTGGCCAGTACACTGTCGCAGAACACCGTGTCATCAAAGTTAAGGTAGCACTCCTTCTTGTGATGGGGCTGCTCCACCTCTGAGGGGAGGGAAGGGCAGCTTAGGGTCCTGTGGACTGAATCTTCCTGTCCGCACTGCCCACCAACCTCACCCCTCTGCTCCCCCACATTCCCTGGCTCCCCTGAGCCGCCCTGTGAGAGCCAAGCTCCATCCTTGAACTGGCATCAAGGGCCCTCCTGCCAGGTCTGGCCCCAATGGACTCTTACAGGCCAGAGATTCCTCCCTGTTCCCCAAATTCCCGAGGATGGGGTTAGGATACATCTCTGAGCCCCAGCTGTAGCCCAGGGGAGTCCTCTGGTCAGGAGGGAGCTGGGAGGCACTCACCCTCGCAGCCGTGCTGGTCCTGGGTGGGAGTGAAGCCCTCATCACAGACGCAGACGTAGGAGCCCTGCAGGTTCTTACAGGCCCCATGGGGAAGGCACAGGCCCGGGTCCTGGCTGCACTCATCTATGTCTTGGGGGGAGTGAGGGGGCAGGAAGAGCTGTTCAGGGGGAAACCAGCCCCGCCCCTCTTTCCTGGAGGTGTGCCTCAAGGGCCTCACGCAAGTTCAGAACCCGAATTTCAAAGCACACACAACAGGAAGTCCTGTCCAGTCTGTCCGCCCTTGGGCAGGCATGTGAGCGTGGGCATACTTCAAGAACCTTGGGAGTGGCTTTGCGGTTATCGTGAGTGGATGGTCAGTCCACATTCATACATTATTCTTCAGAGAACCTTCCATGGCTCCCACGGACCACAGAATGAAACCCTAACTCTCAGCTCAGCATTGGAGAACTTTCCATTTTGATCTCCCAGTAGCTCTGTCTCAGCACCCTTTACTTTAAACCACCGACACCTCTACCCTGTGTAAGCTACAGGTGTCTACCCTCCCCTAAAGCATAATTAGCTCCTTCCGGCTCTCTGCTTTGCGAAGACCGCTCCTGGGCCTGGAATACCACCCCAAGCTTCTCTCTGCTTAGGGAACATAGTTATGCTTGAGGGAACCCTGTTTATGCTTCAGGTTCCAATTCAACTGTCACCTCTCTGTTGCAGTTCAGACCACTCCTGGCACTCAGCACCCTGAACTGTAAGAATCAGTTTACGTGCCAGCCCCCCTAGCTGGGAGCCTGGGTCATCGCTCAATGCCTAGGACAGCACCTGGCAAGTAGCACGTTCTCAGTAAGCTCTTGCTGGATGAATACGCGTGAGGGTGATTTGGCACCTAGTAGGCACCACGTGATTACTGTCACTATCACCATTATTCTAAGTAAAAAAGTGGAAGGGTGACCGGGTGGATGCATAGATGGAAAGACAGACAGATTAACAGTGTGTCTAGGAGATTACTGCTCCCTGCCATGCCTGCTCAGGAGCTTGCACCGAATCCCCCCATACCTTGGCACTTCCTGCCGCCTACCAGCCGGTGCCCCTGGGGACAGAGACATCGGTAGGAGCCGTTGGTGTTGATGCAGTCACCCCCAATGCAGGCCGCGGGGAAGTCACACTCATCGATATCTGTAGAGGATCAAAAAGGTACAGAATCTCAGGGGCTGCCCCACCTTGGACCTGGATGTGGGCTTGACATGGGGATGCCTGGCTTGTTTACAGGTTGCTCCTGGACTTGGGGCCTGGACAGTGGAGGTTCTGGGGTAGGGAGGAACAAGTCAGCCCCCAGCTCTGGAACCCCCCTTACCCTCACAGCGGCTCCGGTCCCTTGACAGATGGTACCCAGAGAGGCACTGACACTGAAATGAGCCTGCTGTGTTGGTGCAGATGCCGTTGTCACACACGTCCCCAGCCTCACACTCATCCACATCTGCAGGGCACAGGGGTATCAGAGGGCCAGACTAGGGGGGAGCCTCAGGCCTCTGCTCCCCTTTCCCCACTCCCGCCCATGGCCTGGAACACAAGAGCTGAGGCCAGTATAGCTCAAGAGAAATGCAGGACCCTCACCCCTCTCCTGTGTGGCACATCGTGCCCTGGTGGCCAGGCCATGGGCTGCCAGGGACCCTGGCCGTGTCTGATTCCAAAGAGCCCCAGCCTCCCCTTCATTCACCCTCACCACACAACAGGCACCTTCCCGCATCCCCTCTTCCTATGCTGCCCTGCACTTCCTCTACTTTTCAGTGAGAGAACTAAGGGCAATCTCCTTGAACCTCCTAAAAACCGTTACCTACTTCCATTCTCTCTTGCTCCCATTAGAGCAAGAGACACCACTTCTCTCTCCGCGGCTCCTCTCCCAGCCGCTCCTGTTGTCTCAACCACTTTCCTGGCATCTCCTCCTCAGCCTACAGCCCTGAACCCTTCCCAGTGATCCCAGCTCTTGCTCTTCCTCATGTGCAACCTGCATCTCCTGGCCTCTCATCATGTCACAGAAGCCTTCTGCCAAGGCCACCAGGGACCTTATTATGTCACCAGTAAGTAAGTTGACGAGAAACTCTCTATTGCATTTAGCTCAACCTCCTCCACCCTGGAAGCCTCCCCTCGTTCTCAGCTGGTGCTCCCTGGGCCCTCCTACCTCTCCTCCACCCCCACCTCCCGCTCCTATTTCCCTGCCTGCCATTCATGTGGCAGTGTCCCCAAGGCTCTACCAAGGCTCCCCTTACTAGACCCACCCTCCTTGGCTGAGTAGGTACACCCCAAAGTTCCACAGCCCCCATAGTCCACAGTTCCGAGTGGGTGTGTCTGGCCCAAGGCTTCCAACCCATGTTGCCACCCTTTCCTGGCACCTCCAGCTGAGAGGCCCATAGGGACCACTCACTCACCTTGCCCAACATGAAACCTGGTGTCTTCCTTATCAAACACGCCCCGCTCCTGGGGACCCTATCCCAGCGAGAAGCACCATCTGCTGAGTCACCTAAACCAGAAATCTGGAGGGCCCTCCCTCCCTTCTCTGCCTCACCTGCACACCGCGCTAACAGGCCCAGGTCATCTGCTCTAATATCCCTCTCCTACCGCACCATCTCGTAACCATCCTGAGGCTGCCACTCCCATCCCATCCACCGGGGTCTCTGTCTGGACTCTCTCCACCCAGACTTCCAGCCACTCTCCAGACTTGGCATTGGAGAACTTTCTAAAGCAACTAGTGAATCTTGTCATTCTTCCTCTTAAGATGCTTCAGGTGCCTCTTACCCTCAGGACGAAGCTCAACCTTGGGAGCATGGGGGACGCAAGGGATGGGGCCCTGCCCCTCACCAGCCAGCTTCGGCCCCCATCCCCTGCTTGTACCTTTCAGCCCCTGCACAGCTCTGTGCTGTCTTTCACCCCTCGTCCCTCTGCCGGGCGTCCCGTTCCTCTCACCTTTCTTTGCTTCGCTAACTCCTATTGGTCTTTTACAATAATTCAGGCCTCCCCTCCCCCAGCCCTGGCTGGTGTTTCCCAGGAGCATCCAGCCTCCTTCCAGGCCCACAGCCCTGTCTCAAGGTCCCCGCTTTCTCTGAATCCCCGTCCCCAACTGGCTTCTTGGTGAATAAGAAACATTAGTGCAACAAAGACTACTAATACCCCCCTTCATTCTTTTATCTTTTTCTTCTTCAAATTAAAGTAACGTACTTTACAAGCACAGCGTCAAGCCTTGCTTCCTAAGACCCTTCCTCAGCCAGGTTCTCTGAGAAAATTAGTGGACAGATCGGTGAACGGGATTAGCAAATTAGCTAGCGACCTCCTGCCCACCCCTCTGAGAGACCAGGTGACCCAGTCCCCAGCTTCGGGGCGAATGGTTGGCAGGGGGTGTTGCGGGGGAGGGCTGTAGCTCTCACCCAGGCAACTGCGGCCGTCGGGCGCAGGCGCGTAGCCCTGGGCGCACGTGCAGCGGAAGGAGCCAGGGAGGTTCTCACACCAGCCGTGTGAGCAGGGGTTGCCCTCGGCGCATTCGTTCACGTCTGCGGCGAAAAAGACTTGTCTCGGACTCCGTCCCACTGCACGGTCACTCTGCAGGCGTGAGGGTCCTCCCTTCGAGGAGACTCTCGTCGCCACTAGCCCCACCGCCGCCCCACTCGGAGCCGACCTGGCCCTCTCTGGCAGGTAATTCCGAAACGGGTCCCTCCAATTTGCCTTCGAAGTCCCGCGCTCTACCCTATCCCCGACCCAGATCCCGCCCTCACCGCGACAGGCCCCGCCCCCCTGGCTACGGTAGCCAGGCTGACAAGGGATGCACTTGAAGCTCCCGGGTTTGTTCTCGCATTTGCCATCTGGACAGGAGCTAGGATCTCGGCACTCGTCGATGTCTGCGCGGAAGGGAGAAGGACCCGTTTGGGAACAACGTGGTTGGCCAGGCGCTCAGGGTCCTCGGCAGGGCCTTCCTCCGTCACACATACACAAGGCGAATTGGCCCCTCTGGGATCCCGAACCCCAACCTCTGAGAGACCCTAAGCTGGGCAGAGACAGTTCAGGTTTCCCGCCCCCACCCCAGGTAGAGGCACAGCTAGGACCCCGGTCGGTCTGGATGGCGCCTCCCCCACCTTCGCACACCGGCGGTCGGGAGGCTTTGAGTCGGTAGCCAGGATAGCAGTTGCACTTGTAGTGACCCGGGAAGTTGATGCAGAAGCCGCCGTCGCCGCACAGGTGGGGCTTGGCGCACTCGTTCAGATCTGAGCGGATGGAAGGGGGCGCGAGCGGAGCGCAATCGGAGGCGGAGGGGACTCCGCGACAGTCTGGAGGAGAGCCGCCCCCCCTCGCACTCAGCCCCGGCGCCTCCCCCGCCCCGGCCTTGCTTACCCACGCACGAGCGCCCCCCGGCGCCCACGTGCAGGCGGTAGCCGCGGTTGCAATGGCAGTTGTAGGAGCCGCCGGTGTTCATGCAGATACCCCTGCCGTTGCCGCAGGGCTCCGCCTCGCACTCGTTCACGTCTGAGAAGGACGCGCGGGCAGAAAGTCAGCAAAGGGGTGTCAGGAACCAGAGCCTGGCCGTCCCCGGGCCACCCACCCGCCCCGCTCACCCACGCAGTAGTGGTGCTGCGGGTGTGACCGGTAGCCCGGGTTGCAATGGCAGGAGTAGCCGGAGGGGCCCTGGACGCACTCTCCGTGGCCACAGATGTTCTGGTTCAGGCGGCACTCATCGGTCTCTGCGGGCGGGGAGGACTGGGCCAGGTCAGGGGGTCGAGTGGGAGCACTCATTTTCTGCCATGCCCTCTGGTGGACCGTACCCCATTCCCCATGGTTCTGATACCAGAGCCAGGGCACACTGCGACCTCAGGTCCCTGTACACCCACACTCCAGTCCTAGTATTTCCTATGCCACCATCGCAGATAACCCCAAACCATCACCCCAGGTCCCTGACATCCCTAATTCCTCAACTCCAGGACCTTTGTTTGATATTCTATCCCCACTCACTTTACCCTGACCCCAGTCACCTCGGTATTTAAAACCCCGCAGCATCAGTCACACCAATATCCCTGGCCCAGTGACCCGTAACCCCCCTTGCCTCATGGACCTGAGCCTCCACTTAATGATTGACCCCCCCCCACCAAAGGCAGGCAGGAGCTGGTTTCCTGGGAGTCCTGGCATGCCCCACGGTTGTACATAAGTGGTCAGGTCGGGAACCGCCCTCACCCTCTTTGTCACCAGTCCTGGGCCTTCCTGCCTCCCACCTCTCCCTCCTTTTGGTCCTTCCACCTGCACCCTCCCCAGCCCAGCGCGCCATGCAGCCCAAGCCTTGATGCTGAACTCTGCCCCACCCCAAACACACCTGGCCGGTGGGATTTTGCAGTCTGCTCTCTTTGCCTGGAGTGCCTCTCTCTTGGTGTTCTTAACACCCTTCTTCTGAGAAGCCTCCCCAGGTGCCTCTTCCCCCATATTCCCACAGCTCCCTGGGGTGTCACGGTTGTCCTAGCCTGTGCAGGCCTCCAGGGCAGGCATCTTCCACTCAAGCTCTTACCCGGGAGCAAATCTAGCCTCTGGGTTTCAATCAGGCTGGCAGCTCCCTTGTGGCTTTGGAGTCCACAGAGACGTGTGCTTGAACCTAGCTCAGCTGTGTGACCTGGGGCAAGTTACTGAACCTCTCTGAGCCTCAGTCTTCTCCATGGAAAACGAGGCCAACAGTGCCCACTTCACAGAGTATGAGAGGCTAAATGATACTTAGTATGTAGAACTCTTCAGTCAGTGCCTGGCACGGGGCGATTGCTCAGCCATAGCTAGCAATTATGATGCCCCAAACCCTGCAGACACTTCCCACAGCCTTTGGAATCAGACCCCAGCCTCTTACCAAGGCTCCGTGTGCCGGCCCTGCCCTGGTTCAGAAACACTGATCTCTGTGGTTTCTCCCCCTTCCACCAGTTTCACATTTCCACGGCTTTGCCCAAACTTAACTTCCCTTGGAATGTTTTCCCACCAACCTTCTCCTCTTTAATTCCTAACAATCTTTAAAGCCCTGCTCGGAAAGCCTTCTCTCGTAGCTACCCTGCATATCATCACAACCCCCGGGCTTCTTTTCTTCTTCTCTGATTTATCTTTTTCATAAATTTACTCAGTAGTCTTGTTGTCTGCCTATTCTGCAAGGACAGGGAATTTTTGTCTGTTTTATTTACTTCTGTTTCCCACCCAGCACCTAACCAGTCTAGCACATAGTAGGTGCTCAATAAATATTTGTTGAATGAAGGAAGGAATAAATGCTTTCAGACTAGGTTGACCACCATAATACCCATATTATCTGAGGGCAGAGTGGGGTCCCTCACTGCACATGGAGGGGTCCCAGGGCATGGTGCACAGTAAGCCCTGGATAAGTGTTACAGCTCCAGAATAACTGGAGGTAGGCCAGAGAGGAGGTAAACTAAGCTAGGGTTTACCCAGGATGTGGCCTAGGTGGGCGGTTCTTACCTGTGACCTGAGTAGGGGCGATCTCTAAAGGGGGTAAGTCCGGCAGGAACCAGCGTACGGTGGAGGGTGAGGGCCGGGAGATCAGCTCTAGGGGCAGCAGTGCACACCCATCAGAGGGTGAGGAGGGCAGGAGAGCAAGCAGCCCCTCTCTGATGGCCTTCCCAGCTTCACCGCCCCCTGGTGCCTAGGCTGTGAACGTCCCCTAGCAGTGACAGCCCTTGAGGCCTAGACCCTGCAGGACCCATCTCACCAGGGTAGGGCCTGGCAGGAGAGGTGGTAGCGGTCAGGCGGCTCTGCTGTGCTGGCAGCTTCTCGATCGCGGACTGCAGAGGAGGGCAGCGTGAGCCTTCTCGGTCTTCTCTGCCTCCCACCCCCCACCTGTGTTCTCGTACTCACTGAGTCGGTGCTCACCCCTGAAAGGGAAGAAGATGCCGCCATTAAGTGTCGGGCTGGGAGGAGGGAGTCAAGTCTGGGTATTTGAGATTAGGGCCTCTGAGAGTTCAACCATCATGTCTCTGGGTCAAGTGTCAAGGGTTAGATCCTGGGGTCAGGGAGTGTTTGCATCATGGGTCCCGGGAGCAGGTGTGGTTGGTCAAGGTCGTTGAGTTATAGAACAAGGCTTAGGAGGTTATAGCTAGGGTCAAATCCCTGGATCAGAGGTCGGAAGGTCAGATCTAGGGCCAGCATTTGGGCCGAATCAATGCCCTGATCTGGAAATCAAAGGAGTTTCTGGGTCAGAGGATAGATTTGGAGGGCAGTGGATAGTCAGATCCTATCGTACAAGGGTTACCATCTCGGTTAGGGTGAGGAGGTCGGCACTGGGGGTCAGTGATCAGGACAGGGACTGGGGTTAGAGGTTAGGTTTGGCATCTGTCAGAGAATGGGAAGGGTCAGGCCAGACCTCTCAGTTCCTCTGTGATCTCAGGTGGTGGCCCCCGGCTGGGGCTCTCAGGCAGCTGTTGGGGCTTGGGTGGCCCGTCAGGGTGCAGGAAAAGGGAAAAGTCACTTTCGCCCTGAATGGTGAGCGTCTGGTGGGAAGTGAGGATGTGGTACCCCTTTCCGGCTGGACAGATCTCCTTAAAGGCAGCTGTGGCCAGAGCAAGGGGCAGAGAAGTGAGTGTTTCCTAGACAGCCACATAGCCAGCCAGCCCCCTAGCCCCATGTGCCCAGGGCTCACCCGTGCCATCAGCTGGGCAACGCTGGCACCTCGTGCCCCAGGCCTTGCCGACGCTGCAGCAGCAGAGCTGGCGGGTGAGGCGTGTGTTCAGCGGGTGCTGGCACTGGTGCTCGGGGCTCACCAGGCGGAAACACAGGCTCTTCTCCTCAGGCTTATCTGCTGCAGGGGCCGGGGACGGGCATGGGTGCCTGGGCCTGCACACTGCCCGTGTCCCCCTTCCCAACTGCTCCAGACCTTGACTCTCTTGTCAGATAATCCTTGATCCTCATGTAACCCCAGACCACATGACCCTGAACTTATGTGACTCCTGAACCTGTTACTCTGACCTCATGTGACCCCTTGAAACCTCTGTGACCACTGACCCCCACTGACCCAATGCTAGCTGCTCTAGACTTTATACCTCCTACCCTTCAAGTCCATGATTCATATAACCCTGACTCCTTATAGTCCCTGACCCCATGTGACCTCTAACCCAAGACCTCAGGTGACTGTTGACCCCACTGATCCTTGACCCCACTGCTCTGAGCTTTCTTCTTCCTGCCTTCAACTCTCCATTCCACTCTGACCTCTGACCCTGCTGCTTGTAGACTCACCCCTCTAGCCCATGCCCTGGGACCTCCCAGGAACCCAAGCCCCTGTCTCACCGATGCACTGTGTTCGGGAGGGGCCCAAGCTATGGCCAGGCGGACAGACGCAGCGATAGGAGCCAGGGTTGTTGAGGCAGTCACCATGGCGACACATGCCAGGCATTGCGCACTCATTGATGTCTGTGGTAAGTGGGAGTTTGGTCCCTGTAGTCTGGGCCATAGGGTGACAGCAAGCTGCTCCAAGAACCTCAGGGTCCTGCCCCAGCCTCCCCCCTCCCCTCCTGCACACTTTGGGACCTCCCCCAGGGACAGCAGGCCTGCCCCTTCCGCCAACAGAGTCCCCTGGCTGGCGTACCCTGGCAGTGCGTGCTGTTGAGCCTCTTGTAGCCCTGTGGGCAGTCAGCCCCCATCTCTCGGACAGGCCCTGGCTTCTGCACCCCTGTGTCTGCAGAGAGAGGAGAGTGTGGCAGGGGCGGGCACTGAGGGCCTGCAGGGAGGGAAGGGCGGGTGCGGAGGAATTTGTGGGCAGGGTTACAAGAAGGCTGCGCTAGGCTAGGAGGGGTGAGGGAGGGCTGGTCCACCCCAAAGTAGAGTGTCCCCGAGCGCAGACACTCACACTGCAGCTGCGGGCACTTGTGGCACTTGCTCTGGCCCCAGGCAGTACCGATGCTCCCGCAGCAGTCCTCCTGCTTGGTGAGGCCAGGGAGGGGGTTGCTGCCACACTGGTGGGAGGAGCATTGACCTGGTCACAGGGCGCCCAGCCCCCACCCGCCTCCCTCCTGAGGCCCTTTGCCTCCCTCCTCAGCCCGCAGACCCCATGAGTTGGGATCAGGCAACCTTGAGAGACCGCAGGGCCGATCCCGCGGGAACTGGGGTTCACTCACAAGCTGCTTGGGCAGCGTGTCCTGGAAGCAGCGGCCCAGGGGCTTCTGGGTGGGTGGCCGGGGGTGCTGGGGCTTTGGGTGCGGCAGCAGGTGCTGGGACGGGGCTGGGCCCTCCGCGTTCAGCCCTTCGATGCGGTGCACTTGGACCGAGGCCTCGGGCGGGTGGTGGACGCGCACGTTCACCACGGGGGGCGGAGCCTGCACTGGGGGGCGGCACGGTGGCCTCAGGGCTGCCCCGCACAGCGGCTGGCAGTGAGGAACTCCTCCAGGGCTAGCCTCCCCCTGGGTCCCGCCACCCTAGCGCCCGCCCACCTCAGCCTCCCCGGTCGGCCCGTCTCGCCCGGTACCTTCTGCTGAGATCTGTCCTGGCCCTAAGGGCACCAGGAAGGCCGCGTGCTGGGCAGGGGGTCCCTCCCCGGGCCCGGGCGGATCAGCGATCACCTGGACCGCGTAGATGGCGTGCTTGCTGGCCACAGACTCGCTCTCTGGAGCCAGCACGCCTGTGGATAGGGCTCCGGCCCGGCCCATTCCAGGGCCTGAGCCGCCAGTGCCCCCGCCAGCTCCTCCAGCGGGCACCTGGCAGAAGCGACCCGTGAAGTCCGGAGGACACAGGCACTGGTTTCGGGAAGAGCACTGGCCGCCATTCATGCAGGGCAGAGGGCACACCACTGGGGAGGGGAGGTGGATTAGGACTCCGGCCAACCCCCACCCCCAGCACCCAGCACCCAGCACCAGGCTCTTCCCTCACCCATGTCCTGTCTCCCCCCCTCCTTCCGACTTCCTTTCCACCCGCTGGCTCTGTCCTCCTTGAGAACACAGTTTTTGTGACACATCGTAAACACAGAAACTGCCCTCTAGGCTCCCCAACAGCCTTGTACCCATGTTGACTTCTAGAGTTTTAAGTCTTGGGCTTGAATCCTAGCTATGAGGTCATGTGACAACGTGTGGCCCTGAGAACTTACTTCCCTTCCCTGTGCCTCAGCGTCCTCACCTCTAGGGATGCTGTGTCTGTTAAATGAGTTAATGCCTATACAACGCTTTGCACAGCGCCTGGTGCACAGAGCGCGCTTGATGAGTAGCAGCAAACGATGATGATTGAATAGCCTTTTCCTCTTCTGGCTTTCCTCCAGCTTTTCCTGAAATGCCATCTCTACCTGGCACTTCCTCTTCTAAATTCTTACCCCCCCCACCTGTCTCCCTCCCTCCACCTTGCCATTCAGAGCCCACACCTTACCGCTGCCAACAATGCCCACATCTGCAGCTGCAGTTCCTGGGGACCTCTCTTGGGCACCTCCACCCAGGGGACTCTGTCAGAAGTCAGCATCTTGCCTCCCTACTTCCTCTGACCACCAGGGATCCCTGCCTGGCCTGGTCACTTGTAATCAAACCTGGAGGCTCCATCTCTCCTACTCCCGCCCTGCCCAGGTCTGGCCTCTGTCCTGTCTCCTGAGTCTACCTCCCCTAGCCCCCAGGCCCTTTGCGCCTCCCTTGCTTTGAGCCTTGCCACGCAGACCTCTCCTGGGCTCTCTGACTCTCCAGCCAAATCAACCTCAAGCAAAGCCCTGGCATAGCCACACTTCCGCTGACGGCTGGCTTCCTTGCTTTCTTGCCGGGACATTTAAGCTCTCCGTGGCCCAGGATGAACCTTCTTTCAACCCACTCCCTCTGCATATTCCGCGTGTACCCCATGCCCCAGACTCACCTCCTGCTACAAAGCAGCCACATCCTCTGCTTCCAGAGCTTTACTCATGCCATTCCCCCCACTTCAGAGCCCTGTCCCCCATCCCTGTATATCTAGATCTTACCCTTCCAGTCTCGCCCCATCCCCTCTCCTGAGTTATCACCCTCTGCTCCAGCTCTGCCTGGCACTGGACTCAGTTAGCATAGTCATGTCTGTCTCCCCCACAAGAAAGGGTGCTTTGAAGGGCAGGGCTCGGTCTGCCTCCTCTCTGGGCTCCAGAGGAGGTGCAGGGAATGAACAGGGTGACCTTTGTCTTTCTGTCACTCACACTTCTATCCCAACCCGACACCCAGCCTTGGGACCCTGAGCTCACACACCGGCCTGCCCCATGCGCCCCTTAATTTCCAGGGTGAGTTTCCAGGATGGGAAGGTGGGGATGCTGCTCTCCTGGACACCTGAAGGACCTCAGAGGATCAGCCTACATTCACGGCCATCAGGACCTGGCCGAGAGCATCCTAGCCCAGCCCATCCTGCCCCCGCTCTTGGGGCCAGGACTTCCAGGGCAGAAAGGGTGTGTCCTGGGGCCAGGGGAGGCAGGATCCTCTCCTTCCTGCCTTCCAGTGAGTCACCCATAGCGGTGAGGGTGACCTTCCAGTGACACCCGCCCACCGTGGCCTGGGCGCTGAGCCTGGGGGATGTGGGCAGCACGGATGGAGACAGCAGCCTGGGCAGGGTAACCAGGGGGCCTGGGAGGTCCAGCTCACATACACTCTCATCTCCCACACACTCATGAACTCATTCTAACAGCAACACAGGTTTACACAACACTCCCACAGAGGCTGGAGACCTGCACCCCAGACGACAGTACAAAGAAACATGTACTTAATCACCGTGCGCCACAGCAAAGCCCGTGCCCGCCCCAGCGTGTGCGCCACACTGCATGAGAACTGCAAACCCTACCGGTTCCATGGGGCTGTGAGTATAGGAATGTGTAAGAGGGGCTGTTTTGCTGGTGCCATCCTGGGCCCAGCCTAATTACCCTGTCCAGGAGGGTAATTACTGCTGGGACACCTCCCTCCGCCTGGCCCACAGGGCCCCGGGGGAGGAGAGCTGAGCCCCAGGCCTGGCCCTTTGAAGAGAGATGCTGGGGAAGGGACGGGCTCCCGGCAGAACTGGGGAGTCATGAGGGCTTGTTGGCAGGGAGACTGACGGGCTGTGAGGCAGGGCTGTTGTGAGCTTATGATCTCCATAATGGCACAGATGGGACACCAGGAAAGGGGGGACTGAAGACCCAAACCAGCCCTGACTTCCAGACTTGCACCCCACTGGTTGGGCCTCAACACCCCTCCCTGCCAGTAACAAAGTCCCTCAGCCTCAGCCCTGCTGGTAGCTCCGCCTCCCAAGAACGCAGGTGTCTACCCCTGGCAGGCCTGACTTTAGGCATTTTAAAGACTTTTCCTTTCTTCCAGCATCCGTTTCTTGAAGGAATATTTACTCCTTCTCCAAGATCTCCTGCCCCCAGCTCACACCCCTCAAAGCCCCTGTGCGCTGACTGTCACTCCCTCTCAGAGCCCAGCACCTTCTAGGGCATGTGTCACCCAGGACCCAGCACTAACCCACACCTCACTTACTCCTCGGCCCTAACGCGGAGCCGTGAAGTCCAGGCAGCCACGCAGCCCTCCCAACTCTGGCCCCAGGACTACAGCCTGCCAACCCTCTGATGCCCCTGAGGCCCCAGGTTCCCAGAGCGCTGCTGGGCTCTCAGCGCCCCAGGTCCCCAGTGTCTTATGGCCTACTCTGCCTTGTACCCCGCATGTGTCCTGGTGCCGACCTTCCCCGCTCCCCCGGCCCGTGCCCTCCGGCCCTCACCCACGCGGAAGCCGGAGCCCGTGAGCGTGTCGGTGCTGTGGCCGTTCTCTCCGATGAGCGTCATGTTGGAGCCCTGCTGACAACTGTCCCGACACTGGCCCTTGAGACAGGTCCGCTTGCAGATCACCGGCGCAAAGACCACCTTGAAGCGCTCGCGGGCCAGCGCCCCGCCCCCGCCGGCGCCCCGCTCGCCCGCCGGCCCCCCCTCGGCCCCGCCGCCCGGGCCCAGCAGCAGCAGCAGCAGCAGCAGCGGCAGGAGCAGCGCCAGCAGCCCCGCCGCCCCCGCCCGGCGCATCTCAGGGGCCAGGCCTCCAGCAGCCCCTCGGGGCCCGGGCATCCGGGGCCTCAGGACCCAGGGGGCGCGCCCGGACGGGGGCTATGATCCCGGCGCCCCAGGCGGGCAGCAAGCCGGGAGCCACGGGAGAGGGTAGAGAGGGCCGCGAGGGCGAGGGACAGAGGAAGCGCGCAGGGAGGGGACAGCGGGCGGGGGCGCACGGGAGGCCAAGAGATGGAGGCTGGAGTGCGCGGAGCCCAGAAACTTCCACCGCCCGGAAAGGAGCCCAGCCACGAGCCGGACAGGGGGCCTGCGAAGGCCCCAGACAGAGGCAGGCGCGAGGAGGCCGCAGCAAGTCGAGGCGAAGAGGAGGAGCGAGGGGAGGAAGGCCGGGCGGCCGGCCTGCTCCGCGCCTCCCCCGGCCGGGCTGGACTCCCGGGCGGTCGGGAAGCAGGGAGCGCGGGCAGGACGCAGGGAGAAGTGAGCAGTTGTTTTCCCTGGCTGCAGCGCGGCGGCGGCGAGGGGGCTGGGACGCTGGCCTCCGGCCAGGGAGACAGTTTTTTTAATTTTTTCTGTTTAAAGCGTCGCCGCTCCCGCCTGGAGGAGCGAGGGGGTGCGGGCGGGTGGAGGCTGGGGGCGGTCCCCGCTCTTGATGCCCGCCCCGCCGGAACCCGCCGCCTCGCCCTGGGCCGTTGCCAGAAGGCTCTCACCTGGGCCCGCTGGCCTGGCCACCACATTCCTCCGGGCGGGGCGGGGCGGGGCGCGGCGGGGAGGCCAGCCTAGACCGCTGCCTGCCCCATCAAAGCGGGAAACCGAGGCTGGGAGCAGAGGAGCGGCCATGCTTGTCACTCGAAGGAGGAGAGGCCAGGTGGGATTGGAACCCAGGCCTCAGCCTTTTCCCAGTCTCCCTTGCACACGTGAGGGTCTCATCACCCCAAAGTCATTTCCCAATTGTCCTAGTCCACCCTCCTTTGGCTAGGAACTGAGGGGGGCCACCCTTTGGCCAGGGGCTCAGTGAAGGGTCCCTGAAGAGGAGCAGAAAGAATGCAGCTTCCCTACCAACACCCCCCTCTAAATGGCTTCCTCGTGCCCACCGTACACACCCCTTCCCCCTCTCCTTGTCTGGCCTGGCTGGCGGGGCTGGCTCTGGGCCTCAGACACTCTGGAATCGCCAAGGTCTGAGCTCAGGGCCTGGCCCCCTTCCCAGGCTAACAGCCGGGAGGAGGGGGTGCCGCTTCAGGGCTCAGAGGCCTGGGGAGGGGCACAGCAGGGCCCCAGGGCAGGGGTTGGCAGGAGCTGGGGAGAGGCCTTGAGTTTGGTCAAGGCTGGAAAGGAGCCAGGCCTGTTCACTGGTCTGGAAGGGGGGCTCTCAAGGACTACAGCGTCCTGGGGCCCAGGCCATAAGGGGGAAGGCCTGGCTGGGACACCCCAGGATTCAGTCTCTGACTCACAGAACTCAGCAGGGGGTGGGTGTGACCAGGGTATATCCAGAGCAGGACACTGCTAAGTCAAGGTGGCACCAAACCCTGTCCTGTTGGGCACCAGGCACAACACTCCAACTGAAGGAGGGGGTGGTTCAGGATTTGTCCTTCAGGCACACCTGTCCGCGGGACTCGTAGTTTTTACTTTGATGGTAGATTTATTTGGGGTCACTGAGCAGAACCCTTTAGTGGAGCCCCTTCCTGAATTGCTCAAGCCCAGGCCAGAGTTGCAGGGGTGGGACAGGGGTCACCCCTCCTCCCCAGGGTTTCTTTGCTGCTGGGATCCAGCAGAGTGGGTGGGGCAGCCCCACCTGCTCTCTGCCCTCGGGTCCCGCTGAGGCAGGAAATGGTACTGGTGCATGGCTGAGTGTTTGATGATCATTTTTTCCTCATGCTCATCAGAACCGGCCCTCCTCTGCCTAGAGCAGAAAGTGGCTCACTTTGGAACACAGCATAGTCAACACAGCAGGTTTGGAGTTGTAACCTCCCTAAGCCTCAGCTTTCTCTCCTGTGAAATGGGGATCCAGTCATTCAACAAACAGAACTATCACACGCCAAGCTCTTGCTAAGAAATAAACCAGCCCTGACTTGTGTGGCTCAGTGGGTTGGGTGTCAGCCCATAAAGTGGAAGGTCACCCGTTGGATTCCTGCTCAGGGCACATGCCTGGGTTTCAGGCCAGGTCCCTAGTGGGGGGTGCCCAAGGGGCAACTGATGGAGGTTTACCTCTGACATGTTCCTCGCTCACGTGGATGTTTCTCTCCTGCTCTTTCTTCCTCCCTTCCCCCCTCTCTAAAAATAAATAAATAAAATCTTTAAAAAAGAGAAAGAAAGAAATAGAATCAATCCCTGCCCTCCTGGAGCTTCTTCACCGGGGGAGATAGACATGTGACAAATCAGTCCCCATGTGGTGTGGCTACAACAGAGGTCAGCGCTGTGAAAGAAGAGCCAGGAGCTGGGAACAAGAGTGGCAGTGGGACCTGGAGGTCCAGGAAACCCCTCTTCCAAATGGACTTCTAAGCTGGAGGAGGAGCAGAAATTAACTGGGTGAGCAGCCAGCCAAGCTGGAGGGAAGGCTGCAGGAGGCCCGTGGAATTGAGGGGACCGGTGAAGAGACAATTCACAAAGGGGGCATGCAGGGAGCACACTGGGTTGAGTGATGAGAAAGAGACCCAGCTCTTCTAGGAGCTGAGAGAAGGCCCTCGGGGCTACAGAATGGGAAGGGGAGAGAGCTTTGGGAGGTGGGAGGCCATGTGAGAAATCTGGGTTTTATTTTAGTTGCAATGGGACAGTATCTGGGCCCGAGGGGTTCTGTTGTGTTGTTCCAGGAGCACTGACCTAGCTTGGATGCAATGGAGATGAATTTGGGAGGCAGGATCTAGAAACGGGTGAAGTGAAGGGTACCGGGAGGGAGGCAGGTAGCATGAATGGCTTTGGTTGGGACTGGCTGAGATAAAGATGCTGGTGTCATCCAAGTGGAGACTCCTGGACTTTTCGGGCAATGGGAAAAGACGGTCTTAGCTCAGGAGAGAAGCGGACCAGGTGGACCAAGGAGGACACCATTCCCAGGTTTGGGAGAGGAGGCAGAGTCAGAAGTGACTAGCAGAACAGCTGGAGGGAGTAGAGAGAGGGAAACCAGGATTGCGATGCAGGAAGAGCAGAGAGGAGTGAGTGCGTAGGGGGTGGGGGTGGGGGTGGTGGGTGGGGGTGTGTGGCCAACAGTGTTCAGTGCTGCTGACAGTAGGATGGGGGAAGGGACAGCTCTTCTCAGAGGCTGCTCAGGGGTCCCAGTGACTCGGAGCAGTGAAAGCAAGCCCCTCAGCCCAGTGCTTGGCACATAATGAGCACTCAGTAACTGTTTGTTACCTATTGTCATGGCCAAACTCTCTATTAAGCTCAGGGGGATCTGGCAGGAGACAGCACCCCCAAGTGGGTGGTGGAGGGGACTAGAATGGAGAAACTGTTTACAAAGGGCTAAGGAGACCACGGAGGGCAGCGGAGGGAAGCAGAGCCCTCTGAAGGGACTAGGAGAGGGAGCCACTGCCCTGCTAAGCTGCCCCTGGAGTGTAGGCACAGGAGCAGGAGCTGTGGCCCTCCACAGAGACCTGCAGCACCTGACCAGCTGCAGCCGCAGGGAGGGAGCCCGGGAAATAAACACGATCCTAGCCTCTTCCTGCCGAGTCAAGGCTCCCAGGGGCCGGACCCGAAAAGAACCGTTCAGGCAGGGCAGCCTGGGTGGACATCTGAGCCTCCTGGCCCGGAGCAGGGAGAGCAAGGATGCACAGTGCATCTGCTGCAGGGCACACTGGGACAGTCGTATCTGTGGGACCTTTGGCCTGAGCACCTTTCTATCCTCCTGTCCTGTGTCCCCACGCCCAGTCACCTATCTTCCTAGAATCTACTGGCACGTTTCCATGCCTCCCAGATGTAAGTTCTTCTGTCAGCGCAAGGAGACCATGACCTCTGTGGTCACTCCAACCATTCCTGCTGCCTAACAGGCCTCCTCACCACTGCGTCTGCCTACCCTGGTTTCTCCTCCACCTGGTGCCAGAGTTGCTTTTTAAAACCCAATTCTAAACATGCTACTCCTCTGCTTTAAAAATCTCCAGTGGCTTCTCTTTGCTCGCCTGCACCTACAAAGTCCTCTGCTACTCAAAGGTGCTGAACTCAGGCCTCTGCCTCAGTTGGGGCTTCCTGCCCCTGCGAGGCATTTCTGTATGTCTCTCTCTAAAACTACCGCCCTGGCCCGCTGGGTCACATTGCCTGTTTGATTGCTGCGGCAACTCATCACAACCTGAAACTTTCTTCTTTATGAGTTTGCTGACTTGCTTCTTGTCTCTCTCGCCGCCCTCCCAGGAAGGCACAAACTCCAGATTCTAGCCCAGGGCTACCCACAGAGGCTGCTGAAGTTTGTTGACTGAATGGAGCATGGCCACCAGAGCACCCAGCATTTACCGTGTACTGTGCACTGTCACGGTATTTCATCATTCCAGCACCCCACAAAGGGGGAAACCGAGGCTCCGTACGGTGTGACAATTAGACTCAGGTCCTCCGGTGATAAGACCCGGGGGCCAAACTCAGGTCTGCCAGACTCAAACCATGCACAGTGCTTCTGGGATGGAGGAATGAGAGGGTCCCACAGGTGTCCTAAAGGTAGGTGGGTGAGACCCCAAGGGCCATGAGGGGCTTTGCTGGAATGGGACAAAGAGGAGCCATGGAACCGAAGCCTAGGGAATGATCAGACTGCTTAAATGTTAGGGATGGGCTCCCTGTGCAGAGGGGCCCCTGAGGCCCTGAGAAGGCAAGGGACTTGGCTGGGGTTATACAGCTGGTCAACTGTGGGGCCAGGACTCAGACCTAGGTTCCTACAGCCTCGCTAGGGGAACCAGCTGGACAGGGAGGAGCAGCCTGCAGAGTGGGGGCCGCGTTTCAGGAGGCAGCAGAGCGAGCACCGTGGTTGTTTTCTGGCATTGCTTCCTCCTGGCTGCGTCGACTACCTGCCATGTGAATTGGGAAATTCTTCAACTTCTGTGTGCCTCCTTTTTCTCATTTGCAAGCAGAGACTCAAAGGAGCTGATATTTAGGAAGCCCTCAGTAGACGCTGGCCACATAGGAAGTGCTCGGTATGCCTTAATTATTTTCGTTATTACTGGGTCTGGGGGCCACGCTGGCTTGGCTGGTGGGAGGAGAGTTGTCAATTAAAGGGCTCCCTGTCGCCAGGCTCTGTGCCTCTTCCCTGAGTTCTGAACGTCTTCGGGAAGCTTGTAAGCTCTGAGGGTGGATGGGTGGGGGCTGCACATCAGTTCTGAAGATGAGGGTGGGCCCTGGCCCAGTGGCTCAGTTGGAGTGCCATCCCGAACACCCAAAGGTTGTGGGTTCAATGCCTGGTCAGGACACACGCCTGGGTTGAGGGTTTGATTCCCCTGTCGGAGTGCAGACAGGAAGCAGCCAATTGATGTTTCTCTCTCTCTCTCAAATCAATAAGCATATTCTCGGGTGAAGATTAAAAAAAAAAAAAAGACGAGGTGGGAAGTTTCAGGGGCCTGGAGAGGACAATTCTTCCCTAAGGCATCTCTCTCCAATGATATTTTAGGGAAAGTGGCTGTCACCGAGTCCCTCTGATGTGTCATACACTGTGATGAAGGGCACTAAGAGACGGGATTGGGAAGTGAAATGAACCTATCTCCACTCTCGGTAAATCAGAGAGGATCTTCAGCCCTGCTGCTCTTCTCCACCTTTCAAACACAGAGAAAGTCCACGGGTGACAGTTAGCCACAGCTGCGTGCGGCCTGGGTGGGGCTGCAGCCCTGCCACACCCCAGCAGGTGACCATGGGCAAATCGCTTACCCTGTCCCAGCCTCAGCTTCCTCATCTGCAAATTGGGGATGATGACAAGCCCTAACTCACAGCATTATCCTGAGGATTAAATGAGAGAATTCATGAAGACCTCCTAGCACAGCACCCAGCCCAAAGAAAACATACACCAAAAGTTGAGTATTATTATCTTTATTGCTGTGTCATCTGGTCTTTTTCTGTTTCACAGAAATGCTGCGTCAATTCACAATGCAGTAAAAATGGAAAGGAAAGTCGACCCCTTTTCAGAGCCTGTGAGTGTGAGGCACAATAACATAACTTATGATTTTCAGAGCTGTAGCTATGTGGCAAAAGCTACTCATTGCCATTTGAACTTGACCCCCAAATGAGGCAGTCCAGGGGGTGGGGGGGAGGGATGTAATTGAACTGTGTGTGAAAATGCCATCATTGTGTGCGCTATCACTCAGGAATGGGCCTAACCACTGCCACGTCAACAGTGCCACTGGCACTGGGCTGGCTCCTAAGAGGGTGTGCTGTGTTCTTGGGTGAGGGAACAGGATGAAAGAGCCCAAGCCTGCTGCTTCCCAGACAACTGGCCTGCCTACCACGTCTGCTGTAAATTGGCTTTCCCACCAGCATCTCTGGGACCTTCTACGTGCTCACCCCTGCCAAGGACTGGGAAGGACTGAGAGGCACGGAGTCCTGTACTCTGTGCCCACTCAGTGATGGTGGGCATGTTGCCACATCTGGTGCAGTGATGGATCCAGGCAGCAACAGAAACAATCTGGACAGTGCAGGCTCCATCAACAGCCTGATTTGTCGCTTCTGTCAGGGTAGGGGCCCCTAGCGTTGGCATAGCGCTCCAGATAGTTCAATCAGTCATGATTGGTTTCCACACTGAGCTGAAAACATCGCCATCCACAGCCCTCTGTCGGGTGGCGGGGTCATGACTGACATTATTTATTCCACATTTGGGACTCCTTGACTCAGCAACCACAGCCACACCGCTTTCCAGCGGGAGTTGCCCTGCTGCGTAGGCATCGCTGGTCCTGGTTTGCAGATGAGGAATGAAGACCAGAGAGGTGCAGGAAATTACTCCAGGTGATGCAGCCAGTAAACAGCAGATCCAGGACCAAACCCAGGCCTGCCTGACTCCAACCTGTGCCTTGTCCAATCTCCTGTGGAACTTGAGGCAGGAAGGGGCCCGGTGAATAAAGGTGATGGGAGTCCCTTTGAGTAATGGGAGAAGAATGTAGGGCCAGGGGGAGGAGAGGGCACCAAGGGCCAGATTGGTAGGACCCTGGAGACCACAGTAAGGACTTTGGATTTTCATCTAAATGAGATGGGAAGATACCAGAGGTTTTTATGCAAAAGAGTGATGTGATCTGATTTATATTTTGAAAGAATTACTCAGTTTCCTGCTCTGTAAAATGGGGATAGCAGTGGTACCTGCCCCAGAAGGTTGTCATGAGAAAATGCAAGGGGTTAAATGGGAGGGTGAGTGTAAGGGCCTTAGTTGATGACAGGAAGAATAGGCCATTGAAGAGAGATTTGCTTTGAGGATGACACAGAAGGGTGGATTGAAGAGTTCAGGGTGGGGCTGGGAGTCTGAGACAGCAAGGACTGGGAGGGTTTGTGCCTACAGGCTCGACTCCAAGAGTCCTTCTAGGCAGCCTGGCAGAACCAACCTGGAGTGAGGCCCTAACTCAGCTGTGCTGCTGCCCAAGAGCCTGCTGGTAGATGGCGAGAGTGAAGAGGAGCACAGGGCTCTCTAAGAGAGCAAGAGGCAGCAAGGGTCTGCAAATGGCAGTTCCAAAGACTCTCTACGTAGGAGGAAGATGGGGCGGAAGGACGGCACACTGTCTTCAGGTAACGTTGCGGAAGCAGATGCTGTGACCTAAGGAGGACGGTGCTGATGAGATGATGGGGGTCTAAGCCCTGGCATACAGCCTTGGGGCCGGGGAGGATGCACATCCAGAGACTGCTGCCTGCCCCACCTGGCTCCTCCAAACCTAAGGGAGAGGATGTGTATGGGAAAGAACACAGAAGAGGAGCCCTGGCTGGTGTGGCTCAGTGGACTGAGTACTGGCCTTCGAACCAAAGGATCACTGGTTCAATTTCCACTCAGGTCACACGCCTGGGCTGTGGGCCAGGTCCCCAGTAGGGGGCGCTCAAGAGGCAACCACACATTGATGTTTCCCTCCCTCCCTTCCCCTCTCTAAAAATAAATAAATAAAATCTTGAAAACACACACACACACAGAAGAGGAAGAAAGTCACCAAGTCACCAAGACCAATGTTATGGAGTACGGGTGGGCATAACAGTCACCGGCTTACAAGCCCTTCATTACCACCCACTCTCCAGCAAGCGTTACTCCACTGCTCCGGAAAAACGCGCTGTACTTCAAAAAAGTTGGGAGCTGACTTTGTATCAGTCCCAGGCCTTAGGGTAGGTAAGAGATGAGGAGACTGGGACACCAAACATGCAAATATGCTGAAAGGTATAGAAAGCGAGAATGACCTGCCTTGCAGGTTGAGGTGAAAAGTACTGAGGCCTGAAAAGGCTCCACGCGCGATCAAGAGGCCGTTCGTTATTAGCAAGGGTGTTGTGATGACGCCAGTGCCCCTCCTGTCAATGGTCCGGCCCGCGCGGAAAGGGAAATCCCAGGACAGGCGGAGGCCAGCGGGGATTCCTCGAGCCCAGAGGTTGCCTCCATCCGCGGCGGACTGCGCAGTCACTTCCGGGTCCCGCGATCAGAGAGGAGTTAACGCGGAGAAGTGGCTCCTGAGTCCCACCCCCGCCGGTCGAAAGTTTTTGTCCACTGGGTTCCCGCCAGGGGGCGCGAACTGCGCAGGGTCAAGTCGGCAGCAGACACACCCCACTCCGGGCACCGCAATCTCCGAGGCGCACTCGTACGTCATTTCCGCCCTCGTCCTTTGCCCAACGTGGGAGGGGGAGGGGCCGGAGACAGGCGCTCTATCTGTATGTCACTTCCGTTGAGCCTAGCGGCGACAACGGCAACATGGCTCTGAATGGCGCTGGTGAGGACTTGAGCTATGGGGCTCTGTAGCTGCGGGGTACGGGAGGTAGCCTGCTTCGACCCGAAACCCAGGTCCAGCCCTGGCTGGTGGGGCTCCGTGGGTTGAGCGCCGGTCTGTGAAGCGAAAGGTCGTCGGTTCCATTCCCAGTCAGGGAACCTGCCTGGGTTGCGGGCCAGGTCCCTGGCTGGGGACATGCGAGAGGCAGTCAACTGATGTTTCTCTCCTACATCGATGTTTCCCTCCCTCTCTTTCTCCCTCCCTCCCCCTCTTCCTGAAAATAAATAAAATCTCTTAAAAAGAAAAGAAACCCAAATCTCTTGTGCCTTTCTTTCCCCAGAAGTCGACGATTTCTCCTGGGAGCCTCCGACCGAGGCGGAAACGAAGGTTCTGCAGGCGCGACGCGAACGGCAGGATCGCATCTCCGCGCTCATGGGCGACTACCTGCTGCGTGGTTACCGCATGCTGGGCGAGACGTGCGCGGACTGTGGGGTGAGGAGAGGCTCGGGGTGGGGCCACATACCAGGCTGCACGGCGCTTCCCCAGCCTCTTTCTGGACCTCATTGCCCAGCGTCTCATCCCTGCCCCCTGTGCTTTCTGACCCCTAGACGATCCTCCTCCAAAACAAACAGCAGCAGGTGTACTGCGTGGCGTGTCAGGAGCTCGACTCGGATGTGGATAAAGATAATCCGGGTGAGGGGCTGACTGTGCTTGGTGGAGAAACGTGGTGACAGAGCCCTGGGAACAGTAGGCCTGGGAGGTGACAGTGTCGTCCTTGAGTGGGTCGGAGGTAGGGTGCTTTCTGCTTTTAGCTCTATAGAGGAGCATGCATTCAGTGAGAGCAGTGAACACCTCCTGTGTACCAGACACTATGGAGAGTCCCAGCTCAATCAGACATAGTCATGCTGGAAGAGATGAATCAAGGACATAAGTAAATCTGATACAAAGAAGAAACTGAATGAGTTGCCTTATAGAGTGGCAGGGAAAACATGTCAAGCACAGAAAGGGCAGAGCAGTAGAGAGTAAGGAGGTGGCCCAGGGCTGAGGGTGGGCCAGGCATCCTGACCATTCCACCCGATTTCTCCTCTTTTAGCTCTGAATGCCCAGGCTGCCCTCTCCCAAGCTCGGGAGCACCAACTCGCCTCTTCCTTGGAGCTCCCCGCAGGTTCTCGGCCCACCCCTCAGCCCCCAGTACCCCGTCCAGAGCACTGTGAGGGAGCTGCAGCAGGGCTCAAGGCAGCCCAGGGGTCAGCCCCTCCTGTTGTGCCTCCAAATGCAGATGTCGTGGCCAGCACACAGGAGGCCCTCCTGCAGAAGTTGACCTGGGCCTCAGCTGAACTGGGCTCTAGCACCTCCCTGGAGACTAGCATCCAGCTCTGTAGCCTCATCCGGGCTTGTGCTGAGGCCCTGCACAGCCTGCAGCAGCTGCAACACTAAGAGCCCCTCCCCCTCCTCCCCCCCTCCCCCCCACCCCGAGAAAAACCCTCTAGAAAAACAGTCATTCCTTTCGTGTGGTTTGTTCTTTTCATGGTTCCGAGTGCGCATGCCCGCCCCAGCTCCACTTGCCTTACTGCCTGCTTTTGGCCTCTCACCCCACCACTCTCTGATCTCCTTGATGCCCCCAGACGTGAGTGGGCTTGCTCTGTTCAGTTCCCCCACTCGGAGGATGACCTGGAGGGAGAGGACTATGTGATAGTTGCCCCCCTCAAAGGCAGGAACAAGAGGGATGCGCCTGTGTAGCCTCCTGAGCCATCCAGGGCTCGTTCTCCACCCTTAAGTGAGATTCAGATTCCAGTCCCCTTTGGTTGCTTCTCCTTCCCTAAAGCATCCTGGGACCACCATCCTTCCCCACCTCCTACCCAGCCCAGCCCAGTGGCTCAGACACTGACAGGGCGTCAGGATGCACAGTAGAGACCAAGTATGGATTTACCTCGGTCTCCTGGTCCCCGATTTTAGACCCTTTACCTTGGGCGTTATAATTGAACAGAATAATTAAACACAGTGTTGGGGGGGGAGCATAAAGAGCTGTGAAGGAGCCGTGCGGGCTGCTTGTGGTGTCTTCCCTCTCCTCTTTTTGTCTCCTGTCTGTGACCCAAACCCTTTACTCAGCTTTCCAGGATCCCGGGCGACTTGGGCCCACAGCCGCGGCCCTTTTAAGAGAGGCCCCGCCCCTGCGGAGGGGGTGGGCCAGGGGCGGAGTCGAAGGCAGCGGGGGAAGGAACAAAGCCCGGCCTGCGGGCCGCAGCTGGGCTCGGCCGGTGGGGCCCCGGGAGTGCGGGGCCTGCGGGCAGCATCTCAGACGGAGCGTTGGAAGGAAAGAGGCTCCTTCGTTGTCCGCGCCGGCCCGGTCATGAATGGGCTGCCCTCGGCCGAGGCGCCAGGCGGCGCGGGCTGCACCTTGGCGGGACTCCCGCCGCTACCGCGCGGCCTCAGCGGTCTCCTTAACGCGAGCGGGGGCTCGTGGCGGGAGCTGGAGCGCGTCTACAGCCAGCGCAACCGCATCCACGATGAGCTGAGCCGTGCGGCCCGCGTCCCTGAAGGGCCCCGTGGCGCCACAGGCACCGCCAACGCCGGACCTGCGGTCGGTCCCCTCGGGCCGCGTCGCCCTGTCAACCTCGACTCGGCATTAGCGGCGCTGCGCAAGGAGATGGTGAGTAGCTGGGACCCAGGCCAGGGGGTTGGGTCGGGGGTGCTGCTGGCGAGCAGGAGGGTCCCGAGGTGGGGCGGAGCGCAAAAGCACGGAACCAGGAACGCGCGGCCTGGGTCTCAGGACATATAGAAGCCAGTTGGGCAGTCAGAGGGGATATGGTGAGAGTAATTACATCTACCATTATGGCAATAGTTACCATGCATTTTTAAGTGCTTTGCTCGTCTTACTTCATTCCATCCTGCGAGATGAGCGTTATCTCCTTTTAACAGCTGAGGGCCAGTGACTTGCCTAAAGATTCACCACGTGCAGGTGGCGTCTATGTCCACAGAAACTTAGAAAGTGTGGAAAGAGTGGTTAGGGCTGTAGTTTGGGCTGAGGGTGGCCTGGTCCCCAACCCCAGCCCACTCTGAGTCTTTTGCAGGTGGGGTTGCGGCAGCTGGACATGTCCCTGCTGTGCCAACTGTGGGGCCTGTACGAGTCAATCCAGGACTACAAGCACCTGTGCCAAGATTTGAGCCTGTGCCAGGACCTGTCGTCCTCCCTGCACTCGGACAGCTCCTACCCTCCTGATGCTTGCTTGTCTGATGATGATGACCCTCCTGATGCCAGCCTGCCCCCAGACCCACCACCCCTCACTGTGCCCCAGACACACAATGCCCGTGACCAGTGGCTGCAAGATGCCTTCCATATCAACCTCTGAAGAACTGGGGGTGGGTGGGAGGCGTGTACCCCTGCAAAAGGCTCAGAAACTCACCCCTCAGCAACTACTCAGAGTATAGTGCCTGCTTTTCCCCATACCACCTCACCCACAGGAGGGCAAGGCTTGGGCCACTCAGAGGCACAGCTGCCAACCCCCTCTCCTAACTTGGGTTTGCTGGCACTAGGGCAGGCACCTGGGCTACAGCCTTTGCTCGTGGCCCTGGACCTCCACTTTTTCCACATGTGCTCTCCACGTTGGCTAACCTTTAAGTTGGCAGTGGGGCCCAAAGCATCTGGCATTCCCCTTGGCGTCTCTGGGGTTGGGATGAGTGCCTGGCTCCCATCTCCTTTTCACCTTTTGCTGCTCTTGGCAGCTGCTGGCTCAGGGGCATCCTGCTTCTGGTCCCCGGGTTCCATTCCCCTAGACAAGGGCACCAGGACCCATTC
Source organism: Macrotus californicus (assembly GCA_007922815.1). Lineage (NCBI taxonomy): Eukaryota > Metazoa > Chordata > Mammalia > Chiroptera > Phyllostomidae > Macrotus > Macrotus californicus. The sequence goes on from VMDR010000009.1 coordinate 704,801, forward strand.
TTGCACCCACCCACAGCCGAGAGGGCCAAGGCTCCGCGCTGGATATTTAAGTTTAGGAGCCAGCCTCCTGGGCACGTAGATAAATAAACACCCTCAGCGTTCCAGTGTTCTGACTGCTTGGCTCTGGGGCGGGAACATAGCGGTGTTTTTGGCAAGTGTGGCCCCGCGCTCTGCCGGCAGGTGGCGCCAAGGCCCTGAGAAAAAGGCTTGGCGGCCGCGGGACGCAGATCTCGCCTTTCCCGGGCGGGTTGCGGGGCGTTCCAAGCTGGCCCAACTTGGTGCTGCGGTGGTGTGGCTGTGGGCGAGTCACTTCCCCTCTCTGGCCCGAGGCGGGAGCCCAACCTCCTTCCCCACTTCACTCGCTTTGGCCTTCCTGGCCAGCGGGGAAGAAAGGAGAAGGAGCCGCCCATCTTGAGAGAAACTTTCCAGTCCGGGGAGGAGTTGGGGCAGCACAGGAAATGGGTGGGCCCGAGCTAGCAGGCCCAAGGGGCCCCTCAGTGGGAGAGGGGAAGGCGCCTCCGGGAAGGGCCTGGGAACTACTGAGTGCCCTATGGGTGGGAGGAAAGAGCTGCAGAGGCAGAAGGGTGTGAAGTTGGCGGTCTCCCAGACCTCCCAGAGGCCAGACAGGCCCTGGATGAGAGATGGGGGTACAGCCCCATGCTTTGGTACAAAAGATGGGAGGTGACCCCAACCACCCCTACTCCTCAGTCTCCAACAGACTGCCTGGCCCTGCCCCACAGCACTTGGAATCTTGAGGGTAAAAGGCTGTCTCTTACAGAGAAAACTGAGGACCTCACTGCTGAGACTGGGAGCCAAACCCAGATGTCAGGCCTTGAGGGAGGCTGCACATTTGGGGACAGCCCATGCTCATTCCTCTATGCCCCCCCACAAACACCCCCACAACTTCTGAGACCAAGAGGAGAGGGCCTCGAAGTTGCACACTTGGGCTTTCGGGTTGCTCATACCCATGCCCTGCTGCGCAGTTACTTGCCTCCTGCAGACCATTCAGCTGGTACTCCTGGCAGATGAGACACCCTGCTTAAACCGAGTGTTTATCAAGCACCAGGCTTCCGTCCATTCGCAAACCTTGCAGAGCTCTGGCGTTCTCTCTGGGCCTGACCCCTGCAATTCATTGCCAGGCAGGGCAGGCTGTAATCTAGGTGTAAACAGAGCGGCTAACGCCCCAGGCATTCTTTCCAGGGGAGGGAGTCTCACACACGCACACGCGCACACACACTGCTGTAGTGATAACGGATTCTACCAAATGAAACCTCGCAAAATCAGCCAGGTTCCTCACTAAATGTAAGGTTTCTAAGTACAAATACAAATTTCCAAGGTTTCGTGCTCTCAATTACTCTGTAAAAGGCAGAACTACAATTATCCCTATCTAACAGAGGTAGAAACTGAGCCTCAGGTTGATAGTGCTTTGCCGAAGGTCACGCACTTGTTGGAAGTCAGGATTTGAGCCTCCAGCTGCTTGTTAGATGTTGGGAGAGTGTTCCCACTTGGAAGCTGAGGAGTCGGTTCTGAGACGGGAAAGCAGGATGCTGTCCACAGGTAGAGTCAACCAGAGTTGGCACTTGACTCTATTCCCTCCTGCTTTGGATCAGAAGTGGGGGGCAGACAGGAGTCTGCCACCCCAGTGTTGAGGACTTGGCTCTGGCTTAGACTCGCACTGTAACCCTGGGTAAGTCTCTTCCCTTTTCTGGGTCTCTGTTTCCCAGACTGTAAAACAGGGCCACCGGTAGGTACCCCGCAGGGCTGAAGGCAGGAAGGGAGGCGGCTCCAGCAGCGCTAGCGAGCGCGGCACAAAGTTGCTGGTTGCCCTCTCCCCGGCACAGGGCATGCAACGGGCGGGCGCTGTGGTGCTGGCGTCCCGCCCCCACCCTCTCGATCGGTCGCAAAGGCCCCGGAAGCCTGGCCGCCCCGCCCCCGTGCCCGCTGGAGCCCCGCCCGCCTTCCGACGGGGGTGCGGCTCCAGGAAACGGCGCGCTCCCCGCTCAGTGCCACAGCGACCCGACGAGCCGCAGACGACCCCGACGACTCAGCCAGGCCACCAGGCAGGCCCCAAAGGCGGCAGCGGGGACAGCGGCCCTGGGTCCGAGCTTCGGACACCATCGCACAGACGGGGCGGGCAGCACGGCTGGGAACCTGGGAGGCCATGGGGACTTGGGCGGGGCCAGCAGTTGTGGGCCAGCGGGAGCCACGGGTCTGAAGAGCGGCAGGGCTGCGGGGCGGCGGGGGCCATGACCTCGGTGTGGAAGCGCCTGCAGCGCGTAGGCAAGCGGGCTGCCAAGTTCCAGTTTGTGGCCTGTTACCACGAGCTGGTGGTGGAGTGCACCAAGAAATGGTGAGTGGAAGGAAGCCTCGGGGACCCCCCAGCCTGGCTGAGACACCATTAGGCCTTTGGAGCCTGACAGAAACCTGTCCCCAGCCCAATGGCTAAAGTGGCCCCTACCCCAGCTTGGGCCCTCATGTCCCAGGCACAGAGACCCCAAAAGGCCCTTGCAGCTTGTGAGCCCCCCTAGAGTTGGGGGATGTGGAAGCTGTGGGGGAGTGAGGTCCGGACTTCCGGGCCTGCGAATCTGTCTGTGCCCACACTTCCCTCAGCTGTGCTCAGGGCTGAGGGGGAGGGAGGCCTCATGTTTTTGGCCAGAGGGCTGATTCGGGGTGGCATGGGGAAAGGGAGAAAGTTTTGAGGCATTCGGGCAGCCAGGCTGGGGCAGAAACCTTCAAGGACCTTAGTCCAGCTCCGAGAGAGGATGCTGTGGCCCCTCCTCCAACGCCTGCTTGTTGAGGCAGAGGCTGGGAGGCTGGATTCATCTCCACAATGTCCTTAAAAGGGGAAACTGAGCACTGGGAGGGATGAGGAGGGAGACAGGAGTGTCTTAAAGGGGCCTGAGGGCCTAGGAGGTTGTGGGTCTGGGAAGAGAGGGCCTGGAGAAGGCAAGGTGGGGTGGGGGGGAGATATGTGGGGGGTGCGGGACCTGGCCTGGATTGCCAAAGGGCCCAGGGGCATCTCATTCACATGTCCCCACTGCAGCTGCCCAGGCCCCTGCGTCACACCCTAAATATATGTGCTCACTGGTGTCAGCTTCCCTTGGCTGGATTAGGGCACAGCTGTGGGGATCTTACCCGCCAGGCGGGGATAAATTTAGGCTCCCAAGAGAAAGGGCTGCTGGGGCAGGAAGGGACCTAGGGTCCAATGGGAGGGGAGTGAAAGGAGGCTGGGGTCCCTTGGGTAGCTGCCATATTCCTGGTCTTGACTCGGACAGCCAGAGGGCTGGTCAGCCCTTTAGGTGAGGCCCAAAGAGTAGAGGAGTTGGCTGGGGTAACACAGCACAGGGCTGATACTTGAACTCTGGCCTCTGGCTTCTACCTTCTATCCCAGCACCCTGGGTAGGGTCAGTGGATGCTGGGCATGGTCCCGGAGAATAGGCCAAGGGTGTGGGCATTGTCAACGCATGTGAGTCACAGGAGACAGTCAGGGCTTCCTGGGCTTCTAAGCCGGGAGCACAGGTTAAGAAGCTGCCCCTGCCTAGGTTCCAGCTTCCCAGGAGGGCGTGCCCAGCCTGAGTCAGGCTGCTTGGCCAGGCTCCGCCCCCCTAAGCACCCCTTGCCACTTCCCCTTTCTGGGAAGGCCCCATGGATACCCCTTGCTCAGCCATTGCCTGCAGTTTTGGGCTGGGAAGGAGCCTGGCTCCAGGCCAGAGGCCTCTAGGGTCAGCTGTGTGATCTTGCCTGGCCCCCAGTCTCCGGGTCTCAGCATCCTCAGGAGTTGACGGAGAGCCATTTATCTCGGCTCAGACTCCAGAGGGGCAGTGAATTGGGTGAACCCAAGAGTCCTGGCATGGGACTGGGTACAGGCAAGGAGGGCTCTGGGGCTGCCCTCAACCGTACCCACCCTCCTGGACAGCAGCATTCAGACTCTATGACCCAAAGAGACCCTCTCCCTCCAAGGCTTAGCCACGTGTCAGCTCTGTGTCTGGAACGGCCCTGCACAAGCGACCCTCCTCGATCTGTCTTCTCACGTCTCTGCCTCTCTTCTGACTCTGCCCCGGTGTACATTGTGCAGCTTAGATATAACCTGGGAGCCTTCCTTGATGCCCCTCACAGGAGCCAGTATCCCTGCAAAGCTAGTCCAGGGCTCTGGGTTTGAGAGGTGGGAAGCATGGTTGGCTCTCCGGGCCCTTGGGCCCAGTGGGCTTGGAAGGCCCTGGGAGGGTGTCTGCTTCTCTGGCTGTCTCCCACTCTGCCCCCGGACTCCCACCAACCTTGGACCTTGCACTTACCACTCCTCCTACCTGGAGCCCCCCTCACACAGCCCACCCCTCCCTGACTCGGGCCTCTGCTCCCACAGCCAACCTCAAGGAGGCCCTAGCGGCTCTGTCCTGTCTCCCCGAAGTCAGCTTGTTTGTTCCTTTTTCTCCTTGATTGTCACTCTTTCCCCACCCCTGCTGCCCTCAGTCCTGGAAGGGTCTCGCTTCTGCCGTGCTCTGCTCTGCCCTCAGACAAGACTGGGTATGTAGGATGCAGTCCACAGACAGCTGTGTTTGAATCGACGTCTTCTACCCTGCGTTGTCTCTTGCAGGGCTCTTGCTGTCTCTCCGTATCTCTCTGACTCTGAGTGCCTGTCTCTCCGAACCTCTCTTTCTTCATCATCCCTGCAGACCCACACTGGGCCTTTGCCCTTCTGCTCTGGGCCGCACCCTGCCTCCGCAGCCCCACCCTGCTCCCTGTGGCTCCAGATAAGGGGGTTGTCCATTCCCTCTCCTGGGTGAGGGGGTTTTGGGCAGAGGGGAGACGCTGAAGATGGAGAGGCTAGGCAGCCTGACTGAGTAGTCCCCTCCTCTCCCTCCCCTTACTCCTACCCAGGCAACCAGATAAGTTGACAGTGGTGTGGACCCGGCGGAACCGACGCATCTGCTCCAAGGTGGGGGAGATGTTAACCAGGGTGGGGCCGGGGAGCGGGGCTGGGTAAAGCAAGTGAGGGCTAGTAGGGTCATGGAGTCAGGTTCAGATCAGAATCCACAGGATGGAGAGAAAGATGTGGTCAAGGTTGGAGACAGGGGCGAAGCAGGAGGGGAGAATTAAGATTGGGGAGAACTCAGATTTCTCCTTGTAGGCCCACAGCTGGCAGCCAGGCATCCAGAACCCTTACCGGGGCACCGTGGTGTGGATGGTACCTGAGAATGTGGACATCTCCGTGACCCTGTACAGGGTGAGTCTCTAGCCCCCCACATAGAAGGAAGTGGGCTGGCGATTACAGCCCTAGGAAACCACAGCAGTCCCCTGGTGGGCTGTCAGTGCAGCTAGGAAAAAACAGAACCAAGAATCCTATCAGGGGCCTACTCAGTGTGAGTGGCCCAGAGGTCTCATCAGAGGAGGTCTCATTTACCCACCACGTTCAGTGGGAGAGACAGCTGGGGCCCGGGGAAGCTGGGGAGCATCCCAGGTGAGATGGACCGGCAGGGGTGGAGGCCCCAACCAAGTACCTCCTGAGCCAGCACAGGCTCTTCTTGTCCCTGCACTGCCCCTGCCCCAGCAGCCCCTGAACTCATCAGTGCCCCCTGTTCCCAGGACCCCCACGTGGACCAGTATGAAGCCAAAGAGTGGACGTTTGTTATTGAGAATGTGAGTGGCTGGGGCGGTTTGGGGTCTGGGGTCTCGGAGACCCTGGGACTCGGACAGCACTGGTTCTCATTCTCCTGGCTTCTCTCTCCTCCCCACCCACAGGAGTCCAAAGGGCAGCGGAAGGTGCTGGCCTCGGCTGAGGTGGACCTGGCCCAACACGCGGGGCCCGTGCCTGCCCAAGTTCCCCTGCGGCTGCGGATGAAGGCCAAGTCGGTGAAGGTGGTACATGCGGAGCTGAGCCTCACCCTCTCGGGAGTGCTGCTGCGAGAGGGCCGTGCCACGTGAGTGCCTGCCTGCCCTCCTTGGTCCTAGTCTGCAACCTTTGACCCCAGCCCTCACCCCTGACGTCTGACCCCCCAGGGATGATGACATGCAGAGTCTTGCGAGCCTTATGAGCGTGAAGCCTAGTGACGTGGGCAACTTGGACGACTTTGCTGAGAGTGACGAGGAGGAGGCTAATGGTCCAGGGGCCCCTGAGGCACGGGCTCGTGCCCCCCAGCCAGGTGGGCTCACAGCCTGCCATGGACTGAGACCCCCAAGATCTAAGGAGGTGGGAGGGTGCTATAGAAGCCACTCGCTGAGTAGGGGGCAGGGCCAGCTTGTGCACGCCCAGTGATGGGGGCTCACTGTTGCCCCAACCTGCCCTGTAGCCTTAGTTCTGCAGACTCAGCCCCTGGTCCCGTGGCGGCCTGGGTCCTTAGCCAAGTCACGCAGGATGCATTCCCAGTGTCCCCTTGTGGCCTGCTCATCTCCCCTAGTGGGGGCCTGCCCAGCTTGGCGTCTGCCCTGCAGCAGCGGCACCAAAAGTGCATGGAGGGGCCGCAGCGCAGTCCAGTCCCACCACCCAGCTCGCGCTCAGTCACCAGTTTCCTCATCCCGCCCTTCAGCTTCTTAAGGCTTTTATTCTGTCTATCCTTCTGGTTCTCTCTCTCTTTTTCTCGGCATTCGTGGGCCTGTCTCTTCTCGCAGGCCGGGGCGGTGCCCTGAGGCCGGGGCAGTTCCCAGGTAGGCCCAGTACTCTAGGTGGAGGGAGGGGGTCAGAACTGCAGGGCTGTGCCCTAGGCTCACCCTTTTTTCCCCCAACCCTTCTCCAGATCTCTCTCGGGATCTGAAGACACTTCGTGAGGAAGAGGACGAGGACCGAGTTACTCGGCCCCAGCAGGCAGGTGAGGCCCAGGCTGGGGTTGGGGTTGGGTGGGGACTGGCTCTCCAGCCACAGGCCCAGGCTTCAGCGACCACCCCTCCTTTTTCCCCAGCTGCCAGCCCTGCTAGTGCTGAGGATGCCAGACCAGCCCCTGTGAGTGCCCCTGCACCCCCAGCCAGGGCCTCCCGGGGCCAGGGGTCGGCACCAGCTACTATAGCCGGGGGCCAGGTGGGGCCTGAAGCCCCAAGGCCCCCTGGAACCCCAATGGAGACAAGGTGAGCCTTGGAAACAGCCCCATGCCCCCTGCCCTGACCACTGTTGGGAAGCTGCAGCCCCCCTACCAGCCTGCCTTTCCGGCGCCCCAGCAATGTGAAGGGTGGGGGTTAGGGCTGACAGGGGGGACAGATGGCTCCCCCAACACTTCTTGCTGCTCTCTCCTCAGGTCCTCAAGACACCCAGACCAGGATTTGGCCCCCGTCCCAGCCCCTCGGCTCCGGAAAGGCTCGGATGCCCCCTGGCCCTCAGTTCCCCAAGGGAAGGAGGAGGTCCCCAAAGCCTCAGGGGCTCCCCAAGCAGGAGTGGGTTCTGCTGGGGAGACCCAGGCCCAGGCAAGCCCTCAGGAAGGAACAGAGGCCCAGGGAGCCAGGCCAAGCCCAGGCCTTGAGGACAGAGGCTGCAGAAACTCTTTAGGGGGACAGAAAGCCAAGGTTGAGGAAGGCACCATTGGGAACAGGACAGAGGCCAATGGGGTGGACACTGAGCAGGCATCAGGAGTCAGAGGAGTGAACATTCAGAGGTCAGAGATCAGAGCTGGGGAGGCTGAACAAAATTCAGAAGTTACTCAAGTGGATGCTGAGCAGAGGTCAAAGGTGAGACATATAGACACTAAGGGACCAGAGGCTACAGGGGTGATGTCTCAGGCAGGATTCCAGGGGACTCCTGAGGCTCCTCCAAGGGGCTCTCAGGGGAGGACAGGGGTCAGGCTGGGGGATGAAGCTCCTACTATGCAGAGCTCACCCCCAGCAGAGCCTGCAGGGCATTGTGAACATTTCAGCAACTCCCAGGGGGCCAGGGCTGCTGCAAGCCAAGAGAGAGAGGGTGCAGAGGTGAGGGGTGGGTCCTCTGGTGTTAGGGGGACAGGCCTGGAGCAGGGCCCCTCTGTTGGAGCAGCAAGCGCCAGGCCTCAGGTGAGCAAGTACCAGGAAGCTCCACCCACAGCTGACCAGGGGGCGATGTCTAGGGATCCAGGGCTCTGGGAGACAGAAACTGGGGACTTCAGGGTCCTGGGAACAGAGACGGGAGTGGCAGAGTCAGAAGTTTGGGGGACCGAGGAGACAGAAGCAAAGGGATCAGGGTTCCCAAAGATAGAGCCTGGGACAGGAGAAGCTGAAAGAGTTGAGGCCCGTGAGGCAGAGGCAGAGAGATCGGGGCTCCTGCAAACAGAAGCTGCTGGGACGGCAGAGTCTGAGGAGCTAGAGACCCAGGAGACAGAGGCTGGGGCTTCAGGAGTTCTAGAGACAAAGCCTGGGAGGGCAGAGACTGAGATATTAGGGACCCAGGAGATAACGGGGGATTCAGAGGCACTGAGGGTAGAAGCTGAGATAGCAGAACCTGTAATATTGGGGGCCCAGGAGGCAGAGGTGGGAGGTTTGGGGATGCCAGCAATAGAGGCTGAGAGGGCAGAGGCTGAGATATTGGGGACCCAGGAGGCAGAGGTAGGGGGTTCAGGGGTCTCAGCAATAAAATCTGAGATATCAGGGACCCAGGAGGCAGAGGTAGATGGTTCTGAGGTTCCAGGGTTTGCATCTGAGACAGCAGAAGCGGAGATGTTGGAGACCCAGGAGAAAACAGCTGAGGGTTCAGGGGTCCCGGGGACGCAGACTGAGATAGCAGGGGCCCAGGAGACAGAGGTGGGACGTTCAGGAGTCTCAGGGCCGGAGGTTGTAATGGCAGAGGCTGAGGGACTGGGGACTCAACAGACAGAAACTGCAGTTTTGGGGGCTGAGAAGGCTAAGATCTCGGGGGTCATGGAGGCAGAGAATGGGCTCTGGGGGAGCCTCACGTATGAGGCTTTAGAGGCCTCAGTTCCTAAGCATGGAGTTCTAGGGTCCCAGGGAGCAGAGGCAGAGACTTCCATTTTGAGGGTCCAGGAGGTGGAAGCTGAGGCTCTGGGGATTTCAGAGGCCAAGTCTAGGGCTTGGAGGGCCCATGAGGCAGAGATGGAGGGTTTAGGTCTTCCAGAGAACCAATCTGGTGTTTTTGAGGCCCAGGAAGCAGAGGCCGGGGTCTTGGGAACCAAGAAGGGGAAAGAAGCTGAGGCCAGCCTGACTGAGGCGCAGGTGGCCAGTGGGGCAGGGGCTGGGGTGCCCAGGCCCTCAGGGGCCTCTCCCCCAGAGGAGCCTGAAGAGGACAGGAGGCTGCCGGGCAGCCAGGTAGGGATGGGGGCCGCCGAGGGCCCAGTCTTCTGCTTCCCACTAACCTGGGGCTGAGCTAACGGCGGCTCTGCATGGACCCACCTGGTTGACTGGGGTGGGGTGGGCCAGGGGCTCAGCCTCAAGGAGCCCCCTCACCCCTTCCTCTCAGGATGTCCTGACTCCCCGACCCTGTCTTCCCTGGGCTGCATGGAGCGGGACATCCCTAAGCTGATTTTCTCGGCTGACCTTGAGGCATGGCTGCTGATGTCCTCTGATCTTGCCTGGGGCCACTGATCTTTTAGTTGCCTTTGGTAGATGACCCAAGAGCTGGAAACCCTTTTGCCTGGCTCCAAGGCTCTGGTGACTCTGATGAACCCAGAGCTGGGGTTGTTTTATGCCCAAGGGGCAGAGGGCCCAGGGTCACATTTCTCACATCATCTCTATGTTCCCAGGCACTGCCTGCCCTGGTCAGCTCCAGCCAGTCCCTACTGGAGTGGTGCCAGGAAGTCACCGCTGGCTACCGTGGCGTCCGAATCACCAACTTCACTACATCCTGGCGCAACGGTTTGGCCTTCTGTGCCATCCTGCACCGATTCTATCCAGACAAGATGTGAGCGGCTAGAGGGGGTGGGAATGAATTAGGGAGCCTGCCAGGAGGGCACCGTGAACCCAGCCTCTGACCGGAGCTCTCTCCACAGAGACTACGCCTCCCTTGACCCGCTCAACATCAAGCAGAACAACAAGCAGGTGAGGCGGGGAGGAGCAATGCCTGGAGGGCAGAGGGTCTGGAGCCAGGCCTAGGTCCCAGATTTGGGGTCCGTCTGTTGGAGAGGAGTCTGGGCTGGTGGGCCCCAGCTGTGGCTTTTGGAAGTTCTGCCACCTTTTATGCTTTTGGTCTTGAATTGTTCATTTTCCTTAGTTTAGTTAATTTTTTTAAGCTTATTTTCACTAAAAACCATCCTTTTGCTGAGTAACGCGTGGCCCTTGCTGCTACGTTTCCTCCAATAGGAGGATGAAGGCATAGTAGCTAGGCCAGCCCTGGCCTGCAGGTCTTGGGGACCCTCATCAGTCCAGGGTGGGTCCATAGTGTTGCTGGGTAACATTGCTGACCCCAAGCACACCGTTCCTAGGCCTTCGATGGCTTCGCGGCCCTGGGTGTGTCACGGCTGTTGGAGCCCGCAGACATGGTGCTGCTGGCGGTACCCGACAAGCTCATCGTCATGACATACCTGTGCCAGATCCGGGCCTTCTGCATGGGGCAGGAGCTGCAGCTGGTGCAGCTGGAGGGTGGTGGCGGCACTGGCACATACCGTGTGGCCAGCACCCAGTGCAGCTCTCCCAAAGACCTGGACGCCAGTGGCCTGGCACAGCGGCTGCGCGAGCACCGGGCCGAGGCCCCGGAGGAGACCAAGGAGGCCGCAAGCTGCATGGATGGGGCAGCCCCCGAGGTGGCCTCTAAGGACCACGGGGTGGAGGCCGCCCAGGAGGCACGCTCTGCGGAGACCCTAGCCGACAGCTCTGGAGCCGGAGCATCGCTGCCGCCTGCGGAGGGGCTGGTGAATGGGGCCGCAGCGCCGGGCGTGGGGGGCGGCATGCGGCAGCGGCGCCAGTCAATGAACGGGGAGGCTGGGCCGGTGCCCCCGCCCCGCGCACACGGCTCCTTCTCCCACGTGCGCGACGCTGACCTGCTAAAGAAGAGGCGTTCGAGGCTGCGGAATAGCAACTCCTTCTCAACAGATGACCCCGATTCAGCGGGAGCTGCGGCCGCGGTGAGTGCCTCTCCTCGGTACAGGGGTCCTAGGGAGCAAAGGGGTGGATCCTGAGGGCCGCCAAGAGCAGAGCTGGCGTGGTGTGGGGACTCAGCTGGGTTCGGGGAGGCAATTTCTGATCAGAAGGCCCGTGGTGCCAGGGGAAGAGCCAAGCAAGGCCCACCAAGCTCGGAGCAGCTGCTGGGGCTGGGTCCCAGCCATTGCTGCCAGCCTTGGGTATGGTGCTTTTGAAGTCTTGGTCCCCAGTTCGTGGAATCAAGGGCTGTAGTAGGAAATTCCCAGAAGGCCACAGCTTGTCAGCGCTCAGCACAGCACTCTGTATGGACTGTAAATTGGGCTGGGGTTTTTCTTCCTTTGCAGGTGGCCAGGGGTCAACCAGCAGCTACTGCTACTCTGGGAGTTGGGGGCAAGGTTTCTATACTCAAGGGGGCCAGTCAGTGCCTCCCAAACCCAAGATTCTCTGACTTGGGTCTGTAACTCCAGACTCAGGAGACTAGTTTCCTCTTTTCTGTGATAATGGGAGGTCAGAGATTGGAGGCCCTGCTGGGCATCCCTGTCCTCCCATCCCCTGCAGGTCTCAGATCAAAGGCTGCCAGGGTGTCACATGGTCACTGCAAATTTTAAAGGGGAGATGGTCCCAGAGAGGGCAGGGGTTTACACAGGGACTCAGAGCCACTGAAGTCCAGGCCATGGGCTTTCCAGTGGGGTCCACCCACTTAGAGCACCTGCCTGTGACAGCAGGGGCAGCTGTTGGACTCCTCCAAGCCTTCAGCTGCCTGGGGGTGGCCCCTGAGCTAAGGAGAGCAGGGAATAAACTGGGAAAGGCTTTCTGGAAGAAGCAGCCGCTTGAGCCAGGCCAATAAAATGGGCGGATTTCCCAGGGGAAGAATGAGAGGGGAGGGTCTAAATAGGGAGGGTCTGCACCCGCAGAACTGCGGCAGCAGGAAATCTCAGGTCTCACGTAGCGAACTGTCAGATCCGCAGGCAGATCCGCAGGCGGCAGGGAGCCGGGACCTTGAGGGCAGGTTCAGAGGCTCAGCACTGAGCCTGTGATGGGAGACAGGGTAGGCCCCAAAGGCCCCGTAGGAGTTGTGATAGACAGGAATCAGAGGGACACTGGCTGGCCTGTTGGCCTCCAAACACAGCTTCATTAAAGTGTCAGTGGGTCTTTGAATATTAAACAGAAGCTTCTGGGCCCAAGTTCTAGCATCTGGTCCTTCTACACCAGTACCCCCTCCAGCCCTTGTCCCACCCACAGGGGATATTTGACCAGTGGGACTGGAGTGGGCTTCTCCTTGGCCACTCCCATCCCCCATGCGCCATGTGTGCTGTGGAAGGATGTTAGGCCTGGCCTCACACTCAAACACTCCCAAAGTCCTGGAGTGGGATGGAGTCAGGCACCTTGAAGCTGGGGTGGGGCTGAAGCAGAGCCATGAGGAGGGCAGTATGCCTCTGGTGCAATTCTGCAAGGCTTCCTGGAGGAGGGGCCATGCATAAGGGTGTAAAAGGGGAATTTGGGTCCGACATGAGGAAGTATTGGAATTCCCATCAGGGCTGGCGTAAGTGAGCTCAGTTGCTGCTGAGGTTGGGATTTCTCCGCTGTCCTGCCTCTGCCTGCCTTGTGGCTGAGCTCTTGCTCTGTGCCTGGCCTGCCCCCACAACCCCTCACTGACTCACTCCACTGCTCCTTCCAGGGATGAATGACTATCCCATTTTGCAGATGAGAACATTGAGGCTCAGGGAGATGAACAAAGAGGCAAAGGGAGTTGATACAGATGTGAAGGCAGGTTCTGAGCCTGAACTTTTAAATGGTGCCCTCTCCTGGGCCCAGCCCTATGGACTAGCTGTGTGACCCTGGTAAAGCCACTTACCCTCTCTGTGCTGTTTTTCCTGAAGATGAGAGGCAAAGGCATGAAAATTCTTTGCAAAGTAGCCTGGAGGTACCACTTCAGGGAGCTTGTTAAAAAGGGAAGGGTGTTCCCCCAGACTCCTTTCTGGAGCCCTGCAGCGCCAGGTTCTGGGGACTGGGCTTTCTTCCCATCTGACATTCAGGAACAACAGAGAGAGGCCCCATGGCTGTATTCAGCCCAGAGGCAAATAGCGAATGGGTGGCCAAGCTTGGGGACAGACCTTCAGCCTAGACAGCCCTGGGCCGTAGGCTGGGCCCTGTGTGAGCCTCATCTCTGACCTCCATTTCCTCATCTGTGAAGTGGGGTTGGTAGTCGCCCCGGCCTCCCAGGATTGTTGGGAGAATTAAATGAGCCAATACATGTACAGTGCCCAAAATGAATGCCTCATCAATGTCAGCTGTTACTTAGTAATGTTGATATTAAATGTCTTGTTAGGGACAGAACATATTACTATGTTTATCAGTGTGCCCTGAGTACATTCTCTCGGTCCGACCCTGTCTGCAGGGGCTGCCTCTGGTCAGGGAGACACGGGTCACCAATGGCCATGATGGGGCGAGGGGTGGGGTCAGAGCTGTGATGGGGAAGGCCCAGGAGGCCAAGGAGGGAGCATCTGTCTAGTCTGGGGTTCAGGGGGCAATTCAGGAGGCATGATGGTGATGGAGGGGACAGAAAGCCCTGTGGGAGCCCGAAGGGGCCTCTGGAGGAGGTGGAGATGAGCCAGGTCATGAAGGTCAAGTTGGTGTATGGCAGACTCCAAGCTGAGGAAGCTGTTTGGGGAAGCGAAAGTCCACAGCTATAGCCGGAGGGTGGTGTCTGGGTGGGGTTCAGGGTGGTGGGAGTTGAGGCCAGAGCTGCCAAAAGACCTTGACAACAAGGCTGGGCCTGAGGTAGGTGTGGTAGAGGTTTTAGGAAGACCCTTCAGTTGTGGCTTGCGGGTAGAGTCAGCAAGCAGGGGGCTGGTGACGAGGCCACCACTGACCCAGGCCATAGAGGATGGCACCTGAGCAAGAGGTGTTCAGGGCTGCCTCTCAGAGAGGTGCAGGATGGAGTGAACGGTGGGTGGCTCAACCCCTTTTCCCTGCTCCGTGACCTAGAAAGGTGGCCAGAGCAGGAACCATCACCAAAGCCTGGCTATCAGCTGAGCTGAAAGTGGGGAGCCCCCAGGTCTGACAGTCCCAAGAAGTCACCAGGGGAAAGGCGTATCAGGTCCATCCCTTCCAGGCTACAATTGGTAGTTTCAGCCAGCCTGTCTTGTTCTGAGCGATTTGCAAATCGGGAAAGGCTCTAGGCACAGGAACTGATAACAGGAGAGCGCCCCCTTTTGGTCAGTAGGTGGAGGTACTGGCTCAGGATGGCCACATCAGCCAGCTCCGTCACTGTGTGGGGCCCTGGCCACGATGAAGATGTCAGCACTATGTGATAGGAGTCAGACATGGCCTGAGGGAGCTCCATGGAGGAGGGGGCAAGAAGGGGAAGGAGAGGCCCCAGCTGGCCCCTTTACAGCCGTTCACCCCTGACTCTTACTCAAGCCCTGCGAGGCCCCAGGAACAAGGATGGTAGGGCTCAGAGTGCGAGTGGGCTGACCCAGGACCACAGGGCCAGAGACGGTGAAGGCTGTGGCCTTCCTTGGAGGAGGCACTCTTCCTAGAGGGGGTGGGGCTTGGGGTGCTGTGCATGTAGGACTGGAGACAGAGCTGGGGTGGGCAGGGTGTGAGATTGAGGCTCTGGCTGGCCCCCAGGTGGGGTTGTTGGGGAACCCCTCCAAGCCCTCACTATCTCTCTTCTCTGCAGGAAGGCCTGAGCCCCGCCCCCAGCCCACCCACAGCCCCAGCCCCAGCCCCAGCCCCACAGCAGCCCGAGGGTGAGTAGTTTTGAAGGGGTGGTGACCCAGCTCAGCTCAAGCTGCTCATAGTTCCTGCACTGGGGGCCTCCTGGGGGCAGGTGTCAGTTGGAGGTGCCTTAGCCTGGTCTCTGTCTGCAGGTGGCAGTCCCCCATCAGAGGAGCCACCCCCAAGTCCAGGGGAGGAGGCTGGGCTGGTAAGGTGGGCTGAGGTGGGAGGAGCTGATGAGTGGGCCCTTTCTAGGCAGGGCCTGGGCTGAATACCCCCTCCATCCCCCACTTTTCACCCCAGCAACGGTTCCAGGACACGAGTCAGTACGTGTGTGCTGAGCTACAGGCCCTGGAACAGGAGCAGAGGCAGATCGATGGGCGGGCAGCTGAGGTGGAGACACAGCTGAGGAGCCTCATGGAATCAGGTGGGCCAGGCATCTAGAGTCCGCTCCCTAACACACGCCGCCGGACCTGCCCAGTCCTGCGGCCCTTCCTGACCTTGGGAGGAGTTGGGAGGAGGCAAGACTGGGTTCATCGTTCCCGTTTGCAGCTGGGCACGCTGAGGCCCTGAGCAGGGAAGCAGTTTGCTGGAGGCACACAGCTCTGGCTTCTGGGATGCCACAAGGGAGCAGGCCCCTTCCCCAACCCCACTGGGGTCAGTGGCAGGCCTGGTGACTGTCCAGGCCCGGTTCAGGTGCCAACAGGCTGCAGGAGGAGGTGCTGATCCAGGAGTGGTTCACGCTGGTCAACAAGAAGAACGCCCTCATCCGGAGGCAGGACCAGCTGCAGCTGCTGTGAGTGCGGCCCCCACTCACCCAGGGCCCACAGAGCAGAGAAGCTTAGCTCCTTTGGTTAGAAGGACTCACTGCTTTCTCCTTTCTATGAAGATCTTTGCGAAAAATTGCCCAGCCATCTTAATTTTTTTCCTGTCTAATTTCCTGTATGAAGTGTGTACCTTCCTAAATGGGTGCTGGTTTTACTAATGAGAGAAAAATGTGCAGACAGGTCTGGGTGCCCCAGTTTGACCCTGTTCCTTTACAGTTAGGAAAACGGAGGCCCAGAGAGATCTCAGCCGGTTTCCTGTGGGGGTCAGAAACCTTTGTGGCCCTGCGTGGTGGAGGTGGTTTATTCTGGATTATTTTTCCAGAATAATTTTAGTTAAATACTTGCTTTATGAGTAATGTTCATGCAAATAATCCCACTGGGGTTGTTTTTATTTTTAAAAACGGGGTGGGGGTTGAGACTGTGAACACCCAGCAGTTGGAACAAAAGAGGTGACTGATTCCGGGTTATAGCTCTGCCCCCAGCCCAGCCCTCCAGGAACTAACCGGTGGTGAGGTGGATGGGGACCAGGGAGTGGTCAGCGCTCTGGGCGCTCCCACCCACTCCCCTTCCCCTGACCTGGCATCTCCGCCCCGCAGCATGGAGGAGCAGGACTTGGAGCGGAGGTTTGAGCTGCTGAGCCGAGAGCTGCGGGCCATGCTGGCCGTCGAAGGTGGGAGATGGGGCTGGAGGGCCTGGAGCCGAGAATAGGGCAGCGGGCGGTGCCTCCTGACCCTCCGCCTCTTCCGCCCTCAGACTGGCTGAAAACGGCGGCGCAGCAGCACCGAGAGCAGCTCCTGCTGGAGGAGCTGGTGTCGCTGGTGAACCAGCGCGACGAGCTGGTCCGGGACCTGGACCACAAGGAGCGGATGTGAGTGGGGCTGGGTCCCCTCTGGGATCCGGGGCGGGGGCGGAGTCCGGGAGCGCACTCCCAGGGTTTCTTGGTCTGGCCCGCCGCTCGCTGACTTGCGCCCGTTCCATCGCAGCGCCCTGGAGGAGGATGAACGCCTGGAGCGCGGCCTGGAACAGCGACGTCGTAAGCTGAGCCGGCAGCTGAACCGGCGCGAACGCTGTGTGCTGAGCTGAGGCCGCACCCCCGCCGGTGTCCTCAGCTTTTCTGTCGCTGCTCCCGGCGTGCGCTCCGGACGACCGAGCCCTCTCGGCTGCCGCGCGCGCGGCCTTTATGGGCCGTCGTCGCCTCTTTACGAGGAGGTGTAGGGCGGCCTTTCAGGCCCAAAGGGGCAGGAACGTCTGGGCCGCCGCGCCTTATTTATTCGTCCGTGTGTGAGTGTGTGTGAGTGTGTGTGTGTGTTTGCGGGGTTGGAGGTCCCCAGGGCGCCGTGCAGAACCCCTCCCCAGGGCAGGGCCCGGGCGGCCAGCCCCAGGGGAGCGGGGTGGGTGTGAACTGCCCGGCGCTCACTCTCCTTCGCTTCCTGTTCCTTGTGAGGAATAAAGTTGGCCAAGGCTGCACCAGGTCCGGCTTTTTCTCAGGACAGCTGGGGTTTCAGTAGATGAAGGGGTTGGCGTTCAGGCGGATACGGTCTGCGATCCTAAACGGGGCTGTGCAGGCTTTGAGGTTCCCAGATGCCAGCAGAGGCAGGACCTCAGCCTTGGAAGGTTTGGGTTGTTGATCACTGTAGGGAAGAGCCAATTTGAAAGAAGAGACAAATGCACAGTTGGGGTTGTTGCCTATTTTTATTTTATTTACTTTTGGAGAGAGAAGGAAGGGAGAAAGAGAAAAACATCGATGTGGGGGAGAGAACATCGATTGGTTGTCTCTTGCACGCTCCCAGCCAGCAACCTGGTCCGCATCACAGGCAGGTGCCCTGACTGGGAATCAAACTGGCGACCTCTTGGTTTTCCGGCCAGCGCACAATCCACTGAGCCACACCAGCTAAGGGCCCGTTTTATTCTCTGAGATCCTCACGTCCACCCCTCCCCTCCCATCTCTCGAGGCTTCCTCCTCAGGCTTCTTCACCTGAAAGGAGTTAACTGCACCACCTGACACCTGTCAGCAAGCTGGGGCCTGTTCTGGGGCTGTGGTTGAGGTGGGCAGGGTGCTCAGAGCCAGTTCATCCTGGCCTAGGATGCCACCTTGGTCCTCAGTGGTCAGAGGGCCACTGGACCCAAAGAATTTCACCATGGCGTGGACCTGTGGCAGTTCCAGGAATGTCTCCACTGCTAGCATCATGGCCAGGAGCCCCAGGAGCAAGTAGCCTGGGGAAGAAAGGTTGCTAGGGCAGCTTTTGGGGTGCTGATGGTGCTCCCTACCCACCTCCTAGCCCAGTGACCCACCCTGGCACTTGATCCCACTCACAATTCTGCTGGCTGGGTTCTTCCAACTATTCCCTCCACCTACGAGGCTCAGCCTCCCCCGTGGTTTATGGGACTTGTAGTCCAGACTCCTCTTCCCTCCTCCACTGGCATCCCTTGGCAGCTGGACTCACCAAGAAGTGCCATCTCGCCAAGGTGGTAAAGCACTGGATTCAGGTCACGGCCACGACCAGGCAGCAGATCCCCCAGGCCGATGGTGCTGAGTGAGCCGAAGCAGAAGTAGATGGCCTCCAGCAGGCTACCGTCGCCCCGCAGACCCCACAGCACCAGTGCTGGCAGCAGCACGAAGGTACCAGTCACTAGCAGACCCAGCACAGCTGCCTGCAGCAGCGCAGCCTTGGCCAGGGCCAGCTGCCAGCGGACAGCTACCCAGGCAACTGGGCGGCTGAGCAGAGGCAACAGGCAGTGGCGCAGTGTGGCCACAAGTGCTAGGGAAGCTGGCAGCCCCAGGGCCGCGTACACCACGCAGAAGGCTTTTCCACCTGCCGATAGTGGGGCCATGCTGCCATAACCTGGACAGGAGCAAGACGTGGGCAGTGAGCACTTGAGTGCAATGCGTGCTGGAGTCCCCTCTTCCCCTAACAAGCCTCAGCCAAAGGCTGCCCTCTAGTGGCTGAAGTGGCCAGAACTGTTAAGGCCCATGCTCTGGCTGGCTCTGCTCCTCGTTCCTTGGGGGGGTCTTGAGTAAGTCCCTTAACCTCTCTGGGCTACTCTTTTTATCTTCTGGAAAGTGAAATAATTAAAAGAGACGGGTTTCCCTCAGGCCTTTTGTAGCTGAGACGATTCAGAATTTCTCCCTGGCCCCAGAGAGAGCCTGGCTTTCTGGGGTCCTCAGCTCTGCCCTTGACCAATACGTCCACATCCAGTGGCAGAATGTCACCCACTCTTTCATTCCCCAAAGGTGTATCGAGTTATCCTGGGTGCTGGGCCTTGCTCTGGAATCTGTCTGCTCAGGCCCTGCCATTTGGTGTGGGGACACGGGCAGGGAAATCTGTCGAGACGCTTGATGTGAAGAGCTACAGAAGAGGCAGCATGCGTGAGAAGGGGCATTCAATGCAGAAACTCCTGAGCAAAGCCTGGGAGAGGTGTGAGTGGGAGAACAGGATCGGCTAGTCCAGAGGTTTTAAACTCCAGTGCCTAGGGGAGCCGATGTGAGACAAGGGAGCGGGGACTGGGGTGCACGGCAGAGCGTGCGCCCTGCCCGAGAGGGTAGGCCCTGTTCCACTCCAGCCAGGATATTGTCTCAATGCAAATAGGTTTCTGATTTCTCCAAAAGAAGTTGGAAAACAGATTAATTAAAAAATATATATTTAGAGACTTTGCAGATTAAAAAAAAGCAACAGGAAACCAGGGCTCTGGGTTCCCAGGCCTGTGGGTCCCAATGCTTTATCTCTTTGGGCCTTCACACATACTGTTCCCTCTGCCAGGAGTTCCTTCATCCCCGTCCCTGTGCCCTGGCTTCCTGCCCTAGGGGCTTCCCCCATGTTCCCTCCTGCGTCAGTGCTCCTGCCCTCCCCAGGTTTGCCCCATTTGCCTCCATCCAAGAACCCATCCTTGCCTCACTTCAGGCCCATGGGGTCTGGGCACCTTTCCTGGGTCTCAAAGGGTGCCTGGGGGTGGGGCTAGGGACCACACCCCTCCTGGCAGCTAAAGTTGAGGCACCAGTTGGGGTGTGTTGGTGGGAAGAGTCTGCTCTGATGTCAGACCTAAGAGGGCCTGGGCTCTGTCTGGCACTTTGGAACTGGGGAAGGGCTGTACCCCCAGGGACCCCAGGGAGTGCTGGAATCAGGAGCCCCTCCTGCCCAGCCACCTGGTGGCCTTACCTGTGGTGGTGAGGATGCTGGCGGTGAAGAGCAGGGCTGAGGGCAGGTCCCAGGTCCTGGCCTCTGAACCATTGCCCAGGCTGGAGACCCCATGGGCCTGGGCAGCCAGGGCAGTGCCCAGCAGCTCCTCCAGGGCCCCGGTTGGCAGACATGCCCCGTACTCCGCCTGGAAAGTGGCCAGTTCAGCCCTGAGTTTGGTCTGGAGCCGGAGTGCCGGAGGTCCCTCCAGGGCCTGGAATACCACAGCCCCAAGCCCTAGAACTAGCAGGTGGGCCACAATCAGTAGCCCACATCGGGCCCAGGGCCTCAGACCCCCCATGGTGCGCCGCCTGGGAGTCTGAGGTGTCCTGGGAGCTGGCTGCTCCACCTCAGGCCCCTGGGAGGGGCTGGCAGGTGGGGCTGGGAGGAGGTGCTGTGTGGGTGGCTGAGAGTGAAGGAAGCCTGGGACACAGCTCGGGTGAGTGTGACTGGAAGGGAGAGGAGGCAGCTCAGGCTTGGAGATGAGCTGGGGCCATTATGTGCCTGATTCCCCAAAGCTGGGGTGGGGAGGGCGAGATGGAGAACCGTGAGGCCCAGAGAGGTGAATGACTGGCTCAAAATCACACTGCAGCGGCTTAGTCAGGGACACGCTCACTCGGTCACATGTGCTTCATTCGCCACTCAGCTGTGGCTTCTATCCTGAGGACACAGGAAGAAGACAGACACGGGTCCCTTCCTTCTTGGTGTTCACACAAGAAACGTGTTAGCAAGGAAACACGACATGTCCATACTGCCATCAAAGCCCTGAAAAGTCCTGGGCAGTGGGAGAGTTCTGCGGGAGGGCAAGCCCAGCGGGGTGGCTCCTGTATGAGGGATGTTTCGGCTGGGGGACAGAAGATGCCAGTCAAGGGGGAAAGAGCTGGGGAGAGGAAAGGGGCCTTGAGGACAAGGGTGGCCCAGGGGACCTATGAGGAGGTGCTACTGGAGACATCCTAGATGGAAGGTGGTGGCCCAGGCAGCTGTGTGGGAGAGGAATATGGGACTTGGGATGATGAGTCTAGTGGGCAGAGGGCCAGCAAGGTAAGTTGATGTGCGGAGTGCCCTAGTCAGAGGGTGCAGTCAGGTCTCCTGCCCAAGTCCCTCCTGATAACTTTTCATGCCCCACCCCCCTGAACACTGGAGACAGTGGGTCTGGCTGCCACAGAGCACAAAGGGGCAGGGAGCCCAGACTGCGACTCCCATAAACCACAGAACCCCATGGCAGTAAGGAAAGTGGGAGCAGGGCCAGCTGCCAGGGTGGCTCACTCCTCCTGTGTCCAGACCCTGGAGTAGACACACCCAGGGCAAACCCCCAAAATGCTGCCCAGAGGGCTATGGATTCGAGTCCAGCCAGCTGCCCAGGTTGGGAGCAGTACAGCCAGGGAAGGAGTCCCAGGGGAGAGAATGTCAACCCAGCCCCCGAGGATAAGCAGGGGCCTTGTGGCAGCATCGAAGTCACTTGCAATGGGGGGGAAAGGCCTGGCAAGGGTGGGGAGGTGGGTGACGCCAGTTTGTGTGGGTGCCAGGGAGGCTGATGAGGGCCTGGAATGCCTGACTGCAGCCGGTGGGTCCCAGGAGAGGGGTACGGGGCAGGGCACCCGCCTAGGCCCAGGCTGACTGCTGGGGGTATGAAGTCACCATGGTCACGTGATGGGTTAGATCCCTGGTTACTTCCAAGAAAGGTGACAGGCTGTGCTTGGGGCATTTATTTGGCTTCATTGGATCCCGAGGCCGAGGCCCCAGACCTGGCCGGGGCAGCAGTAAGGCACCCAGAGAATTCCGGCCCCAGATGACCCCCAGGGCAGGGGGGGTCCAGGCACTAAGCCCTGGGGCAGGGGCCACAGTAGCAGGACTTGGTCAAAAGTGCTGGTGACAGCTGAGGCCGGCCCCTCTCCCTCGCACCTCCCCTCTTCCCTGCACTACCCTTGGGGGCAATTCCCTGAGACAGGCTATGGTCCTCCCAACCAGCTGGATACAGTGTCAGGCCCCAGTGGGGCAGGTAAGTTGGGGGACCCACAGGTTGCAGGTATGTGGGGGTGCAGGCCCCCCTCCAGTGTGAAGGCTTCCTGTGCAGTGTAGTGTTCCTGACCCCCAAAGGGGTCCCTGGGGGGAAACCGAGGCCGCTACAGAGGCTCGCCCGGCTCCTGTTCCAGTGTGTGCTGTGGCTCCGTGGGGGCAGCTGGAGCGCGGGGAAGCAGCACGGCCCACTTAGGGCCCCGCCTCCGGCATCCACGGGGCCTGGGCACCCACGTCTTTGGTCTGTGCCCTGCAGTCCTGAGGCCCCCCCCGGAAGGGGTTGGCAGGAGGAGAGTCCCAGAAGGGGTCTGAGTCTGGGAACAAGGTCCAGGGTGCCCGGCGGGGCGCAGGCTGTGGCGAGGGCAGGGGCGAAGGCCGTGGCCCAGCTGACACAAAGCTCCACGGGTCAATGCGGCTGCGAAGGGGTGAGGGCCGAGGTCGGCTGATGAGGCCCAGGGGCGGTGAGCGTGGAGTGCCCGGGGTTCCAGGAGCAGAGCGCGATATCCCTGGCGGGGGCGAAACTGCGCTTCCTATGGAGGGAGGGAGAGGGGCACAGGGTCAGGCAGCCACCTACCCCTGGGTGTCCCCAGGAGGCACGGACCAGCTCCAGGCCTCGGTTTAGGCTGTGGTTAAGAGCCAGCCTCTGGAGCAGACAGGCCTGGGCTTGGACCCCAGCTCTGCCACTTCCTAGTGGCAGCTGTGAATCGCTCACTCCCTCTGCGCCTTTAAGTTCCTTGTTTAAAGAATAAGTCTAATAAGAGGGGCTAGTCCACAGGGCTCTTACGGTAACTAAGTGAGACAGTCTCCAAAGCACTGGGAACAGCACATGACAGCAGGCAACACACAGGGGTCTGCTGTCGTCACCACCGCCATCACTTCTGTTATTTCACAACCGGCCTGGCCCCGCCCCATTCCACCCCTGACCACTGGGTGACTGAGCTTAGAATTCAGTTCCTTTCATGCCTGCCCAGCGGCCTGGTATGCAATCCAGCAGAGAACTGGGCTTGTGGGCCGGGCCTGACTGCCTTCTCCCTCACCAAGAATAAGGCTTGCAAAGGGCCACTCACCGCGCCTCTCTTCCTCACGCCGGGGGCTCTTGGCTGACGGCTGGCCCGCTGGGACACCCAGGTCCAGCAGCAGGGGTGTGGGGTTGGATGGGCCAGGGCTCAACTGGGAGGTGGGGGCTCCGGACGTCTTGGAGGACAAGCGGATGAGCCGGGAGGGGAGCGGGGAGGGGGGCTGGACTGGAGATGGCATGGGCTGAGGCATGGAGGGCATTTGTTGGGGCTCCCCACGATCTCGGCTCGGGCCCCCAGGTGGCTGCAGGTCACGGCCGAGGCCCAGCGAGGCGAGCAGGGCTGTGCCGCGTAGCAGTGCGCGCTGGATCAGCTTGGGAGTCCCAGAGCTGCTGCTGCGTTCTGCAGGGGCTGGGGCCGGCCGCCGTTGCTCCTCTGGCTCCGGGCTCGGCCGAGGAGGGTTACCTGGTGGTGGGGGTGGGACAAAGGTTAGGCTGCCTTCAGGAGGGGGGCCTTGGGACCCCTCAGTGGCCCTGGTACAAGGACTGAGTTCTGCTCCCACATCTTCCCTGATTGGGCCTCCCCACCTCTCTCTCTCTCCCCCTCTCCCCCTCTCTCTCACGCGCGCACCCACACCTTTCAGAAGTGGGGTGGGGGCGGTGAGGGGAGAGCAGTGCAGGCCAAGGAACCAGCAGAGGCAAAGCCTGGGAAGCAGCCAGCTGCCCTGGAGCCCAGAGATGGGGGATCTTCAGGGGAGAAAAGGGTCCACTAGGAGGCAAGCTGAGGCCAGATTACAGTGGGCTCAGTGGTCTCAATGGCCAGCTAGGGGCACCTGGAGGGTTCCAGGTACAGGACTAGGACCTGTGCCCTGTGCCCACCTCCTTGGCTGGGCAGAACCTGGTCCTTCTGCCTCCCTGTCCGACTCTAGCGGTAGCTAATCTGGGGGCATGAGCCAACTCCAAGGTATACCTCAGCGTCCCTATTCCAGGAATGAGGAAACTGAGGCTTGGAGTGGCCAGTGGTTGTGTCAGGCCCAAGCTGAATGATTTACGGGGATTATGTTGCCTGATCCTCCCAGGAGTTCCAGGCTCAGAGAAATTAAAAGCTTGTCTGAGGCTGCACAGCCAGTATGGGGTGGAGCCAGCCTCATCTAGGCAGGGCCTTTGCTCTCCTCCGCTTTCCAGCCAGACTCTGCTTTAGATTCCAGGACACCTGGGTCCTACCTGTGGGCCTAAGGGGTGTATCATTGAGAAGGTGGGGGGGGGTGAGGGGGTATCTATGATGGCCTCCTGCAAACCCCAATTTTGTCAGGTCCTCCTTGGCTCTAGAACTTGCCATGACTCTCTACTGCCACTAGAATGAAGTCCAAACTCGAAATTAAAAAAAAAGTCCAAGTTCCTTGGCTGGGCCTTCAAAGCCCAGCACTGTCCCTTCTGCCTCCCCCTTTCTCTTTGGGCCAAGCATGGAGTGGGCTGCCGGAAGTGGAGCACGGGGCTGGGTAGGAGAGGAAGGAAAGCAGGGCTGGGAAATGAGCTTCCACCATGAACCAGGACTTGGCTGGGGGTGGGAGGGAGTCCTGTTCTCAGCTACAACCCTCACCCAGTCTCTCTGACTCTTAAGACAGGTCTCTGCATAAAAACTCATTATTTCCGGGCCCTTCCTGAACTGGCTCCTGCTTATTTTCCCAGCTTTGCTCATTCATTCATTCAACAAACTCCTGCTGACAGATGTGCTGGGGCTATACTACTTCACAGACCCAGGAGGTGCAGGCCTAGCCCCCTCTCATCATTCCCTGGCTCTTAACCCCCCTCTGAGCTCCAGCCAGGTTTCCTGTTGCTCAGGTCTGGTGAGCCCCATGCCTCCCAGCACACCTTTCCCACCCGTCAAGACCCAGCACAGATGTCACTTCTGTGAAGCTGATGTTGTGATATAATAAAAACATATATTTGGCTCTGGCTGATGTGGCTCAGTGGATTGAGCGCAGGCCTGCGAACCAAACAATTGCTGGTTCGATTCCCAGTCAGGACACAGGCCTGGGTTGCAGGCCAGGTTCCCAGTGGGGGGGTGTTCGAGAGGCGACCACACACTGATGTTTCTCTCCCTTTCTTTCTTCCTCCCTCCCCCTCTCTCTAAAAATAGGTAAATAAAATCTTTAAAAAATGGTAGTTCTCAGCTCCAGGGCAACAAGCAGCACAGTGCAATTTCTGTCGACAAGCAAGTGCCAGGTGCCCTCTTAGCCTTCCAAGTCTCAGTCCAGTCCCTGCAGCACAGCCAGCTTGGGGTTAGCAGAAAATGGTGTGCCTGACAGGGGTGCAGGGCCCTGCCTCTGGAGTCGGGCCTGGTGAAATCGCTGTTCCACTGTGTGTGCCCTATATCTATCAAACCCCTCAACTGCTCTGTGCCTCAGTTTTCTCCGAAGTAAAACGGAGCTAATGATAGTATCTACCCGACAGTGCTGCCTGGCACACAGGAGACCCAATAAATGTTAGCTGTTGTGATTACTACGAACAGCAGTCCAGGCAGTGGTGGAGGCGCCGTGCAGGGCGAGGGGAGGGAAGAGAGTCTGCGTAGTTTGCTGAAGAGGCCACCCATCTGACAGCGCCGAGCCAGGTCCTGCATTCCGGCTGTGCAGAGCAGGGGTGGCTGAGGGCTCTGAAGAGACCCACGGGCCACGGGGGCTGCAACTTTCTAGTGCTGCCAACGCTGGACGGTGTTGAGCTGAGCCCTGACCCCGCTCACAGGGGGGCCCTGCTCTCTGTCCGACCCCCTAGCTTGCCCAGAAGCTTGTATGTGAGAAACCCTTTCTTCATGTGAGAGCTTCCGAGGAAACTCGCCATGAGCATGGCAGCCAAGGTCTCTCTGGGTTCAGACCCTTAGCTGGGGGCTTTAGGTAGGTTATCCCACCTCTTGGAGCCTCAGTTTCCTCACCTGTAAAATGGGGATAACAACAGCACCTGCCTTACAGGGCTATTGCTTGGATAGAATGCCTGGCACACGGTAAGCGCTGTTATCATCACGGAGAAAACAAAAGCCCAGAACTGCCCCAGATGCAGTAAGAATGGGCCCTGCCTGCTCAGCTCCATTATCCCCGCTCCACCTACAAGCTCCCCAGAAGGAGCTCTGAGAAGCACAGTGTGTGGCAGCTACTTGTCCGTCTCCACCACACCTGGGAAGTTTCCTTCCCCTTTCTGAGCTTAGCTTCCCTTGGGTCCCAGATTGGGGGGTACCATTCCATCTGCCTTCCCTCCCTAGAGTCTGCTGAGGGCAAGTGACTCACAGAGCTAGGAAAGAGCCCTCTTTCAGGCCAGGCCTGAATAAGGGACCAGATTCTGGGCTCCCTGAGGCATGGGCTGTACCCAGCTCAGCTGCGGGTCTAGAGGTCAGAATTGGGTTCTAGGGCTGGTTTTGCTGTACCTGTTGGCTTCTGGTGGTCTCCCCATTGTATCTCCAGAAAGGGTGCAGCAAGAGTCTGCTGGGGGGCAACAAGGCCACTCACCATTGAGTGTTGGGGGCGTGGAAGGAGATCCTAAGGGGGATGAATCATCTGAATCCAGGTACCAGGTGGCTTCGTCCATGCGGGACCTTCTCCTGGTTATAGGAGGGGAGGGGAGTTGTGCTTTGTGAACCTCAGGACTGTTGAGAGGCAGATGATATTGGAGTTGGGGGCTCTCAGGCACTCACCTCCCATTCTGGGCTTCCCCAGGCTTGGGGGAACTGGGACCCCAGGCCCAGCACGCTCGGCGCTCTCCATTGCTTGAGTCCTCCTGACGTCGGGGAGACTGGCGGCCCCATGCCTGGCCAGGTTCTGCAGGCTCCACTGTCGGGGGGGGGAAACCAGTGGAGTCCTAGCTAAGGTCTTAGCAAGAGCCCTCACCCTTGTTCTCTCCCATCATAGAGTCAGGCTCCAGGGGTAATGCCAGTGGATGGGAGCCCTGATCCATCCCCAGGGTGGACTTTGGGCCATGGAGAACTGAGCAGAACTGGGGCTGGGTAGGTGGGTTTGGGTCCAGGGGCAGGCAGTCGGGTGGGGCAGCTTATCTAGTCCTTCACCTGGCATGTGCTGCTTACCAGTCAGGACACACACAGCACAGTGCTGCCTGGGTTTCGTTTCTGACTCTTATTAGCCATATAATATTAGGCAAGTTTGTTTTTTCCACTTTTCTTGCTTATAAAACTTAATAATAAAGACAGCTACCACACAAAGTTATTGTGAGGAATTAAGTTAATACTAGCAAAACACTTAGAAAAACGAGGAGTCATACAATCAGAAGATACTAGTATCATACAATTGTCTGACTTTTAAAAGATTAGTAAAATCAGTGTTGGGTGGGGAACTCAGAGGTACCAGGCTAGATTGATAGGGGAGGGAGACGGGGGCTGGGAGGAAAAGGAGACGGGTGGGATCCACAGCCAAGAATAAGTTTTGAAAGGATAAAGAGGGGTGGGGGGGGGGCAGGCAAGGACACAGAGAAGAGAGGTTTCTTACACTGGATGGCCCGAAACCGGGGAAAGGTGGGCGAGTCCCCAGCTCCGACCTCAAAGACGTTTCTCCTCCGGTCCAGGCCCGGCGAGGCCTGCACTGTGATGCGGTGTTTGAAGTCTGGGTTTGAGAAGGAAGCAGGGTGAGGGTTTGCGGTGAAGGAGCCAAGATCCCAATCTGCACAGGCCTCAGGCCAGCTCGTAGGCAGTGCAGGGACCGGGCCTGGCACGGTGGCTGTGTGACCAGGGCCAGCCTCGCTGCTGTCCCGGGCACCAGGCTCTCGGTGAGAAAAGCCAACTGCCTGGACTCCACCACCGGAGAAGCGGGGAAGCGCGGTGGAGTGGGAGACTCCCAGGAGCCTGCCCGCCCCGCCCCTCGGCCTTCCCAGAACTTCCATGATCCCCGCCCCTTCCCGGCCACAGCCACTCCCAGGCCGACTTGCAAATATTCCCGCCGGAACCCGCCCACAAACACGCTGAGTTCCAACCCCTACTAGCCTTCAGCTCACGGACCCGATCGTCAAGAACGCCTAACCCCACCCCTCCACCCACGCAACCAATAGCGGAAGCCGTGCTGGGAACCGCCCCTCACCGAGTGGCATGCTGATGCGCTCGCCGCCGTCACGCGCGCGGAGCTTGCTGCGCTTGAAGGTGCCTCGGCGGCGGCGTACGTGCGGCCGCTCGCGGTCCACCTGCTGCAACAGCAGCGTCAGCTCGCGCTCGAACACCTCCAGCTCCCACTGAGCCAGCAGGTGCTCGCGCCGCCGCAGCTGCTCTGCCTGTGACCGCTGCTCACGCGCCGCGCGGGTCAGTTCCTCCTCGCGGCTCAGTAGTTCCTGTGCCCCGAACAGTGAAGGTGGTGGGGTTAGTCCGGTACGAATCCTGGCGCTCACCCCGACTCTCCGCTCAACGGAGGCTGGGGAGACACTCCTTCCGAGCCTCTCCCTCCAACCCCGGGACCCTGACTCCTCCTACCTTTTCCTTGGCCCGCAGCTCGTCGAAAAGGCCTTGGATCTCACGCTTCCAGCCTTCCTGCATGGAATGGAAGGAATCCCGCGGCATTTCCCGCAGGACTTGGGCCTCTAGCGCCTCCAACTGCTGCAGGATGGAGGCGAAGTCGGGCCTGCGGTGTGGGTCCTGCGCCCAGCAATCTGGGGGCACAGCGTGAAGGGGAGACAATAAGAGGTCTGTGGGTGGATTTGCCTTGGGCCAAGGAGATCTGCCCCACACCCTCCCGCGCCATCCCCTTACCGGCCATGAGCTGTGCAAAGGGCTCGGGGCAGGTGGATGGGATGGGCAGTGTGAGCTTGTTCACAGCCACTCCGTAGGCCACAGCGAGGCAGTCGATGCCCCGGTAGGGCACCTCCCCAGTCAGCAATTCCCACAGCAGTACCCCGAAGCTGTAGGGGAGACAAAGGGTCTGTGTACTCTCCTGTACTCACTGCCATTTCACCCCAAAGCAACAAGGAACTAAATGGTCTGCCCCCCCACCCCCACCCCAACACATACACCTCCACCTGTCTGCCCAGCCCTACACTCTGGCAGCCACCACTGCCCTCCGTAGCACCACTGCTGGCCCCACCCAGCCTCCAGCCAGGCCGCACCTCCAGACATCGCTGCCCTTAGAGAAGGTGGAGGCCTTGATAACCTCGGGAGCCATCCAGGCATAGGTGCCTGCAGCACTCATCTGTGTGGTCTTGTGCCACTCGCGGGCCAGGCCGAAGTCAGTGATCTTCAGGGTCTTGTGCTCCATGTCGTCACCCTCAATGGGCTGCAGCAGCAGTACTAGGGAAGAGGAGAGGCAGGGTGGTGGTGGTTCTAGGCTCAGGTGGTGGGGACAAAGGAGGAGCTGGGAGCAAACTGTCATCTAAAAGACATCTGGCTGGGTACAGGGGCACAGAGGTGATCTTGCCCTGGAGAGCTTGCTGCTGGGTTTAGGGCAGAATCAGACAAAAATAATGCTGGGCAGTGTTTACGGAGGGACCACTATAAGCCAGGCATTTTACACTCCAACATAGCAGTCACTCAAGAAAGTTTGTCAGGTAGACATTAGTATCCCCATGTTACAGACAAACTGAACGAGGAAATGACCTGGCTAAGGTCATAGGCAAATGAAACAGATTCCAACCTAGTCTGAGTGGTTCCAAAGCCAGTCCTGTAACTTTCTCCTAACATTGTGCCGGATGGAAACCAGCAGTGTAGCAGCCACAGCCTTCGTGGCTTTAACTCCAAGAGAAACCCAAGTCTTGTCACTTTGCTAAGGCAGAAGTAGGAATCAGGACCTCCCTTGGGGTGGGGAGCAGGAGGGAGCCCTTTGGTGAGAAAGGAAGCCCGACAGGCCCCTGAGGCCCCTGGTGCCCGTATCGCAGTGTGGCTACTGCAGCCACTCCCAGGGAGAGAGACTCCAAAAGATAACTAGTAACATAGCTGGATGTGGAGAGAAAGGGAGGGGTCTGAGAAAATGATGGTTCTTGGCCAGAAAGGAGGAGCTTGGGATAAATGTAGGAGTGGATGGTTAGACTTGGCAGGGGCTCATGGCTCGGACCCAAATGGGGCCACCATACTCTGTACAAAGAGAAGTAGCAACTTGTAAACCTCTCATCAGGGAAAAACATGGCTCCAATGAGAGACATTTTAGAGGAATAGAAAGAGGACCAAGCCATAGAGTCACCAAGGGTCTGAAAGGGCCTTCCCACTTCCCTGGTTATAGACAATCGCACTGGAGAGAAATGACATCCAAGCCAACTACATTTCTGAACATGTCATGTCCGGGCCATCTCTCAGCTCTCTTGCCCAGGTGACTGCACAGTAATGGGGGCAGCACAGGGTACTTGGGGTGGAGTACCAACATGCCACTCAGTAAGGGGCGGGCCCCGGCACCTAACACAGCCCAGTGAGTCAGAGAAGACTTCTCAGAAGAGGTGGCAGAACCAGGGTATTCACTTTTCAGGGCCTGAAGTCACAGCTCCCGATCCTGCTTCTGGCAAAGCTCTTTGGGCCTTGTGGGGGCATCTGGCACTGCGACCCAGCCCTGCCTGATGTCCTTCACTCCCAGGGCCTCTGGCTGCTGGTGCTGTTTCCTTCAGGGGCTCACCCACCCTCAGCCTTTTCAGTGCTGATATTTCTCAGAGCCTGGCCTCTCCTCAACCTTTGCCCACTGCCCACAGATTGTCTTGGCCTCTCCCAGGTGCCAGCCACCCATTGGCATCTCCCGTACTTGGAGTTCTAGGCCAGAAGTCAGCTCAGCTGCCCATCAGCTGTCCTACCTGATGTCCATATGCCCTCAACAACCACCTTCATCATCCCGCCATGCCCGGCAAACCTTCCTGCTGTTTCTCTTAATTCAGAGAATGGTCCTGCAACCCACTCTCCCGTGAGCCAGACTGGGGCTGAGTTCTGAACAGTTAATAAAGCTGGGGATGACGACAAAAGCCACCTCAGACGGTTGTCATGAGATCCCACTTTTTAAAGCCTTAACACAGGGTCTGACATCCAGCATGAACATGCTAAATGCAAGTTGTCCTAAAGGTTCTGTCGCTTATTAGCATCTCTCTGTAGACTCCTCTCCACCCTCTATCACAACATACTCCCAGCTTCACAGCAGCCTCTGGCCTGGCTGCTGAGGCTCAGAACCGGCCCATTTGGTAAACTCCATACGAGCTCATTCCCAAGAACCATGACAGGCTGGGGCAGGTGGCTGGAGAGGGACCAAGCAAAGGGGTCTATGGGCCAGGGTTGGGGAGGGACTCCTGCCACCTCTGGTGCCAGGACCCAGCCATCCTCTTGAAGACCGACCCTTGCTGCTTTCTGGCTGGGTCTCTAGCCACATGCCGTGCCTCACAGACCAGTGGAGCACTTTCTGCACCAGCATCTCAGGCTGGGAGGCCAGCCTCTCCTTCCGGTCAGCTAATCTGAGAGCCAGGTAACTCACCCGGAGTCTCAGGACTTCTGTGTGCTGGCGGCCCTGCTCCCCCTCCCGCTCTCAGCTTGACCTTACACCTCAGAGCCACTGCCTCTCCTCTGCATCTCCTGCTTTTCTCCAAGCGCCTTGAATTTGTTCCAACCCAAGCTGCTCTTCTGGTGTACGATGTAGACCTTGGGAATGGGGTGGTCAGCGGCCACCCAGAAGAGAGGGGGCTAGAGATCCGCCTCTCAGCGCCCCCTTAGGGCTTCCTGGCCCCTAGTCCCCTCCCAGGTCGGCCTCTTGTGGGGCTCGGGAGTGGCCTAGGCAGCTCACACCTCTTCCGCTTCCCTCCCATGGTCCCTACTTCTCCTTTCTGGGGGCCTGGCCCAGGTCTCCAACTGGGGGGGGGTCTTTCGGGGGAGAATCGGGGGAGGTCAGGCCCAGGCCGGGCTGGCTGGTCAGTCCTGTGACTCGTGGGCCTGGAGAATTCCCCCTCCACTCCCCGCCAGTCTTCCTCACAAGGCCCCCATTGTCCAGGAAAATCACGCCATTGTTTCCTGCCTGTGCGCCCCCAGTCCAGGGACTCCCCCGCCCCAATCCCGCAGACAGCACCCCAGGCCTAGGATTGGGGTTTGCAAGGTGGGAGGCCAGGCTCAAAGAGGCTGAGGGCGCCCAGCCTGCCCTTCACCACCACCCAGACTCTGGGAGAGAAGCAAGGGAACTGGAAGGGAGTGGGGGTGCAATCCCTGGCTCTTTCCTCTCCCACAAACCCCCCACCCCCCAGCTCTTTCCTCCCCTGCAGGCAGCTGGGTTGGGGAGGGAGCAGAGGCTGGAGCAAGGGCAGGAAGCCGGCTCAGGGGCAGCAGGAAACGCAGGAAGCGGTAGGGAGGGTGGGGAGCAGAGGCCTGGGCTATTGTTCCATTTTTTCTGGAAAGAAAACTGGAGGAAAAACAGAAGACGGAGTCCCCTCCCCCTGGGGCCTTCGGGGAATCCCCCTCAGGCTGTGGCAGGGAGTGGGGGTCCCTAGATGGCTAGGACACAGAAGTGAGGGCGAGAGGTGGAAAATGCCCCCTACTATAGATGAGAGGAGTGGGTGGGTGACTGGCAGACATCCCCTGGCCCCTCCAATCCCTGGCAAGGACTTGGATGTCACTGTATCCTGGGATTTGTTGCCCCCAGTCCTTTGTCCATGGTCAACCCAGGCCAGGAGACTCAAAATATCCATGCTCGCCCCTCAAAGAGCTGCCCATGCCTCTCTAGTAACCCCACTGGCCCCTCCTGTACTTCCTTTTACTCTGTAGACTGCACCGTGGGCCCCACCAGGCCCAGCCCTGGGTCTCTACTACTGTGCTGGATCCTGCCTCCTTTGCTCTTGGCCCTGCCCGGACATCCAGCTGGGTTCCTCTATGAATGCTGCCTGCCTTTGGTCTGGTGCGAAGCTTGCCTGCTCGAGGAAGCCCTCTGAATCTGTCATTCCTTGTCTTGGGCTCCTGATGGGCAGTGTGTGGGGCCTGAAATATCTGCACACAGAGATATCTGCTTAGTCCCACCATTTCTACCCCAAGGGCTGGTTCCAGGAGAGGTGGTCCAACTCCCAAATGCCCACACTTACGGCGGAGGACCCATGTGTGCTGGCATCAGACACCAGGGCTTGCCAAGTCTGTCAAGCCATTTCCCTCTCTCCGTTACTCCTTTTACAGAGTCTGAAATTGAGGCTCTGAGTTGAAATAGCCACTAGAGGCCATGGAGCCAAGGGAAGAGGCAAGGCCAGAACTCCAGCCTGGCCCCAGCCTTGAGCTCCAGACCCATCAGGCTTGCCCCTCGGAGCTCTCCATTCTGGAGCACCTGCCCTTCACAAGCATAGGGGAGAGCGGAGCACCAACGGCACAAGTGTGAAAGTCAGGGGTCAGGAGAGTGAGGAGTGCCAGTATCCAGCGCTCTGCTGCCTTGAGGCAGTGGCCATGGCTGGGCAGGAGAACTACGGCCCACCTGAGAGATCCCAAGTTTTTTAATTTGGCAGCTCTGAGCTGGGTTCAAGGACTTCTGTGGCTGGGTTCAAGAACTTTGCTGCCTGGTACTTCTGCTTTTGAGGACAATGGGCATCCCAGTCACCGGGGACTCCCCTAGGGCAAGAGCTCCTGCCTCTAGTACCACAGAGGCCAGACTGAGAGAGGTCTGGGGACCAGGCACCTTTCAAAGGAGCCCCAGGGTAGGTTCAGCTGACAGTTGGCAATCCGTGTGTGTGTGGGCCGTGCCACCCTCCAAGCATGCCCCCCAAAACTCACTGTTGTTGGACTTGAGGTCTCGGTGGATGACGGGCACCAGGGCCTCACAGTGCAGGTAGTGCATCCCACGGGCAATCTGCACAGCCCAGTTGACTAGCACATGGGGGGGTACACGCCGCCCAGCCAGGGCCCGGCTGAGGGGCCCGCCAGCTGCGTACTCCATCACCAGGCACAGGTTGGGCTCCTCGAGGCACACAGCCTTGAGGGCAATGATGTTGGGGTGTGCCAGCATGGCAAAAAGCCGGGCCTCCTGGCGCACACTCTCAGCTGTCACACTGATGTCCTCATCGGGGTCTTGTCGAGCTGCCTTCACGGCTACCAGCTCGCCTCGCCAACTTCCACGGTAGACCTTGCCGAAGCCACCAATGCCGATCACCTCCTCCAGTCGCAGCTCCTGGAAGCTGGCCACCTCGCATGGGGGCGGGCCGCCCCGAGACACATAGTTGGACGGAAAGATGCCTACCTGGCCGCCTACCTGGCCCGCCCACCAGCCCTCATCGCCTGAGATTGCTGCATCCCGGGATAGCACCTCCACACGGTCACCCTTCCGCAGGGCCAGCTCGTCCTGCCCATTGGGCTCGTAGTCGAACAAGGCTGTCCACACAGGGTTGGCATAAGCCGCTGCTTTTGGGGACCCCTCTGGCCAGCCTCCGCCGCTGCCCCCATTGCCCCCACTGCCACCGCCGTTCCATGACCCCAGTGGGCTCTTGAGAAAGAGGTTCTTCAAGGGCTCCATGGCTGGAAGCCGACGTTGGGGCGTGTGGGGGACCTTCCCTGGGTGCCCTTGGTCTCCACCCCTGCTGGCTGCCGAGGCCCTAGTCCCAGAACCTGGGCATCCGGGCCCTGGCCCCTCAGCCCCAGACCCACGCCTCTCTGGGGAGCCAGGTGTGTCGCCTCCTGGCCCGCCGCATCTCGGGCTTTTCGAGGAGGGCCACCCAGGGCAGTGTGGTCAGGCTCGGGGGGTGGGACCCCGGGGTTTCTGGCGTCTCACCATTGCCAGCTCAGAAGGGCCCGGGCGTCCCTCAGTCCTAGAACAGTCCTGGGAGCTTGGTTCCAGCACCCTCCAAGTGTAAGGTGGAGCCGGCAAGGGGCAGCGCCTGGGCTCCGGGTGGGTCTTTTCGCGCAGGGGAGGCTGGAGTGTCCCTAGTAGGGCCGAGCTGCCCCTTCCTGGCTCAGCTCCCTGGGCCCGATGGCTCCAACCCCGTTCCCTTCTTCCTCCTCCCTTTGTACTTTGGCCCCGGGGGCGGGAGGCAGAGGTGGAGGGTGGAGTTTCACTTTTTTCCGCTCTTCTCCCTCCTGCAGGAAACAGCATCAGATGACGCGAGCGGGTAGCACCGCTCCCCTCCCAGAGGCTGTGGGAGACTGAGCCTGGGTAGTTCTCGGGTCGTGGTCGAGGAGAGGCAGAAGAAGAAGGGTAGCCCCGACCCTTGTCTCTGCTAAGGACAGGCCACCCCCGCCCTCTGCATCAGCATCGGCAAAATGGGGTCAAGAGCCTGGCGTGGAAGTGGGACAAACCCGAGTCTGGTCTTGGCTCTGAAGTTGTGACCCATTCTCTCTGCGCCTAATTCTCACATCTGAAAAGGGAACCAGAGCTCTGCTTTGCAGTGGGGCTAGTGGGGTGGGGGTGGGGGGATTGGCGGAGGACGGAACTGGCTGCACTTCAAGCTCTTGGAACGGGTTGTCCAAGGCTCTCCTCTCCCCTTCACCTGGGAAAAATTCCCTTCTTCATGCCCGTCCTCCAGTGGGCAGAAACCTGAGACTTGTCCCGAACTTTGCCCAGTGATTGGATTCAGAATAGCTAAGTCGTCCTCACAACCGCAGGGTTGACCCCCCTTGCCTAGAGCCTGTCACTTTAAGAAAAACGACGCTATCCTATTTCGACTATTCCCGCCTGTTCTGGAGGATCGCTCTATAAACTCCAAATCTGAGCTCTGACCCGGAAGTACAGGCAACTCCAGTCGCCAGACGCTCCTGACGTTTGAGGTCCAGCACTAAATGGGGCCGACGAGCGGCGTGCTCCAATGGCGCTGAACTCTCACTGTAGCCCTGGGGAGTCCACGCCTCCATTTTTTTACCCACCTCCTGTAACTCACTGGCGGAGCTTTGCGCCTATTAACTCCGCCCACTAACAGATCCTCCGTCGGGGCGTGTGGGCCTGCTCACCAGTGGTTGGTTCTTCGACCCACACCAGAGCACCTTGGTTCCACCCAGTGGTGGTTTTCGCTTGGTTGGCAACGCCTAGGTGCTACGCATGCGCCCAAACACTTGTACGTTTTTGGATTCTCTTACATTTGGACTCTGCGCACGCCCAAAGGGCTCCCCGGCTTCCAGTCACTGCACCGCCTTCCTGCGCTTGCGCATTTATGCCGTCTGGTTTTCCTTTTCCGGGTCCCAACTGGGCCCGTCGGGCGCATGCGCCAGTGCAGGCTGGCGGCTCGCGGCTCCTTCTTCCGGCCTCCCCTCGGGCCGGCTCTTGCAGGAACCGGGCGAGTGCTGATTCCGAAGCGAGTGACCTGTGACCCCGGAAGTGGGCCTCAGGGTCCCGGGGCTCTCCCCGGGCCGAAGCCGGGGCGCCGTCGCCTGCA
The DNA here is from genome assembly GCA_007922815.1 of Macrotus californicus. Classification (NCBI taxonomy): domain Eukaryota; kingdom Metazoa; phylum Chordata; class Mammalia; order Chiroptera; family Phyllostomidae; genus Macrotus; species Macrotus californicus. The sequence continues at coordinate 740,785 of VMDR010000009.1, forward strand.
ACGCCGGAGCACCCACCCCACGCCCACCTCTGGATGCCGCCGACTGGTGCCCGGCCCGTGCCCCGCGCCTGCTTGCCGGCTCAGCTCCTCTTACCAGCTCTGGGCCGGGGGTGGGGGCCCGGACCCCACCCCTGATGCGGCTCTACCGCCGCGCCCCGGCCTCGCACCGCTGACCACCCCGGCCGGCCCCGCCCCCTGCCCGAACCCTCGCCCCGCCGACCCCTCTTCCCCGCTGGGGGGGAGGCCATGGCGTGAGCGCGCGGCCGAGCCCCTGGGCCTTCGGGCGCCAGGCGGGGCATGGGCCGGGGGCCGCCCCCATGAAGGTCCCGAGAGGGGGGCGCGCGCAGAAGCGGCGGGGCCATGGGGTCGCAGGTGTTACAGATTCTGCGCCAGGGGGTGTGGGCATCGCTCACCGGCGGTTGGTTCTTCGATCCGCACCAGAGCACCTTCTCCAACTGCTTCCACCTCTACGTCTGGATCTTCCTGCTCACCTTTCCCTTCTTGCTGTACATGGTGAGACGCTGCCACCATCTACCTGTCACTCCCGCCAGCGAAAGTCTAGGCAGATGTGATAGAGGCTTGGCAGCCTGGCAGGGATTCGAGACTGCGCCTTGGGTGCTGGGGTGGGAAGAGAGGAATCTCCGCAGAGTTTGGGATGTATGGAGAAGGAGGCAAATTTTTTCTTTCCTGGGCTGAGTGACCTTGAGCACCTGATGTAATTTCTCGTGTTAGAAGACAGAACCCCTGGCCGGGTATTTGTACTAGTGTCATTGAGAGGTGACGAAGTCTTTCTGAATTTGTGACTCCTAGCCCTGATTGTGGTGGTAGGCTCACCCCATGGGGGCAGGGCCGTTGAGGAGGGGCTTGACTTGCTTTTGCTGACATGTCCAGGTTCTGCCCCCCAGCCTGATAGTGGCTGGTGTGTACTGCCTCGTGGTGGCCATCATCTTCACCACCATCAAGACTGTAAACTATCGGCTGCACGCCATGTTCGATCAAGGCGAGATTGTGGAGAAGCGCAACTCTACCCTTGGGGAGCAAGAGGAAGAGCCTGCTCAGGGGGACAGCAATCTGCTCAGGTGGGTGGGGCAGGGGCTGTGTTAGGGACTGAGGATGTTTGGTGTCCGGGCCTGAGCCAGGGAGGATGGAGGAGGAGCCTCGGGCCGTTGGCTCCATGAGTGGCTGAGTGCTCATTCTCTGGGCTCTGGAGCTGTGAGGGAATCCTTGCAGAAAGAAATGATGGGGATGGAAGAGGAAGTGCCATGTAAAGAGGGTAGGTCAGCTCAACGTTAATTTTCTTTTCACTGCCAGGGACCCTGGCGTGGAGATGACAGTGTTTCGGAAAGTGAGTTCCACACCCCCAGTGCGTTGTAGCTCACAGCATTCCGTGTTTGGCTTCAACCAGGTCTCGGTGAGTAACCCCAGCCCTCGGCCTCTCCCACTCCTCTCCTGGGAGCCCTCTCTCCCCATGGGTATGTGCTGGGCCTGCGTCCTGCCCTGTGTGCTCCTTCACGCCTTCCTCTGCCTGCTCAGGAGTTGCTGCCCCGGATGGAGGACTCTGGGCCTCTCAGAGGTAGGGGACTGCTGCTCAGGGCTGAAAGTGGAGGTGTGGAACAGGGGGTGGCATACAGCTGCCCTGGGGTCCTGCTGATGCCTTTGGGGCCATGGTTGCAGACATCAAGGAGCTGGTGCGGGAGCAGGGCAGCAACAACGTGATCGTGACCTCAGCCGACCGAGAGATGCTGAAGCTGAGCTCACAGGACAAACTGAGTGAGTGGGCGTGATATGGTAGAGGCTGGGGGGAAGGCTAGCTATCTCGTCTTTAAGTCACCCCGACTTTGCTCCTCTGGTGCTCTATTTGTTCTGGGTGGGGCTTCCTAAGGGTTCTATCCCCGCTGGTCTCTCAGGGAAAGTAGAAGCTGTAGGAGACCTTAGCCACCAGTTGCTTTCTCAGTGTCCCCTCACTTACTCTCTGCCTTCCTTTCTTACAGTCGGAGACCTTCCCCAGACACCCCCGGGGGCTGCCCCAGACCCCTCTCTCCCTAGCACGGACTCTTCGGAACGCTCTCCTCTGGCCGGAGGTGGAGCCCCCTGGAGTGGGAGCAGTGTTGCCGACACCCCTATGAGTCCCCTCCTGAAGGGAAGCCTCAGCCAGGAGCTGAGCAAGAGTTTCCTGACCCTGACCCGGCCTGACCGGGCCCTGGTGAGGACCAGCAGTCGACGGGAACAACGCCGGGGACTGGGTGGCTACCAGCCCCTGGACCGGCGGGGCTCGGGGGAGCCCATGCCCCAGAAGGCTGGCTCCTCAGATTCCTGCTTTAGTGGCACTGACAGGGAGACATTGAGCAGCTTCAAGAGTGAGAAGACCAACTCGACCCACCTGGACAGCCCGCCTGGTGGGCAAGCCCCTGAGGGCAGTGACACAGACCCACCCTCTGAAGCTGAGCTGCCAGCCTCACCAGATGCTGGAGTCCCCTCAGATGACACACTGCGTTCGTTTGACACAATCATAGGAGCAGGGACGCCGCCGGGCCCGGCTGAGCCACTCCTGGTTGTGCGGCCCAAAGACTTGGCCCTGCTTCGGCCTAGCAAACGGCGGCCGCCCGTACGAAGACAGTCCCCACCTGGCCGTGCCCCTCGGCGGCCCCTGCTAGAAGGCGGGGGCTTCTTTGAAGATGAAGACACCAGCGAGGGCAGTGAGCTGAGCCCGGCCTCCAGTCTCCGATCTCAGCGCCGCTATAGTACTGATAGCTCCTCTTCTTCCTGCTACTCCCCTGAGAGCTCTCGGGGTGCAGCAGGGGGGCCTCGGAAGCGACGGGCCCCCCATGGGGCTGAGGAGGGGACTGCTGTGCCCCCCAAGCGGCCCTACGGGACCCAGTGGACACCTAGTACTGCCAGCGCCAAAACACATGCCCGTGTTCTGAGCATGGATGGGGCGGGGGGTGACGTTCTCACAGCCCCCCTGGCTGGCTCAAAGGCTGAGCTGGAGGCCCAGGCCGGGGTGGAGCTGGCTGCCGGTGAGCCCACTGTGCTGTCTGCCGAGTCCCGCAGGGGGCCTGCTGCCAACCAGCCTGGCTGGCGGGGGGAGCTACAGGAGGAAGGTGCTGTGGGGGGAGGTAAGTGCCAGCGTTCCAGGGCCAGGAGATGGTGAGCTAGGTAGGGGCTTGGTTTGCGGCAAGGGGCATGCTGGTCGGTCAGCTCAGCCTGTCTTGGGCAGCGGATGGATGTGAACTCAGCGGGTGACTGACATTGTCTGCCAGATTCCCCAGGTGAGCAGGGCTGAAGCAGTGGGGAGACAGGCAGAGAGGTCTCTGATGTCTCGTTCTCGGTCCTGCAGTTAGCACCTGAACCTGTACCCCTTGACGACTCATCACCCACATTTGTCATCCTGGGCCACTGGCAGAGCTGGGCAGGTCATATTGTCCTTATTTCCAAGTGTGGAAACTGTGGTGTCAGCAGTTAGGCGACCTGTCTGAGCCCCACAGTCAGGTTGGACTAGGCCCGACCTTATCTCCGGACAGGAGCACCTGTCCCACTCCTACCCCGGCTCTGCCCGAGCCACTGTCTCTTATGCTTGGGTGTCCCTTTCTGGGCAGCAACTGAAGAGTCTGGAAAGCGAGACCACTCAAGCAACGTGAGGCGGACCCAGGCGATCCGGAGGCGCCACAACGCCGGCAGTAACCCCACCCCACCGGCATCTGTCATGGGCTCGCCCCCGAGGTGAGCGTCTGCCACTGGTCGGAGGGTGGTGGGACCAGCCAGCTCTAGGTGGCACTGACCCACGGCTCACCCTCTCTAGCAGCCTGCACGAGGCTCAGCGGGGCCGGGCTTCCTCCCACTCCCGGGCGCTGACGCTGCCCTCTGCCCTGCACTTTGCATCCTCGCTGCTACTCACTCGGGCCGGCACCAACGTGCACGAGGCCTGCACCTTTGATGACACCTCGGAGGGGGCTGTGCACTACTTCTACGACGAGAGCGGTGAGCCCCTCACTGAGTCCTGTGGCCAGCCCGGCGCCCTGTAGAGTGGGACCTGCACACAGGGTGGCTGACTGCAGGCCCAGGCCCTTGACCAGCAGGCCCTCCCCTCTCCAGCTCTTGTCCTCAGTGGCTGGGCTGCCATCCAGAGGGACACAGCTCCGGGTTCTTCTCTTGATGGTCTTGGTGCCCACGGGGGTCGGGCCTTGGTGTTCCTGTCCCTGACGCTTCGCAACGTGTCCCACACTCCTGCTCCAGGTGTGCGGCGTTCCTACACCTTCGGGCTTGCTGGAGGTGGCTACGAGAACCCCGTAGGGCAGCAGGGGGAGCAGGCAGCCAACGGGGCCTGGTGAGTGTCCTGAGTGTGGGCTCTCCTGGGCCTGCAGCTGGGGGGCTGCTGCTTCGCTGTTTCTGGGCACTTTTCTCTGCACAGCTGAGCTGGAGGCCCCGGCGGGGGTCGGGGTGGCCCTGCCTGTCTTCCCGTTGCTCTCCGTTCACTGGGTCGGGAAAGGGGCAGTTCAGGATGTCTAGGTAGGGAGCAGTGAAGGGCAGGCTTACAGGGGTCCCTTGGGTCCATGTCACTTCCAAGCAGGAAGCTTCCAGGGTCTTCCAGGAAGCCCAGGGACACCTGCCTCTTCTGGATCCCTCTGTTCCGTGCTGCTTCTGATCCAAGCAGCTCTCTCACTTGTGGCCCCACTGACAGCCTGGTGATGGCCTCGACACCACCTTGTGCCAGGGCTCACCAGTGGCCCTGACCCGCATGACTGTGGTTCCCACAGGGACCGCCACTCACATTCCTCCAGCTTCCACTCGGCTGATGTCCCTGAGGTGGCTGGTGGCCTGAACCTGCTGCAGCCGAGACCCGTGGTTCTGCAGGGCATGCAGGTGCGCCGAGTGCCCCTGGAGATCCCGGAGGTAAGGATCTGTCGGGGAAGGACCTGCAGGAGGGGGCAGTGGGTAGAGGGGATCACTAAGCCCTCCCCCAGGAGGGACAGGCCGCCGAGGTGTCTGTTCTGGCCTTCAATGGCTGGCATAGGGTTTGCCCCGATCTAGATGGTTCAAGGAGCCACTTAGTCAGCAAGTGTGGCTGGCGTGTCTGTCCTGGAAGGAGCTGTAGTCAGTGGAGAGGGTGGGTGTTAGCAGTGCTGTCTGCAGAAGGGGCAGTTGAACTTGCCAACTGTGACTGCTGCTCCCTGCCCTGGGCCCCTGACACACGGGGCCACGTGGGGACGCCGTCTGTGCTGATCTTCTCAGTAGGCATCAGCACGCCCCTTGTACTCCTAGACATGTTCTGATTTGGACGGTGAGTCACGTGGTTAGCTTAGCACTGGACACACTAAGGACATATAGAATGCAGGGTCAGGGTTCAAAGGGTGGTCACGACAGGAGCACCCAGGCACCTGACACCCAGGGCCACTGGCAGACCATGGGCATCTCTCAGAAGCCCCAGGTGCCCTTGCCTGGTGCATGTAGTCTCCTTAACTTTCACGTGGGGCCGCAGCGTTGTCCTGTACAGCTGACAGCCACCTCCAGAGATAGGGGCAGTCTTTGGCTCTCTATTGTATCTCCAGGGTCCAGCTCAGGGGCAGGCTGTATAAAGACTTGTTGAGTGAAGGATACAGGAAGCTCAGAGAGGTTAAGAAGTTCACCCAGAGCCTCACAGCACTGACATGGGCAGGAGGCCTGTCTTCGGGGCCAGTGTTGTGTGTGCGCCAGGGCAGCCTGGTCAGAGTGACCCCAGTGGCTTTGTCTGGGAGGTGGGGGGCATTTGCACGGAGTCCTGAAGGACAAGGGGGATTTCAGTGAGCCCAGCAAGAGGCAGGAGATGCTCCCTGAGTGGAGAAGACAGACACAGGAGCTAGTGACCCTGGCTCCTGGCCGCCCCAGAAGTCTTTGCCAGAAGCCACTGAGCCACGTCCTGGGAACCTGGAGCAGCGAGAGTCAGGGCAGGCACAGGGCTACCAGATGGCAGGGACTTTCTGTGCTGGAGGAGATGGTCAGCCAGCCAGTGTGTGCTGGGGGCTGGGGGTGGGGCAGGCGATGGGCCCTGTAGGGGGCAAGGGGCTGATGGTGGCGGCTGTGGGGACTGCAGTTTGACCTGCTGGACCAGGACTCCCAGCACGAATCCCAGGAGCAGACACTGATGGAGGAGGCGCCGCCCCGTGCCCAGCACAGCTACAAGTACTGGCTTTTTCCTGGCCGCTGGACCTCTGTGCGCTACGAGCGGCTCGCCCTGCTGGCCCTGCTGGACCGGTGAGCGCCCACCTGTGTTGGCTCCCAGTCCCTGGAATGTCCCTAGCCCTGGCCTTGCAGACCTCATGAGCACATGGAGAGCCCAACCACTGGGGGTCACTAGGGGTGCTTGGGTGCACTGAGGGCTGGGGTCAGCGGTGGGGTTTCTTTAGGTGCTTCTGGGGTACACAGGGATGGCCAAGTGGGCGATGTTCAAAACAATTTCTTTTTAGTTGTTTTACTTTATTTGATTCTATAGATCATTTCGATAAGTTGAGCCCTGTAGCTTAAAAAGGTGATAAACCACTTGTCTTTCTGTTTCTCAGGAAACAAAGGCCCAGAAAGTCAGGTAGTGGAGTCAGAGGACTTTGTTGTCTGTGTGGGCACTTTTGGCTTGGGACCTGTGTCCTGGCTTCCTGATTTCTGGGTTTCTCAGGCCCTGTGGCCAGTGTGTGCTGGGTACTGCCTGTGTGCGTAACACAGTATGCCTGACCTGGAGACAGGTCCCTGGGGTGGTGGCACCTGGAGTGCTCAGGATCTAGAGGGCATGAAGATCGGGAAGCAGGGTAGCGACAGAGTGGCTTCCTGGAGCAGGTGGAACCTGGCCGTACCCTGAGAGGTCATAGGTCAGAGCATGAGGGCTGGTATGGGCACAGGTCCAGACGGGGGCCTTGGTGGCCAGGTTCTCCCCCTGCCTCTTGGCCCCACAAGTGGTGAGGAGGCGGGTGTGCCCTGACCCTGCTGTCTCTCCAGGACAAGGGGGCTGCTGGAGAACATCCTTGGCGTGGGCCTGAGCAGCCTGGTCGCCTTCCTGGGCTACTTGCTGCTGCTCAAGGGCTTCTTCACTGATATCTGGGTCTTCCAGTTCTGCCTGGTCATCGCCTCCTGCCAGTATTCCCTGCTGAAGGTCAGGCCTGGCTCCTTCCCCCACCTCTTCCCAGAGGCAGCCCCTTCCCATGCCCCACCTTAAGAGGATTAAGCTAGCTAGAAAATGAGTAAGATGCCTAAATTCCCCGGTAGCCAACCCTCTGTCGTACAAATGAGAGAACCGAGGCTCTATACGGTTCGGAGTCCTTCCCTGGTCATTAATAACAGCCCAGTCATGGAACTGAGTGGCTCCTGGGGACTCTGACCCCTGCGGGTGCTGGCTTTTGTGCCAGTGTAACTCCCTCTCTTCCAGAGTGTCCAGCCTGACGCGGCATCCCCCATGCACGTGAGTACTGGAGCAGCAGTGCTTGTGCCCAGGGGGCAGGGCCGTGGGCAGGGCTGAGGCCAGGTGGGGAGGGGGTGGGCTAGCCCCAGATTCTCGGTCCTTCTGCCCCTACCCACCCAGGCTTTCTAGCTTGGGTCCAGGGCCAGATCTGGGGATGTGAGTGTGCATGTGCATGTGTGTATGTGCACATGTGTGCAGGGCAGTCAGTGGGGGAGGCCCAGCTCCTCACAGGCCCACTCCCCAGGGCCACAACTGGGTGATAGCGTACAGCCGGCCTGTCTACTTCTGCGTCTGCTGTCTGCTCATCTGGCTGCTGGACGCCCTAGGCTCAGCTCAGCCCTTCCCGCCCGTCACCCTCTATGGCCTCACCTTCTTCTCTGCCTCCTTCTTCTTCTGTGCCCGTGATGTGGCCACTGGTGAGACTGGGCAGGGCTGCAGTGGCCCCAGGGGGAGTGAGGCCCAGGGGCAGTCCACAGGCTGACTGGGCCCTCACTTCCCTCCTACCAGTGTTCACCTTGTGCTTCCCGTTCGTCTTTCTCCTGGGCCTCCTGCCCCAAGTCAACACCTGCCTCATGTACCTGCTGGAACAGATAGATATGCACGGCTTTGGGGGCACAGGTATGGTCCCCACAGATGGCTTGGGCGTTGAGGGACAGTGTGGGGCCCACGAGGGCCCACCCATTGGGCCTGTGGCTTCAGTCCTTTGCTGAACCTGTCTCTTCCCCTCCCCTCCCCTTCCCTTTCCTTCGTTCCCCAGGTGAGTTGTTTAAACCCAAGCTTGCCAGAAGCTCTGGAGGCCTCTCCAGGCTAGGAGGAACACAACAATGGGCTAGGGATGGGGTCCCAGGGAGGTTAGCCTCTGGGAGTTGAGGGGCAGCGGGTGAAGGTGAGGGTACTAGCAGGTAGAGGCGGGCTTTTAGTCACTGTTTCTCCCCTTGTAGCCGCCACCAGCCCACTGACTGCAGTCTTCAGCCTCTCCCGCAGCCTGCTGGCTGCTGCCCTGCTCTACGGCTTCTGCCTCGGGGCCATCAAGGTAGGAATGACCTGTGGGGTGGGGGGCATGCCGGGGGCCCAAGGTGTTGTTGGGACAGGGCTGTGAATTGGGCTCAGCTCAGCAATGGCTTCTCTCATGGGGCGGGCAGCACCCTCACCCCGCCCCCGTGCCTACCCTTACCCCCTGACCAGCATGAGTTCTCTCCCCAGACTCCTTGGCCGGAGCAGCACGTCCCGGTCCTCTTCTCGGTCTTCTGTGGCCTCCTGGTGGCGCTGTCCTACCACCTGAGCCGGCAGAGCAGTGACCCCACTGTGCTCTGGTGGGTGCTGCACGTGCCTGTCTGTGTGCACACTCTTGTGTGTTTGTGTGTCTTTGCATGGCCAGGGTCGGGGGGCATCTGTGGGTCTGTGCACATGCCTGTCACCAGTGGATGCTGGGGCCCGTGGGAGGAGAGGGGGTCTCTCCAGACCAGACACCCAACTCTCCTCACCCCCCCAGGTCTCTGATCCGGAGCAAGCTCTTTCCCGAGCTGGAGGAGCGGAGCTTGGAGACAGCCCGGGCCGAGCCCCCTGACCCACTGCCAGAGAAGATGCGCCAGTCAGTGGTGAGGGGCCAGAGTGTGAGGTTCCAGTGTTGGGATAGGGAGCTGAGAGGGGGTGGGGCCAGCCCTTGGGTGACGGGCACCCTCGCTGGTTTTTCCTGGCCCTGCAGCGTGAGGTTCTGCACTCTGACCTGGTGATGTGTGTGGTGGTCGCCGTGCTCACCTTTGCCGTCAGCGCCAGCACCGTCTTCATTGCCCTGAAGGTTCGTGTGGCACAGGCCACCCCCTCACCGTTGGTCCTTGCAGGAGCCTGCTTGACCTGAGGGCCCTGCACAGGCGTGGCCTCATGTCCCTTGGGCCCCTACCTGGCCTATGCCCAGCCCCCTGTGGCCCCACCTTGCCCCGCTCCCCTTGGCTGAGCCTCTGGCCTCTCCCTCTTGCAGTCAGTGCTGGGGTTCGTGTTGTATGCGCTGGCTGGGGCCGTGGGCTTCTTCACACATTACCTGCTGCCACAGCTCCGCAAACAGCTGCCCTGGTTCTGCCTGTCGCAGCCCGTGCTGAAGCCACTGGAGTACAGCCAGTATGAAGTGCGCGGTGAGTGCAGGCCCTGGGCTGCGGCCCCTCCACCCCGCCTGCCCAGTCCTCTCGCCTCCGAGCGCCAGCAGGGGGCAGCCTCTATCTGTGCTGTCCTTTCTGCTCTACTGCCCTCTGTGCCCTCTCCTGCCAGCAGGGCCCCAGCTGGCCCCTGCTGCACTCACCCTACCTGCTCTGCCCTTTGCTGCTCACTTGGTGTTCTCCAAGGAGAGGGAAGAATTCCAGAGCCTTAAAGATCCAGAATTACAAACTGGTTACCAGGGGACTGAGTCTGCCCGGCGCAGACTTTCACTTGGGCAGTGTAGCAAACACGCCACATTTAGGGCCTGTATTCAAGAACATCTGGATTTGTATACAAAGGTCCACATACCTTGTTTTTTTTAAACGATGAAAGATTTAGCCTCCTGGGCCACTATCTCCACGTGGCTACAATCGGCTCAAGCCAAGTGGCAGTGGCCCCTTTAGAAGTGCCCAGGAGCTCAGTGCCACTGTGTACTTGGCCTCATCCAGCCTTCCCTGGCTGCAGTGGGCATGTCCTTGCTGCCCTTAGAGCACCTTCCCTGAACTCCTCACCTGCCCTGCCTGGGCCACCTCACCTTTACCCGAGTGCCAAAGATCACCTCCTGATGCAGAGTCTCTAGGGACCTAGAACACCACATCCTACCGCCTGCCTTCCCTCCGGGTTTTCTCCGAGGGCACGCCTGTCTTGGCCCTGCAGTGGGAGAAGTGTGGAGGGCCAGGTGCTGGCCAATAGTCACGCCTTGTGTCACAGGCGCTGCTCAGGTGATGTGGTTTGAGAAGCTGTACGCCGGCCTGCAGTGCGTGGAGAAGTACCTCCTTTACCCTGCTGTGGTGCTCAACGCCCTCACGGTGGACGCCCACGCTGTCGTCAGCCACCCAGACAAGTTCTGCCTCTAGTGAGCATGCCCCCATCCCCCCATCTATATCCTCCTGTGACACATGGGGAAACTGAGGTCCAGGAAGAAAATGAGATCTTCCCCATTGCCCAGCAAGCTGGAGTAGGAACCCAGCTCCAGACACTGTTTCCGTTCAGCATTTCCTCTTTGAAAGCAGATGTGTTCCCCAGATGTGTCTAAAGGGGGTGACCCTGTTCTCTGAGCCCCCACTAGGCACCTGACACCTGCCCCTCCCCCACAGCTGCCGGGCACTGCTGATGACTGTGGCTGGGCTGAAGCTGCTGCGCTCGGCCTTCTGCTGTCCACCCCAGCAGTACCTGACCTTAGCCTTCACAGTCCTGCTCTTCCACTTCGACTACCCGCGCCTCTCCCAGGGCTTTCTGCTCGACTACTTCCTCATGTCCCTGCTCTGCAGCAAGGTGAGCTGGTGGCCGCTTTGTAGACCCCCGGCTGTCCGTCAGGAGAACTCTTCTGCCTGGGTGGGAGGTTGGGGCCTGACTTCCCAGGCGCCTGCGCCCCTCGCGCTGCTGCTCCATGGCAGCTCCACCTTTGCAGCAGCTCCTTTGGGGGCCAAGAGGAAGCTGTGGTTCAGAGAGGCTATGTGACCTGCCTCGAGTCCCGTAGAGAACCGGTGGCCAGTCGGGGTTGGAGTCCAGGTCTTTCTGACCTCAGTCCTCTCTCTCAGTCACAGTACTAGACCACCCCCTTGTTAGACAGTGGATATGTCTCGGCCTTGACCTTAGGACAGCAGCCTCTGGGCTCTGCCCCTTTGCCAGCCACAGTCCTGGAGCTGAGTTTCTGAACTTCTCTGCCAGGCTGCAGGATTCCCCAACCAGAGGTTCGGGGTCACGTTGGACCAAGGCACATTCCCAGGCCCTGTACTGGAGTCTGGGCAGCAGTGCCTGCACCGGGGCCACAGCGCAGGCCTGAACGTTTTTCTCAGTCCTATGGACAGCCTGGTCCGGCATTCTGGTCCGGCCCCGGCCGGTGGACATCCAAACTGCATCCCCTCTGCGGGCAGGGCCTGTGACTCTGTCTGGATTTTGGTACAATAGTCAAGGCCCAGCCTCCTCCCTGACAGAGGCATGGCCTAAGCAAGTCAGTTGTCTGCTCTACTTTTCCTGAACCTCAGCTGTCCCACCTGTGAAGTGAGACAGCAACAGAAAGCTCCCTGAATGTTTGTATGAATTAAAAGCCGATGTCCTGTTAGAGTGGTTGCTTTGGTAACAGGTCCTCTGAGCCAGGTCCATGGAGAAAGGGCGGGGAATGCGTTTGAGTGGACTCCCATGCGAGCAGGCAGTGGGGCAGCCCCATGACTCTGAACGGGCATGCCGGAGACCCCACCTCTGTGAGCGACTCACCTGTCTTACCTTCTTGCCCTCGGACCCTGCCAGCTGTGGGACCTGCTGTACAAGCTGCGCTTCGTGCTGACCTACATCGCGCCCTGGCAGATCACCTGGGGCTCGGCTTTCCACGCTTTTGCCCAGCCCTTTGCCGTGCCACGTACCCAGCCTACCGCCCGCTGCCTGGGTCAGGGTGTGCAGAGAGGGCTGTGGCTTAGGATGGGAGGGGCGCGGGGTGGGTTGGCGGGGCTGAGGGGTGGTGAGGGAGGTGGGGGAGGGTCCAGCATCCTGGCCACCTCCTTGACTCGTGCCCAGACTCGGCCATGCTGTTCGTTCAGGCCCTGCTGTCCGCGCTCTTCTCCACGCCACTCAACCCCTTGCTGGGCAGCGCTGTCTTCCTCATGTCCTATGCGCGGCCCCTGAAGTTCTGGGAACGTGACTACAAGTGAGTCTCCTGGGAGACCAGCAGCTTGCTCAGAGGGATCCCGGGAGGAATGGGGCCACCCAGTGGGCCTGGGGAGGTTGCTGGGAGGGAGGAGGAGTTGGGAGCCCAGGCCAGACGGGCTGCAGAGACAGGCCTGCGGGCCTGGGCGCAGTGGGCTCTGGGTGGCTGACTCGATGAGGATGAAACCCCGGCCAGGCCAGGCCTCAGGCTCACGCCCTGGGCTTCTTGGCAGTGTGGCGCTGGGCACATCCCCCTCTGCCCCCGGATTTCAGCCTCCTTAACGTGGGCCCGGGGAGGACAGCAGCCTCGTCCTCTGGGCCCGCTGTGACACTGCTCTCTCCCTGAACAGCACTAAACGTGTGGACCACTCCAACACCCGCCTGGTCACACAGCTGGACCGGAACCCTGGTGTGTACCCAGCTATTCGGGGGGCTTTCAGGCGGGGCCCCCTAGGGAGGAGCCTGGCTTACTTGTCACTTTGTCCTCTTGTCCGCCTGTCCTGGGGCCCAGGCGCTGACGACAACAACCTCAACTCCATCTTCTACGAGCACTTGACACGCTCGCTGCAGCACACGCTGTGTGGGGACCTGGTGCTGGGCCGCTGGGGCAACTACGGCCCCGGTGACTGCTTCGTCCTGGCCTCCGACTACCTCAATGCCCTGGTACACCTCATCGAGGTTGGCAATGGCCTCGTCACCTTCCAGCTGCGTGGCCTTGAGTTCCGGGGTGAGCCGCTAGGCCTGAGTCTGATGCAGGGCGCTGTGTTTGATAGTGCGTGCTGGCTGATTCTAGTCCAGCTCTGCCCTGGTTCGCCAGGTGACCTTGAAAAAGGCACTCTTCTCCCTGGGTTTGCCAGTCTGAGCAGTGGTGAGGTGGCGGTGTCTCCTTGGGCCAAGCTCTGTCCCTGCCCTGACTTGGGATCTGTGGTGACTGAATGGATTTCTGCGGGGAAAGCTTGGGCCCAGAGTCTGAGCGCTCCTGCCAGCTCCTGCTGGCCCGCTCTGTGGTCTTGGGCTTGGCCCAGGTTGGGTGCCACGTATAACCCCTGGTGAGGGAATGAGCTCCTTGTCTACAGTCGGCCACACACATCGGTGCCCACTTCAGAAAAGGCCCCTTAGGGTGCGCATAGCTCCCAACCTCGTGAAACTGAGCACAGTCTCTTTTCTTTGAGTCTGTCTTTGTCTCTGTAAATGTGAGACCAGAGGCCTGTCCCCTCCACTGTGGCCACTGGGAGTCAGGAGGACAGGGCCCGTGTTAACCTGCTCACAGCACCTCGGCGGGGTGGAGGGGTGGGGTACAGGCCTCTGAGGCCGTGCCTGGTCACTCGCCGGGGTGAGGGTAGGCGGGCGCCCGGCGGCCCCTGACAGGCAGCCCCCCACAGGCACGTACTGCCAGCAGCGCGAGGTGGAGGCCATCACGGAGGGCGTGGAAGAGGACGAGGGCTGCTGCTGCTGCGAGCCAGGCCACCTGCCCCGCGTCCTGTCCTTCAACGCAGCCTTCGGGCAGCGCTGGCTGGCCTGGGAGGTGACAGCCAGCAGGTACGTGCTGGAGGGCTACAGCATCAGCGACAACAACGCGGCCTCCATGCTGCAGGTCTTCGACCTCCGCAAGATCCTCATCACCTACTACGTCAAGGTAAGCCCCGTGGCTGGGTGGCAGAGGGCCCTCCCAGGAACGCTCAGTGGCCAGGAGCGGCCCGGGTACCACCTCGTGGGCTGTTGGGAGCCTCCTACCCAAGGGAAGCAGAGGCCCAGGGAGTTCACACACCCTCCTGCAAGGGGTGCACTGGGCAGTGGGCGTTGAGGGCAGGTGGGCAGTGTGTGCACAGCTTCTCACACTGGGCTGCCCATCTTGGGGGGGCAGGTGCTGAGGCCAGCCTTCCAGACCACCAGGCCCCTGCTCCGAGTCCCACCAGTGCAGGGCGACAGTAATGCTGACGGTGGTGGCGTTCACGACAGTGTAGGAGCAGCTGCCAAGCAGTGGTGCTGACCTTGCCAGGGACCTCTCCTGAGCTGAGCCAAGCCTGCCACGTTCTTCAGGATAGACCACCCTGTCTCAGATGTGGAAATTGGCTCACAGGGGGGAAGGTGATTCTGTCGGGGGCCCCAGAATCAGGAGAAAGTGGCAGGGCCAGGCTGAGACCCTGGGCGTCCCTGTCTCAGCCTGGGTGCTCCAAGACTGGCCTGAGCGTCTTGAAACCTGTTGGGGATGGTGGGGGTTGTGAGGGCACTATGGGGATCCAGAAGGAGCTGGGTTCTGGGAAGCCTGGGGTGTAACTTCCCTGTCATGACTCAGTTTACCCCCTTAAGAAGTGGCAATCATTGTAGTTCTGTACGATGGCAGGAACTGTGAGGCTTTATGGTTCCTGGAATAAGGGCTCTTATGGGAGTGGGGTCCCTTCAGGCTCTCTTAGTATCTGCCCTGGGGCTCCCTGTGTGGGGCCTGGATGGATGAGTGTGCCGTCCCGTAGGGAACCCAATTTGCCACACTGCCTCCAAGGCGAGGCAGAATCTGAGCAGGTAGACATGCCCAGAGGACCTGGGGAAGGCTCCACTGAAGGTAGCGCATGGGGTGAAGTTTGGGAAGACCAATTTGGGCTGCCAAGGGCAGGGCCCGGGGGCAGCAGATGTGTAGGGCAGCCCCTCCTGTCTGGGGTACTTCAGGGAAGTGGCCTGTCCAGCCCATGGGGTAGGCAGACCAGACAGAGCTCTTCCTGTGCCATATCGGGCCTCCTGCCACATGTTGCCCTTCCCCAGGTGTCACTGGGTACAGCTGGGTAGGAGACTCCGTCCCACCCCAGCAGCCACAGAGATGCCGGCCCCACATCTGCCTCCAGCTGAGCCTTGGGGTCCTGTCAACACTTCCAAACCCAGGCGCCTGCCTTACACCATTTCATCCGCTTAGCAGCCCTTGGAAGAAGCGGGGCTAGTGTGATGGGCCCCATTTGTGGTTGAGGAAACTGAGCCTCACAGACCTGTCCCTGCAGTTAGGTGGGGGCGAAAGGAGAAAAGGTGCCGCCATCGTGACATGTGCAGGGGTTCATCGAGCTGGCCCGTGTGGAACCCGGGTAGAGCCCAACTCCTCACACCTGCTCTCAGACAGGAGCTGTGACAGCTGAGAGCCACTCTGAGAGCTGGGTCCCAGGGTAGCTGGAGTGTCACAAAGCACACTGGCAGTGGCGGGAG
This sequence comes from Macrotus californicus, assembly GCA_007922815.1. Taxonomy (NCBI): domain Eukaryota; kingdom Metazoa; phylum Chordata; class Mammalia; order Chiroptera; family Phyllostomidae; genus Macrotus; species Macrotus californicus. The sequence continues at coordinate 756,224 of VMDR010000009.1, forward strand.
TTAATGGAGCACTCGTAGCATGCGAGGCCACTTCCTCTCCGCACTCCTGAGGGTCTTCTGGTTCTTGGAGGTTGTGGTGGGAACCAGGCCGTGGAGATGCTGTCTGGGCAAAAGGTTGGTCAGGAGCTGGTCCTCCTGGAGCCCAGCGCAACCCCCACAGCCAGCCTTCCCCTACTCGCCCCATTAGGCTTCTGGAACCCATCCCTCCTGTTAAGTGGGGGGCAGGCCAGCCGTCTTCAAACTGCCCAACCACATTCCCACAGCCAAGGTGACGCTGGGGCCTCTTCCATTCTCGCTGCCACGGACTGGGAACTGGTGAGGCCCCATGTGTAGCCATGGCCTCTAGGTGTCCTCAGGGAGCTGTTTGAGAGCCTTGGCTTTCCTAGCTTGTACTGTAGTCACTTTTGCCCGGGCTCTCGGTCTCTCCATGCCCCACCAGAGAGAGCCCCTGCTGGACACCTCTACTGCCCGGGCACCCTCTGTCCACAGCCAGCTGCACAGCCCTCCCCACCCTGGACTTCCTACCTGTTTCCCAGGCAGAGGGCCAACCCTGGCGGCTCCATCCCAGGGCGACATAGAATCCCAGTAACCTCACTGACTGCCAGCTGCCAGCCTCACTGCCCCTCCGTCCTTGCTGTGCCAGCTGCCTGCCTTTCAAAACCTCCATTTGCCCAAACCCCTGCCTAGAAACCAACAGTCTTAAGGGGTCCGGTAGCCCCCGAGTTTGGGCACAGGATGCCTTTTTTTCTGAGGGTAGGTCCTGTCGCTGTCACATTTCAGCCACCCAAAGAGACCCTTGACCCAGGCCCCACTGGCCTGCAGCCAGCCCCACTGCCTCAGTCTGCCCTTCCAAGGCTTCTGAGAGCTGGATCCCATGACATCGTGGCATTCAAGGTCCTGGGATTCCGACCCCAGCCCAGCCTGCACTGCTGTGTAAACCTGTGGTCCATCTGAGCCTCAGCCTCCCCTCCGAATGGGCACCTTCCGCGGCCAGCATGCAAGCACTGGCCGTGGGGCAGGGTGCTCTATGAGGAGGGTACTTTCTGTCCATGCTCTCACTCTCCTCCCTGGCCTAGAGGAGAAGGGCACATTTGCCTGCGTGGCTCCAGGGAGCTGAGATAGGACGTGGGGTGAGTGTCCCAGGAGGCAGACGCCAGCTCGGTGTGAAGGAGAAGCCTCTATACCCGACACTTTCTCCTGCAGTGGCCAGGGCCAAGGCACTGGACCAGCCCTGATGTCTGCCCTCTCTTCTCAGAGCATCATCTACTATGTGAGCCGCTCGCCCAAGCTGGAGACATGGCTGAGCCACGAGGGCATCTCGGCAGCCCTGCGGCCTGTGCGGGCACCTGGCTATGCTGACTCGGACCCCACCTTCTCCCTGAGCGTGGACGAGGACTACGACCTTCGCCTCTCCGGCCTCTCGCTGCCCTCCTTCTGTGCGGTGCACCTCGAGTGGATCCAGTACTGTGCCTCTCGGCGCAGCCAGGTCTGGCCACTACTACCCCGGGCTGCCTTCTTCCCTCCCTGGGTGGCTTCCTGTCACTCTCAGCCTCCCTTGGCCTAGGTCCTGGCCCCATCTCCAACCCCAAGTTCCCTGTCCCGTGTCTAAGCTGGGCCCTTGGGATGGGCTTCCTTGTGCCACAGCCCGTGGACCAGGACTGGAGCTCGCCGCTGGTCACTCTCTGTTTCGGCCTGTGTGTGCTGGGCCGCCGGGCCCTGGGGACAGCCTCGCATAGCATGTCCGCCAGGTGAGTGCCCACAGGTCCAGCCGGGCCTGCTGCTCTCCCCTCCACCCCATCCATGAAGGGTTTCAGGCCAGAAGCCCCCAGGAATCACCTCAGTTGTTCCTTTAGTGTGATTCTCTCGTGGACAAGGCACCTCCTAGTTGTGACCCTGTCTGTTCCTCACTGCCTTGTGAGGGACCTGGGGCAGAGACTGACTTCCTTATCAAGCTGGGGAAATTGAAGCCCAGCATGAAGGATGGTCTCGGCTCCAGTCACTGCATGTGCAGCCAGAACTCAGGACCCGTGCGGCACTCACCTCCATGCTCCTTCTCATCCAGCCTGGAGCCCTTCCTCTATGGCCTGCACGCACTGTTCAAGGGGGACTTCCGCATCACCTCCCCACGGGACGAGTGGGTCTTTGCTGACATGGACCTCCTTCACCGCGTGGTAGCACCTGGGGTTCGCATGGCCCTCAAGCTTCACCAGGTGGGAAGAGGTGTGCCTAAGTAGGGTGGGCAGATGGGGGGTGAAGCTCCTCCCCAGGGCAGGGGCCCTGACCCCAGCCCTCCGGTCCTTCCCGCAGGACCACTTCACGTCCCCAGATGAGTACGAGGAGCCAGCTGCCCTGTACGATGCCATCGCAGCCAATGAGGAGCGGCTGGTCATCTCGCACGAGGGCGACCCCGCCTGGCGCAGCGCCATCCTCAGCAACACGCCCTCGCTGCTGGCGCTGCGCCACGTCCTGGACGATGCCTCTGATGAGTACAAGATCATCATGCTCAACCGGCGCCACCTCAGCTTCCGAGTCATCAAGGTGGGGATAGCCCACCCACCCACCCTGGCCCCCACCCTCCCCCCGCCCTGGCCCTGGCCCCCTGACCCTTGCACGTGGCCACCTGCAGGTGAATCGTGAGTGTGTGCGCGGCTTGTGGGCGGGGCAGCAACAGGAGCTGGTGTTCCTGCGCAACCGCAACCCAGAGCGTGGCAGCATCCAGAATGCCAAGCAGGCGCTCCGCAACATGATCAACTCCTCCTGCGACCAGCCGCTTGGCTACCCCATTTACGTCTCGCCACTCACCACCTCACTGGCCGGCAGCCACCCCCAGCTGCGGGCGCTGTGGGGTGGCCCTGTCAGCCTGGGCGCCATTGCTCGCTGGCTTCTGCACACCTGGGAGAGGTGAGCCCTCACCGCCACCCCAGCCCAGGAGACTGGGTTCGAGGAGCAGGAAGCTGAGGCATAGAGAGATGAAGCCGCTCCCTCCAAGGTCCCAGTGAGAAAGTGCTGGAGCCAGGATGAAGCCTTGAGAGCTGACCCCCTCCCAGAGCTGACCGGGCTTGTCTCCACCCCACAGCCGAAGGTGGCCTTTAGCCTTAAGAGCCATTGATAATGCCTTCCTGAAAAGATCCTGTAAAATAGATGGTAAAATCTCTTAGAGACAGCACTCGGGGGCTCAGAGAAGCCCAGAGTGACCATCCTATTCACCTCTTCGCCTCTCCTGCCCTAGGCTGCATAAGGGCTGTGGTGCCGGCTGCAATAGTGGCGGGAACGTGGACGACTCAGACTGTGGTGGCGGCGGTGGCTTGACCTCTCTCAGCAATAACCCCCCCTTGGCACACCTCACACCTGAGAACACAGCAGGTGAGCCAGTGAGGCTTGGCTGAACTGAAAGGTGAGGGGAACAGCCCAGCTGAGGTCTCTCTCTTATCTGTCTCCCACAGGCATCGGTGACCAGCCCCTCCCACCAGGCACTGGCTGGGGCCCAAGGCCTTCCCTTAGCAGTTCTGGTGATGGGCGCCCCCCTCCTCTGCTACAGTGGCCACCCCCTCGGCTCCCTGGACTGCCCCCCGCTTCACCTGCCCCCACTGAGGGTCCCCGGCCCTCAAGGCCCCCTGGCCCTGGTCTCCTCTGTTCTGAGGGTCCCAGTGGGAAGTGGAGCCTGGGGGGTCGGAAGGGGTTGGGGGGACCCGAGGGGGAGCCAGCCTCAGGGAGCCCCAAAGAAGGCACCCCCAAATCTCAGGTAAGTGTCTTGTGGGAGGGGAGGCCCCTGAGCAGCCCAGGTCTACCCTCCCAACCAACCTGTTTCCCCTCCCCCAGGCACCCCTGGACCTCAGCCTCAGTCCAGACATCAGCACCGATGCCTCAACCCCCAGAGCAGCCCAGGACATTCCTTGCTTAGACAGCAGTGCTCCTGAGAGTAGCACGCCCATGGGGACCCCAGGTGACTGGCTTGTCCCTGCTGAGGAGCGAGAAAGCCCAGCTGCCCAGCCCCTGCTGGACCATCAGTACTGAATGGCTCGCTGTTCTCTGGATCCCAGCCCAGGATTCAGTAACTTGGACCTCGGCCTCTGGCCCTCTCTGCTGGACCTCAGAACTGAATGGTTTTGGCTTCCACATTTGAACCTTGACCTCTGGCTGTCTTAGCCAGAGCACCAGAACTGAGTGGCCCAGACCTCTTACCTTGACCCCTGATCTTTCATCCCTAATCCAGGGCCTGGACTCTCCAAACCGAGGCAGGTAGCCTCCCAGCCAGGCCCTAAGAGCCAAACCCATGGGCTGGTCCCACTTTAAGCCCGTGGCCAGGACTGACTTGGCCTCTAGTCCTGCACTGCCTGCAGGGGCAGCCCCTTGTCCTGGACCTGGGGCTGAAATGTGGGAAGGGTGGTTTCTTTTTCTTTTTTTTTTTTCCGTGCTTCAGAGACACCAGAATTAATAACACTATTTTTGATTTTGGTTGGTGGTTTCTTTTATCTGGGAATGTCTGGGTCGAGGTTACAGGCGGTGGCCAGGTCAGAGTGGATGAGCATGGAGAGGGAGGAAGGGTGCGGGGCTGGGTTTTGATGGAGATCAAGGTCAGACCAAGGTGGGGGTCAGGTAGACCTGGGTCCCATTCCTCACAAGCCTACTGCCTTTTCAAGCCTTGATATGAAATTTATTTTAAATTTCTTACCTCTATAGTTGAAGACTTCCAGCGCCAGGGGGTGGGTCCTACAATTATCAGCCTTGACCTTGGCTAAGACCTTTCTCTGAACTCAATTTCTCCAGCCATAAGGAAGATGACACCTAAGATGTTTTAAGAAAAAATGAGTGTGTGTAGGCATGGTCAGTGCTTAGCAAGTGCTCAAGGCAGAAATAGTCTCAGTACCTGAGCACGTGTCGCACGTCCAGGGGAGCTGGACACCAGGTACCCTGCTCTAGCCTCCCAGTTGGTCTAGAGGGCGGGTCCACTTGTTCCCGCGTCTTATTAGCCCAGGCTGGGAGAACCGGACAGCTTGCTGGGTGGGCCTAGTTCTGGCCGCACTCTGCTCCCAGCAGCTGCGCTGCAGCCAGTTCCCGGGCCAGCCCGGCCCCGGCTGCTGTGGCCCCGCCCCCGGTGTGGCCCCGCCCCCAGGCGGAGCTGCCGGAGCGGTAGCTAGAGAGCCAGCAGCGGGACTCCAGCGCGGGAGGTGGCCGCCGGGCGGGAGCCCCAGAGGTACTGGCGGGTGCGGGGGAGCAGAGGCACCAGGATTGGGCTGGACAGGGGTGAACGTGGACTGGCGTGGGCTCGGGTGGTGTGTATGTGGGAGGGGGTTCCTCGCAGCATTTGCTGCCTGTACCTTCCCAACCTCCCTCCCGGCTCCAGCTGTAGTTCGGAGCCGGCACATCTAGTCCCTTGCCCCAGGCCCCCACCCTGTCCTCTGCATGACCGCCCAAGCCGGACCGTGTGTGAGCGAGTGGCTGGGCTGCCTCTGACTCCTCGGTGGCACTGGCGACTGCCCTTGCTGCTGGCTGTGTACAGGGCTCCCCCTATTTGGGGGCTCCCCTCCTCCGTGGGCGGCCTTTGCACACCGCCCCCAGTCCAGGGCCAGGCCTGGGAGGAAACATCTGTCGCGCCCCCTGGCAGCAGAAATGGGGTCATGACCTCCAGATGTGCTGGGAAGCGTCCAACGCCTCCTTCTGGGGCAGTCAGGCTTTCCGGATCTGTGGGGGCGGGGCCAGCCCCCCCATCCCCAGTGACACAGGCCGAGAGGAATGTCCCGGCCTCAATGGACCCTGTGTGAGGCTGCTGGATGGGGGGCAGAGCCCAAGAATACCCCCCAAGGCAGGGCCAGAGCCCGGCACTGGGCCAGAGTAAAAGCTGAGCACGTACACGCAGGGAGCTCAGCTGACACAGCGCAGGGGCCTTCACAGACCCCTCCCTGGCGGCCCCTCTCATCCCCACCCTCACCACAGCCCAGGGCCAAGAGCTTGGCACATGGAGCCGGGGCTACATCTGTCTCTACACACTTAACGCATGGCCAGCTTTACTCCCTGCGTCCTCCATTCAATCTCTCTGCAGTGCTGAGAAGGAACAGGAATGGTTAACCCCATTTTAGAGATAAGAGAACAGAGGCTCGGTCTGGGTCAGCACCAGAACTTGTCCTGGGAGAAACAAGTGAGGCAGCACTCCGAGCTTTGGAGTGCTACCCTTGCTTGGTTCTGGAACTTCAGCTGAGGAGTGCATGGAGCCCCCGCTGCACTCCTCCGCCGCCCCAGCCCAGCCCCACACTGTGTTGCTGGATGATGTACGAAGACCCACTAGTATGTGCCTGCACCCCTAGTGGCCAGCTCCTGGGTTCACTTAGGGGTGGCTGCCCGTCATGTTCTCACACCACCCTTTGCACCTGCCCCTGACCTCAACACATTTCCGCACCTAGCAAGTCTGTGGAGCCTTGGGTGTCTCAGCAGTCCTACATCCTGTGAGCCCAACCCCCCCCCCCGCCCCCGTCTGCCCCACAGCTACACACACGGGGACGGGAGTGGGCAGGTGCAGCACCGTTCAGGCCCTGGAGACTGAGACCCAGGTTCAGATCCTGGCTCTGGGAAGAGCACTCCCTTCTCTGAACCTCAATTTGACTGTCACATGGGACGCAGGCCTCCCCATCAGCATCAGGGAAGTCTGATAGGCAGAGATCCCCTCAGTTCCCAGTCCCAGCCAAGGGGCCTCGTCACCGTGACTCACTCCTCTGCCTCCAGGCATGGCCACAGTAGCTTACAAGAGGGTGAGCCAGGACCTGTCCTTTAGGCCAGGGTGACAGGTCCCATGACTGAGGTGGTGTGACCCCACCACCTTCCTCAGGATGTGGGGCTGGGCAGGGGACTGGGCCCAGAGTTGGGGCCACTTCCTGTGCCAAAGGAAGTCCTCTTGTTTCTGCTGTCCTGCCAGTGCCCCCTGGGAACCCCTGTGTCCTTGAGGTTTTGAGGCTGTGAGGGACAGGGCATTGAGACCTGGCCTCTGGGTGCTCACCTCCTCAGGGACCCCAGAGGAAGTGGGAGGGGCAGGGAGGAAGGTCTCTGGGGACAGGACGTCCTCCCTTTGTCAAGTGGGCAGGACCCAGACACCAGTGGCCCCATGGGTTTCCCGTCCCAGCGGAGACAAATCATCTGTCCAGCTGGGCCAGGCCAAATCAAAGGTATGTGAGTGGGAACTGGGGGACACTAGCATCCCAAGGGCTGCCCTGGTTCCAGATCTGCAGGGCCAAGGCACCGACAGCATAGCCCCTGGTCCTGCTCAGCACTAAGATGGAGGAGGGGGCTGGAAACCTTAGCCCAAGGCAGACAAGGAAGTGGCCAGGAAAGCGGAAGCGGCTTTGATGGTCTCAGAGGGGACCGGAAGCCAACCCGAGTGGTGGTGGAGGACTGAGCTGGAAACCTGGGTTCCTGTTTTCTCCCCCGCCCCCTCTGAGCAGCCCCCTCCTCCCTCAGGGCAGGAACCGGCCTGGCAGCTGGGAACCAAGCAGCCACCACCAGCGCCCGCCAATGCGGCCAGGCCCTCGGAAAGCCAGGCCCACTGCACGCCCATGTGGGCCGGCGGTGGGAGCCCTCGGCGGGGCACGGCCCCTGCGCCCACTGATGACCTTTTTGCCCGAAAGCTGCGCCAGCCAGCACGGCCTGCACTAACGCCACACACCTTTGAGCCGAGACCAAGCCCAACCCGGGGCCCACTCCTGCGAAGTGGCAGTGACGCAGGCGAGGCCCGGCCCCCCACACCAGCCAGCCCTAGAGCCCGTGCCCACAGCCATGAGGAGGCCAGCCGCCCTGCTGCGGTCCCCACTCGCCTCTTCACTGACCCACTGGCACTGCTGGGACTGCCTGCGGAGGAACCAGAGCCCGCCTTCCCGCCAGTGCCCGAGCCCCGCTGGTTTGCACACTACGATGTGCAGAGCCTGCTCTTCGACTGGGCTCCAAGGCCTCGGGGTGCAGGGGGCCACACGGAAGCCGGCTCTGGGTCCCTGGCCTCGGCCGAGGGCCGGACTGCCAGCTCAGACCTGCTGCTTGAGGCGCCTGGCTTTGTGAGTGAGCTTGGGGGCGAGGGAGAGCTGGGCCTGGGCGGACCAGCTTCCCCGCCTCTGCCCCCTGCACTGCCCAACGCAGCTGTGTCGGTCCTGGAGGAGCCACAGAACCGAACCTCAGCCTATAGCCTGGAGCATGCAGACCTGGGTGCCGGCTACTACCGCAAGTACTTCTACAACAAAGGTGAGGGATAGACCTTCGGGTAGGGCAGAGATCCCTGTCACCTGCAGTGCACCCAGGAGGACTCAGGAGCTGTCCTTTCCCTGTCAAGTCCATGGCCATATGAAGGGTTAGCAGCCAAGTCCATGGGCCAAGGCTGCTCTGCTGGGCCCTGATTTAACCACCACCCTAAGGCCAGCCCCAGCCTCCATACACAGCCAGGCATGCCCCTCTGCCTGCTTCTGGTTCATCCTCATACTCCTCTGGGCTGGGGAGAGATTTCACTGCAGCCCGGAGCCTTGTTCTCATAAGTGCCCGGAAGGGAGGGTCCCAGGCATCCTGGAGAACATAGGCATGGTGGGCAGGGTGATGGCAGGTTCTAGTCATGGGAGCAGGCTGGTATTGGCCCCCTGGATCTGAGACGAGGTGTGATATGGCCAGGTCCCTGCAGAGGGGTCAGGGCATAGGGCCTGGAGTCTAGGAACAGGTCCTTGGCTTGTTAGATTGTGGGTGGGGCTTCGGAGGGGTGGGACTTAGTCTAGGGTCTGCACTAGGTATGAGACAGGGCCTAAGCTGGGACTTAGTGATGGGTCACGGTCCAGTGAGGGTGGGTAGGACTGGTCATCCGCTGCTTGGGTTCCCCCAGAACACCAGAACTTCTTCGGACTGGATGAGGTGCTGGGTCCGGTGGCAGTGAGTCTTCGGCGGGAAGAGAAGGAGGGCAGTGGAGGGGGCACTCTGCACAGCTACCGTATCATCGTGCGGACCACACAGGTGGGCCAGGGTCATGGGGTCAGACCACAGATTTCGTCCTCAACAACCTGTATGGATTCTGAGTGCCCCTACATTCCCTCCTCAGCTCCGGACACTGCGTGGCACCATCTCGGAGGAGGCGCTGCCGCCAGGGCCCCCTCGGGGCCTGTCCCCAAGGAAGCTTCTGGAGCACGTGGTGCCCAGGCTGAGCCCGACTTGCCTACGCCTGGGCTCAGCTTCACCAAAGGTGCCACGCACACTGCTCACGCTAGACGAGCAAGTGGTGAGTGGCTGCAGTGCCCCCAACCCTACTGCTAGACCTGGTGTGACCCTGATCCTGGACAGGACTGTGGCCCCAAGGAAGCTGGCTTTTCAGAGAGAGGCTATCAGAGGCCATCTTGAGCTTTTCCTCTCGAAATAAAATCTAGACCAGCAGCATCCACATTGTCTGGGAGCCTGTTAGAAAAACAGACATGTGGTCTGGTCCCAGGCCCATTGAATGAGAGCCTGCACTTTAAGATCCGACGGGTTTGGGGGTGGGGGGGGTTGGGGTTTAGGAGCTGGGGTAGAGGTGGGGCTGCAAGGGTTAGGGGAGATGAAATTACACTGGGGACTGAGGACGTGGACAGGGTTAGTGTGAAGATGGGAGGCCAGGCCAGGGCAGACAGGGCTTGTTTGCATGGGGTCACAGAGCCTTGCCCTGTGCAGTGAGCCCCAGAGGGGAAGGAGCTGGGAGCAAAGAATGAGCAGAGATGGAGTGGGGTTCAAGGCCTCCAGAGGCTGGGGTAGGGACACCTGGGACTTGAAGGAGCAGGGGACAGGCTGGCTTTGAGATGAGGATGACGATATGAACATTTATCAGAATCAAGTGCACCATGTTCAGGGCCCTTCGTATGAATCACCTCCTCTGTGGCCACACGAGAACCAGCATCCTCCCAGCCCCATGCCACCTGTGACCTCCTCTACCCTTCTGAGCACTAGGAGCAGGACAGACCAAACCCACTTGACAGATGAGGACACAGAAATGGCTTAGAGAGGGTGGTGCTCAGGGCCAGGCATCGAGGCAGCCCAACCTCCAGGCCGGTGTCCCACCCATTCCCCATGGCCCAGAGGTAGGGGGTGGGAAGGACTGAGGCCTGTGCCTTCTGCCTGTGCCCTCCCTGCCCCCCCCCAGCTGAGCTTCCAGCGCAAGGTGGGCATCCTGTACTGCCGGGCGGGCCAGGGCTCGGAAGAGGAGATGTACAACAACCAGGAGGCAGGACCCGCCTTCATGCAGTTCCTCACCCTGCTGGGCGACGTGGTGCGGCTCAAAGGCTTCGAGAGCTACCGGGCCCAGCTGGACATTAAAAGTGAGGCCCAGGGGGCTGGGGGCTGAGAGACGGGGGCAGACCCGTCCTGAAGGGCAGGATGCCTTGGTGAGGACCAACTGTCTTGTCACTTCTCTGTCCCTTATTGTCCTAAGGTTGGGGACAACAGTGAAGAGTTCTTTGGGTAGACTGGGGACATGGGTCAGTGGCTGCAAAGGCCAAGCCATGAGCTGGGGGAGGGGCTGAAACTGTCCCCAAGGCTTTGGTGCCCTACTGCCTGAGCTGGGGCCAAAGGAGTTTGAGGGTATCACCCCTGTGTCAAACGCACATATTCTACCAGCTCAGCCTCCTGGGAGTGCCTCTGCCTCCCCGGTCCAAAGGACCCCAGAGCCCCTGGGAGACATTTTGGTTGAGCAGCTCTTGCGTGCCTTCCGCTCTGGCAGTTCCACACACGCTGGTACCTGGGCCACCATCTGTCCTCCTTAGCTCCTCGGTCCTGCCTCCCTCTTAGCAGGCCACTTCTTATTTCTGTTCATTCTATTTCAACACCCTCAACCCCACCCCAGGCTAGAGGCTGGAATCTTGAATCTTTGGAGGGAAGGAGAGGGAAGCAGCCAAGGCTGAAGACCTTGTGGCCTGGGCATTGGCTGGAGGCATGAAGGGCTCGTCCACCTGCTGCGTGGGGGCACATAGGCTCCAGATTGTAGGCAGGGATGGTGGGTCCAAGCCACCGAGATTACCTTTTCTCTCCCTCTGTATCCCAACTCCCTGGCCACAGCGGATTCCACAGGCACGCACTCGCTCTACACCACGTACCAGGACCATGAGATCATGTTCCACGTGTCCACGATGCTGCCGTATACCCCCAATAACCAGCAGCAGGTGGGAGGGGCCTGGGATGGAGGTGGGTGTGGTCAGGGGCTTCTGGGGAGCCACGGAGGGGGCTGTGGGGATGGCAATATTTGAGCTTTGGCCTGAGCTTTGTCGACCTTCAACAACCCTCCCAGCTGGTCACCCTCCTCAAAGACAAACACCCAGGTGCAGGTGGTGGAGCCACTGGTGCCCAGGCTCTGCCTAGCTTGAATGAGGAGGGACTTGTGAGGCAGACATGTCCCACTCACATCCCTCACCATCTAATCCACAGCTCCTGCGGAAGCGCCACATTGGCAACAACATCGTGACCATCGTGTTCCAGGAGCCCGGCAGCAAGCCCTTCTGCCCCGCCACCATCCGCTCGCACTTTCAGCACGTGTTCCTGGTGGTGCGGGCGCAGGCACCCTGTACTCTGCACACTTCCTACAGGTGGGCGCCCCGGTGGTCTCAGTCCTGCCACTGGCAAGACTTCCTGGATCCTTCCCATTGCCCCTGACTATCATCTCCCACCCCGTAGGGTGGCTGTGAGCCGCACCCAGGACACCCCGGCCTTTGGTCCGATTCTGCCCCCTGGAGGAGGCCCTTTCGCGGCCAATGCCGACTTCCGGGCCTTCCTGCTAGCCAAGGCTCTCAATGGCGAGCAGGCAGCGGGCCATGCACGCCAGTTCCACGCCATGGCCACGCGCACACGCCAGCAGTACTTGCAGGACCTGGCCACCAACGAGGTGACCACCACGTCGCTGGACTCAGCTTCGCGCTTTGGCCTGCCTTCCCTGGGCGGGAGGCGGCGAGCGTCCCCTCGCGGCGCAGGTGCTGAACTGCAGGCGGCTGGCGCGTTGGTGTGGGGAGTGCGCGCTGCGCCGGGGGCGCGTGGCGCGGCTGGGGCCCAAGTGAGCAGCCCCGATGGTGCCGAGGTTTCCTGCCTGCTGGGCATCTCTGCCGAGGCGCTGGTACTGGTGGCGCCGCGCGACGGCCGTGTAGTCTTTAACTGCGCCTGTCGCGACGTGCTGGCCTGGACCTTCTCGGAGCAACAGCTTGACCTGTACCACGGCCGCGGGGAGGCGATCACCCTGCGTTTCGACGGGCCCCCTGGGCAAGCCGTAGGCGAGGTCGTGGCGCGCCTGCAGGTGAGACCCAGGAGCTAGGGCGCTGGCTGCCCGGGTCCCTGTGCGTGTAGGGAGTGGAGCCCGCTTTGGAATCCTTCGCTCCCGCCGCCTCTCCTGAGAAAGGAAGAGTCAAGGGGGTGCTCGGGCAGGTGACCCTTGTCTCTGAGGTGCTGGGCTCTCATCTGCCCGGTGGCTTGCCAACGCTCTCCTGGGGGGGCGGAGTGGGGCGGGGAGGTTTGTGTGGCCTGGGATGAGGTGCCTGGGGTTGGCGCTGGAGCGGCCCCTCCCCGGGTCAGGGGTTAGCTCCACTTACGACATGCTCTGCCCCAGCTGGTGAGCCGTGGCTGCGAGACCCGAGAGCTGGCGCTGCCCCGTGATGGCCAAGGCCGCCTGGGCTTCGAAGTGGATGCCGAGGGCTTCATCACACACGTGGAGCGCTTCACGTTCGCAGAGACCGCGGGGCTGCGGCCGGGGGCGCGCCTGCTGCGTGTGTGCGGCCAGACACTGCCCAAACTTGGCCCCGAGGACGCGGCTCACCTGCTGCGCACGGCGCCCAAAGTCTGCGTCACCGTCCTGCCCCCAGACGAGAGCGGCCGGCCTCGCAGGTCAGGGCACCGGGATGGATGCGGAAAGGTGGGAGGACCAGGCAGCTGGCCACCACGTAGTGCCTCCGGTGTCACCGTTAACATTCTCAAGAATCCCAACTGAAGGCCTTTCGGTTTTGAGAGAATCCCAGTCTCTCAATCCCTCTAAACTGTACTTTCCTCATGGGGAGAATGAAGCCAATTAGTTCTACTAAACTTTATTTACAGGCACTGATATTTGAATTTTGTATGATTTTCAAATGTCATGAAATGTTCTTTTGATTTCTTTCAACTATTTAAAAACGTAAAACCATTCTTGGCTTTCATTAGTACAAAAACAGGCACGTCTAAAACAGAAAAGGCAGGGGCTGCATTCAATCCCAGCAGGAGTCTGTGGGTCTCTATGCTAGATGATGTTATTTATATTCTCAAGGCGAGGTGTGAGAGCAGCACGGTTACCCCCACCTCGCAGATGGAGAAATGGATGTGCAGAGCGCCTTGCCCAGGATACCTGGGGGCAGCACTGTGATTTGAATCCAGGTCTGGAACGATGGCCAGTAGCCAGGCACACAATTTTCATTGTTAGGGAATTTGAAGAGCCTCCTGGAAGTGAGCCTCAAAGACAGCTGGGAGTGGAGCTGGTGATGCAGGATGCCCGAGCTCGGGCGTTCCTACCTGAAGCTGCGCCTTCTTTCCCACAGGAGTTTTTCGGAGCTGTACCGGCTGTCTCTGCAGGAGCCCAGCCGGAGGGGGGCCCCAGAGCCAGTGCAGGATGAAGCCCCTGGAGTGGTCCTCATGCCCACCAAGCAGCTGTTGCACATGTGCCTGAATGATGACAGCAGTCCTCCAGGGCCTGGGGACCTGGCTGAGGAGAGGACGGAGTTCCTGCACAGCCAGAACTCGCCATCACCTTGCAGGTGCTCCCTCCGGGCCATGCCTCTCGTCCAGCCTTGGGAGGCTGGGCGGATGGACCTCTGTGAGCAGGGTCATGGGGTGCAGCTTCTAGTGCTGAGCTGTCCCTGCTCTCCCCAGCTCCCTGTCAGATGAGGCCCCAGTCCTGCCCAACGCCACCCCGGACCTCCTCCTGGCCACCACGTCCAAGCCACCAGCACCTAGTGCTGGCAGGGAGACACCACCTGCCCAGGTGAGCAGAAACAAGGCTCTGGAGCCCTATAGGCAGGGATGGACCCAGTGGGGCTGGTGGGCATCACTACATCCATACCCATTTCTGCCCCTCAGGACGGGCCAGCCGGTCCCAGTGGAGGTGAGGACGGGGGCGACCCGGCCCCAGAGCTGAGGGCCTCCTTCTTGCCACGAACCTTGTCTCTTCGAAACTCCATCAGCAAAAGTGAGTCTGGGGCAAGGTCGGGTATAGGATAGGAGGCGGGCAGGGGGAGGCTGGCCTGGGCTTTCCTGGCTGAGCCCACCTCCTTGCAACCAGTCATGTCAGAAGCGGGCAATGAGACTCTGGAAGACGAGTGGCAGTCCATCTCGGAGATCGCGTCCACCTGCAACACCATCCTGGAGTCCCTGTCCCGGGAGGGTGAGGCTACCGAGAGCGTGCTGGGAGGAGCCGCGATGGGGCTCTTATTTCCTTCACCAACCTGCTCAAATGGTCCTTCTTTCCCCACAGGACAGCCCATCCCAGATAGTGGAGATGCCAAGGGAACCCCAAAGTCTGATGCTGAGTAAGGCCCCCCACCTTGATCTAGCCCCTCACCGTGCCTATGTGACTGCCGCCTGTGCCCCTCCACTGGAGTTAAGCACTGTTCTGGGGTTCTGCTTTGCACATGCACATGGGCTCCTTTCATTCAGGTGGGTCTTGGAGCCAGCTGTGGTGCTGTCCTCTGCCTCAGTCCCCCTGAGTCCTGACCCCCATGTCCTCAGGCCAGAACCTGGGAGCCTGTCGGAGAAAGTCTCTCACCTGGAGTCTATGCTCAGGAAGTTGCAGGAGGACCTGCAGAAGGTAACAGGGTGGGCTGGGGTTTGTCAGGGAATCACAGGGCCACCCCAGGAAAAGGAGTGGCCATTCTGGCTCCTGCTCCCCTCCCTGCCCCAGGAGAAGGCAGACAGAGCTGCCCTGGAGGAAGAGGTCCGGAGCCTGCGGCGGCGGCAGGCCAGGTCGTAGGATGCAGCCGCCCGTCTGCGCCTGGCCTCCAAGCAGCTGGGCTCACCCACCACCAACTTGGCCTGAGCTGTTGGGTCCACCTTAGACCCAACCATGGACCTGCTCCAAGCTTCCCAGGTCCTTCAGGGCCCCGGGGTCACACTGGGTCTTGGCCCCCTCAGGAACTCTCCCTGCGCAGAGGCGCATCTGAGCACTGCCCCCACTCCCCAGCCCATTATTTGGTGGCGAAGTTGTCCCTACCCCATCCCTGTTTGTAAATATTCTGTGAAGAAAAGGGGACTTCAGGGAGTAAAGAAGCCACTGCTATTTGTGTTTGTGTGTGTTTGATGTTCAAGACATGACAGGGTTTTACCCCCAGAGGCCCCAACCAAGAAGATCCCAGGGCGGTCAGAAAGGCAGGCCTTGGGGACATTGGCTTGGGGTTGGACTGGGACTCACTGAGGGGTTCTCTGATGCTGGGCCCCCCTTTGGCTTCCTTCCCACAAACATTTATGCGGTCTGTTGGGAAGCAGGTGGCCATGCCTCACACCTGTTCTGCTGAGATGTCCAAGCTAGGCCCAGCCAGGCCCCTGCCCTGGAACCAAACCTGAGGGGCTGAGGTCAGGGGGGCAGAGGGTGGATCTACAGGACAGGGTAGAGCTGGAGCTTAGGGGTCAAGGAGAGCCTGGACCACAGCCATTAATGAAGGCCATCTCAACTCGCAAGGCCCTATCCCCCAGTGCAAGCCTCACCTCTCCTTTCTCTAATCACTGAGCCCCGACACCTGGCACCCCCTCTGCCGCAGGGCCGGGTCTTACAGGGCCCAATTCCAGAGAGGTCGTGTCTGCCTCAGTCACCTGGGAGGTATTTCTATGTGCTGGAGGAAGTCAGCCCTTGACCCCTTGTTCTTCACCAAACTGGGCCCATTCCCATGAGTGCCATCAGCAAGTCTGGACTTGAATTTCATCTAAACCCTTTGTTTTCTGGATCTGAGGCCCTGACAGGGCACCGACTTGCCCAGCATCACATGCCTAATCCAGCCCCTTCTGCTGGTTGGGTGAGACTCACCCTGCTGAGGCCCAGGCACTGGGTCCAGCCATTAATGTAGGCTTTGTCAGGATGAACTAGGCTTTGAGAAACAGCATTAGAAGAGCAGGTTTCATGGAGGAGGTAATGTGAGGGCTGAATTTTGAAGATTGAGTCAAAGATATCCCTGATAGGACCAGTCTGGGGGCTATTGCACTGGAGCCAGGGCACATGCAAGGACCCAGGGTCAATGAGGCTGGAGCTAAACCAGAAAAGGCTGTGAAAGTTGATGAGGGATCCTGGACCAGCAGTTCCCAATACTGCTCAGCTTTTACGTGGTGTGGACTATACTGGGCAGCCCTCATGGGGTAGTATGGGAGGCTCTGGTCACTGGGTGTGTGTCTGCAGAAAACTGGGATCTGGTCATGACAGGTATTCAAAGGGAGAGGACTGAGGTGAGATTTGGGTGTCAGAGCCCTTTGGCTGCACGAAAAGCAAAGCCGGGGAAGAGGCTGTAACAGCAGCTCCAGGGGGAGACTGGTGGCTTAAACTAGGTCATGGGGGTGGGGATGGGGAGAAGCAGGAAGACTTGCCAGGACCTGGTCAGGGCGTGGACTTGGGGAGAAAATGCAGCATCCATACTGGTAGCCGAGTTTCTGGCTGGAGGCCCTGGAGGAGGACAGGGCCATGGTAGAGATGAGGAGTGGCTTTGGTCATTTGGAACAGGGCTCATTTGAGAGGCCCGAAGGCCATCAGAGTGAGGTGTTCAGTGGGCTGTCACGCCAGAAGTGAGAGATCTGGGCTAGAGATAAGGGTTTAGGACTAGTGAGCCATGGACAGGATGAGGTCATTCAAGGAGTGTGGGAAGGACCATTGGAGGGCTTCCGAGGGTCAAGGGAGGGCACTGCAGGGCAATGGGAATGCCAAGAAGAGTGAAACTAGGCATGGCTGGAATATCTCTCTATGCCTCAGGTTGGCCACATTTCGGGCGGCTTCGCCACTCACTTCCTCGGTTTGGGAGCCTTCTCACCAGGCAAGGCACCTCCTCGAGCTCGCCCTGGCGCACACAGCGCCGCGGCTCCATCAAGCTCCGCTGTTTCATCAAGCCCCGACTCTCTTGGGGCTGCCTGGCAGGTTCGCCCAGGTCCTGACCTAGTCACCAGGATCGGGCTCCGCCCCTCGCGCGGAAGTGGTGCCCGGTGCTGGTCCGAGCAGCCCAGTGTTTCAGGCCCCGCCCCTGACGAAGAGGCTGGAGCGAGCTGGGCCGAGCCCCTTGCTACAGACATTTTCCGGCTCCACAACTTTCCGTAGCCCGTTGGCCTGTTCCACTTGCAGGCATTGCCCATCAGTCTGCACCGAGGGCCGACTGTGTTCTCATGGGACTCTCCAGCTGTTGAAGCACGTCCCACTGATAACATGCTTGCCCCTGCCTTCACCCTTCCGCCACAGTACAAAACCCGGAACCCAGAAGTCAGGCGCCTCAGGACAGGGGTTTTCCCGGAGCACATCACCCAGTTTGCGGATGCAGAATACTATCTGTGCGCATGCGCACTTGAAAAGGCAGGGCCTAGCGGCCCAAGGCCTGCGCTGAACCTGCTTTACTGCGCATGCGCCAGGCTAAGCCGGAAGTACCTCTGCTCTAGCCCTCTGGTATGTAGCTTGGCTTTGTTTGGGCCTCTTGGAGCTGCAGATTAAGGATTCCTTAGGTCCTTCGTCTTACCAGAACAGGATATCAAACCATACACCTTTACTTCGTACTTCTGCAACAAATGCACTCTCTCCCAAAGGATGGCGTCCAAACGT
Source organism: Macrotus californicus (assembly GCA_007922815.1). Taxonomy (NCBI): domain Eukaryota; kingdom Metazoa; phylum Chordata; class Mammalia; order Chiroptera; family Phyllostomidae; genus Macrotus; species Macrotus californicus. Next base: position 773,976 of record VMDR010000009.1, read on the forward strand.
CTCAGGCCCGGTGTTCTTGATCTTTCACGGCCTGGCCCCATTGAACGTTTCCAGCATTATTGTCTTACCCTGCTCACCTGCGAGTGCTGGCTAGCCCCATCGATAACCGCCTTCTGCTGATCCACGGGCTGAAGCTCCCCACAGCCAATGCATCCTACTGGCATTTCACTGCACTGAGAACCCCACCCACCTTGGCCTACTATCACCCCCTGGGGGTGACTGGAGGTTTTCAAGGGCACCCTCAGAGTGCAATTTCCCACATGACAGGGTAAATACTCATCCAAGTCCGTAACACCAATGCCCAACCTGATGTGACCAACAAGGAGGGTGATGAAAGAAGGTGGATCTCGGGTAGGCTTGGCAACAAATTTATTAGTTCAGAGTAGAAAGAGCAAGACTGCAACTGCTTTGATTCTTCAGTAAAAACTGGGCCTGACTGGAGAGCTGCCAGCCTGCCCTCGCCCCTGACTCTCCAAACAGCTCACCCTTTTAAGGCACTTGTAAAAAGGGGGAACAGAGGAGCCTCTGACTCGACCACCCTGGATCACGGAGAGGGCCAGAGCTGTCCCGCCAGTCTCTTCAGCCACAGCTGAGCAAGGACAGAGTTGGCAGAGACTTCAGCAGGGCAGGAAGTCCAGCCCCTCAAATGCTGGTGTTAGGCAAAACAATGCCAGCACCACGGAAGAGCTGGTGACAGGGGCATTATTTTAGCTCAAGTGTACATGAACCCATGATTTAAGGAAGACATGTGATAATAAGGCTTTGTGGCCTCCAAGGCCATAGTTCCAGCCTGACCCTCTAAGAGAGTATTAAAAGCTGGAGAGTGGGGGTGGGGGACCCCAGAATTCCCTATAGAAAGAAGGGAGCTGAACATCAGGACAGGGGAAGAGTTTGACTTCTCCCAGCTTCCTCATTTCCAGAGACATTAATGCTTCTACTTAAGCACCTCCATAATGAGAGATAGATACTGCCAATAAAACAATAAAAGGCACCCCCCCCTCACCACTAAGACATCACCCACCAAAGAAGTTGAGGACAGTTGGAGCACACATCCCCCGATTCTGTGAAGTGCTTGCTCTGAGAGGGCTTCATTCATCTCCTGCAACCCAGTGATCTGGGCAAGGCAGGTGCCCCCCCCTTAGGAGCTGATCTGACTCAGAAGGGCTGACAAGTCCATGTCTGCAATGGAGGTGAAGTCTTCATCCCCTGCGAGGAGGCCGTTGGGGAGCCCAGAGGGCCCCAGGGGAATGGGAGCTGGGTCAGGGGGCCTCTGGGACCCTGTCACCAGGCGTGTTATGGCCTCAGGGTACTCCATCAGCATAGGCTCTGCTGTGTGGGGGGCCATAGATATACCCTGGTTCAGCAGCTGCTGAAACTCGGAGTTGTCAACGGATGCGAGATCTGTGAACACGGCTGGGTCAGCGCTATTGCCCAGCAGGGACCCCAGGTCTTCATCAGCATCGAACTGCAGCTGTAGCAGTGCCTCTGTCAGTGTCCCTTCCCCTGCCTGGGTGGGCTTGGGGACAGGTGGAGCCATAGCCTGAGCAAGGCCGGAGGGTAGGACTGGGACAGGGTCTGGGGCCTGAACCAGGGTTGACGCCATGGCTGGGGTGGGAGCTGATGCCTGTACCAGGCCCGGGGCAGCAGCCGATGCCAAGGCAGAAGTCTGGCTTGGGATCTGCCCAGAAAAGACCATGGGCGAAAACTCCTCAAAGTTGATAGTGCTGAGGGATGGCGTAAAGGGATAGGGCTGGGGAGCTAGAAGAGAGACAGAGACAAGGGTCAGAGAAAGCCTGAAACCCACCCCGTCCTCTGTACCCCAGCCTGCCAACAATGCACAGGGTCAATCCCTCCCAGTACCTTTTACCCAATCTGACCTAGCCCGTATGGTCCAGTTCCAGCCTCACCTCCTTGGAACCCTCCCTGCCTACTCTAGCCCAGAAAGCTTTCCCAGCCTTTTAGAAGCAGGGATGCTTTGAGAGATCAGGTGGTAAAATGTCATCTTACAGCTGCAAAACTAAGCCCCAAGAGGACATGGGCCCAAAGAATATCCAGCGAGTGTAGCCTGAAGCAGGGCACTTTTTCCCTCTTCTGAGCTACACACCAGCACATACATTTTGCTTCTTTAGATGTGATTTGTTTTGTTTCCCTAGTGCAACTGAGAGCTGAGGGCAGAGACTGTGCACTTTTAACTGGGTATCCCTAGGTGTCCAATATGGGGTTTTTCACTGGCACAGTGGCTCAAAGACGTCAATGTGCGTTAGTGTCCCCAGGACACAGCTGGTTCCTGGGCCGCACTTCTAAAGCGTCCGATCCCACAGATCTGTAGTGGGGACCCGGAACCAGCACCTTTACCTCTCCAGATGGCTCTGGCACAGGGAATGAGGCCTCAAGCCCTGAGAAACATGGGCCCAACACACAGCATGCTTCAGACACCTGCTGGTGAGGCCAACTGCCCGCTTCCCTCCCAGAGGGTGTATAAACCACAGGCGGAACAGATTTGAACCTATAGCTCCAGTTACCTGGCTTGGGGATGGAAGTCGAGCTGCGGGAAGGCACAGCAATGCGCCGGGGTGGAGGTCGGGGGTCCGTGGGTCCTGTGGAGCAAGGCTGGGTCAGTTCCTGGCCCCCTGGGTCTCCCTTCTCTGTCCTCTAATTCTCCCCTCTACCCTTCTCACCATTGAAAGGACTCTTCTTCATGATGCTCTTAAAGGTCTCATAGGTCCTTTTGCGTTTCTCCTCAATCCGGTGACGGTCATCTGGGAAAGTAACAGGGAGAAGTGCGTCTTACTCTCCTCAGCGGGAACCCCAAGCTCTCAAAGGGCTCTCAGCAGGAACGCAGTGTGCCAGATTTTTCTAAGACCTTTTCTCCAAACCTTCCCAGTCAGTGAGAAGAGCTGCGTGACACTCAACAGTTCCAAGACTCCCACAGCTTTCTGAGAAGGCCTGTTGTCTGAATCTGCCTCTCTGAGGGTCACACGAGTGCCCTCAGGGGCCCTAACCTCAGCCTGCTCTCTCACTTGCACTGCTCTCATCTTGGCTCATCTTCGGCCTCGAGCCAGGCCTGGCGGTGATCTCTTTGCACTCCGGGGCAGTGGAGGCAGGACAGGCTTGTGTAAGGCTCCCACAGAGGCTTATTCTTATCTCCGATGGCTCAACAGTTCAGCCTAGAGCGTTCAGGACTGTCTGTCTAACTACCGTGGCACTGGGGGAACTCCGAAGTCCTCAACACCGTCAGCCCAAGGCCAGCTTCCGCCTCTCTCCTCAAAAACCTGGTTGTTTCCTCCCACGTTCCCTCACCACCCGTCTGCCCTGTCGCCAAAGCTAGAAACCTTGGAGTCACCCTCCACATCCTCCCCTTACTCCCACCACCCACGAGCTCATTGTATTGACCGACCACCTACTACGCGCCAGGTGCCATCCTAGCCACTGGGGGACACAGCCCTGAGTGAGCAGACAAGGTTCCTGTTCCCAAGAGTTGACATCCTAGTGACAGGGACATAACCATGTACAAATGACAAAAGCACTAAGGAAGAGACCTAGGGTGACGCTAACAGTACTGAAGTGACATCAGGGAATCTAGTTTAGAGATGGCCAGGAAGGCACTGGGGGAGCCCACCACATGAAGATCTGGGGGCCAAGCACTTTAAGCAGAATAGCTAGAACACGGGTCCTGAGGGGGGACCAAGCTAGGTGTGTGTGACACAAAAAGGCCTGTGGGGCTGCAGGGTGACCGAGGAGGACAGTAGTACATGACATCGTTGCTCTCTGCCATTTCCTCTGCAAGGTTCATGCCCTACCTTCTCTTCCTGGACTACTGTGACATCTTCCAGCATGGCCTCCCCTCCTCCAGTCTCTGCCTCTCAGATCCTCTACTCAGAGTGAGCCAGAGTGAGCTTCCAGATCTGTCCGTGTCACTTCTCTGCTTCTAAACCTGCATGGCTGTCCGCTGCCTTCTGGACAGAACCTTGGGTGAACGCCTTGAGCCTAACACTCAAGGCGCTCCTGCCTGAGCTTGCTCCCTGCCCAGCGTCACCTCCCACCACAAAGCTGCCCCCAAGCATGCTGTGCATGATCCCACACCCCTGCCCTTTCAGGTGCTGGTCCACCTGCCTGGGAATGTGCTTTTGTGTCTCTAACTTAAACGCCACCTCCTCCACACAGCTGCCTCTGGCTCCCACAGCACTTTGCACATGCCTCCCTCCATTTCACGTCACTCTGTGACTTAAGGATCTGTTTTGCACTTGCACGTGTCTTCTTCATGCGAATGAACTTCTGAAGGGCAGGGAACACATCATTCATCTCTGTATTCACAGCACCCGGCCTAAGCCCGGGCACCAAGTGGGCACTCAACACTCAGTGATTATTTGTGGGATGAGCTGATGGCTGGTTCGGGGCTGCTTCCCACAGTGTTAGACTGCTGCAGGGTAGAGAGCGCTCTCAGGCAAGGGGACAGGCACTGGACAGAGGATCGTTCTGGCTGTTCCTTCAGCGGTCAGAGGCCCAAAAGCCTTGACCAAACCATGGCTGTGCAACAGTGACAAGAGACACACAATGTGGCAATAGGACCCTGGAGCCAGACAGTCTGCGTTGAAATGCTGACTCTGAGTCACTAGCTATGTGGACCTCAGGCCACTTAGATGCTATCTGATACTTCAAAAGGTTCGTGAAAGAATAAAACCGGGTAATTCACTGGTATGCTTGAAATACTCATAAGCACGTGATAGGAGCTCAGTGAGTCTTGGGTATGGTTATTACTAAATGAAGCAAGAAAGAGAATCTGATACTGTATAGATCCCGCCCAGCTCCAGCTCCTGACCCTCAACTACAGCCCCAGCCAGCCAGCCCTCGCCTTGCCCTCCTGGCTGCACTCTGTCTCCCCAGCCGTGTACCTGTGTCTGGCAAGTACTGGAATTCCATGGGCTCACTGAGCTCCCTATCTGAAGGTCGCCGCAGGTGCATAGAGACGCGCACGGGGGCCTGTAGGCTGGAGTCAGCATAGGGAGGTGTCCGGAACACGATGGCCACTTGTCGGTGTACATCGGCTTGCGAAAAGGAGCCTCGGGCCTCCCAGCCTGGTCCGGTGAAATACACTTCAATGTCCTCTGCAGGAGACAGAAGGGCAGTGTTGGCTGGCGTGCTCAGCTCACTCACAGCCAGCACGTGCCCACTGTTGGTACTTGCCTCCTGAGACACATCACAGCGCCGCCCCCAAGATGCTGGGAGGCATGTTGAAAGCCAGTTGCCTGACACGGGCCATCTCCACCCAGCCTTGCCCCTTACATCCTGCTCCAGAGTCTGGCCCTGCTTCCTGATACGCACCTTTCTGCACTTTGTCACACAGCAGGAAGATCTCATCCCCACCGAGGCAGCTCCCGGAGTTTCGGTTCACTCGGCAGATCTTGAGCTCTGCTGTGTTAGGGGCACCTGAGGGTGTGGGTGCAAGGGAGACAGCCCTGAACCGCCAGAGGTCTCCAGGACTGGCCTACAGGAGATCAACATCCTGGTCCCTCCAGTCAAGATCATCCAGAGCTTGCCCAGGCTGGTGTGGCTCAGTTGGCTGGGCATCATTGCTCAAACAGAAAGGTCACCAGTTCAATTCCCGGTGGGGGCACATGCCTAGGTTGCGGCCTGGTGCCCGGGGTGCGTACGGGAAGCAACTGATGGGTGTTTCTCCTGCACATGCATGTCTCCTTCCCTCTCTTCCTCCCCTCCTTTCCCTCTTACTAAAGACAAATAAAATCTTTAAAAAAAATTAAAAAAGACACGAGTTCTTTGTCTTCTTTAAAGAGAGTAATGTGTTTCAGTTTTTTTCTTAAAGATTTTATTTATTTTTTTAAAGAGAGGGGAAGGGAGAAAGAGAGGGAGGGAAACATGGATTGGCAAGAGAAACATCAGCTGGTTGCCTCATGCATGTCCCCAGTCGGGGACCTGGCCCACAACCCAGGCATGCGCCCTGACTGGGAATCGAACCAGAGACCCTTCAGTTCGCAGGCCAGTGCTGCGCTCAATCCACTACGCCACACCAGCCAGAGCGAGACAGGAGTTCTTGCTTAAAAAATTAACAAATAAAGTAATATCCACAGCTTGCTAACTGTGCCTTCACAGCCAAGGTCCAGCCCCTCACCCCAACCAGCTCAGCAACTACTTATGTACTGGCCGCTGTGATGTGCCCAGCACTAACCTAGGCAGGGAGAATGCAACGACCCACAAAACCTAAACACCTCTGCTCTCATGGAGCTCAGTCCAGTGGGAACCGGTCTGGTCACACCTCTCTTCTCCACCTGACCCAGGCAGCCTTCAAGGCCCAGCTTATTACACCCACCTTGGCAACGACCCTCCCTGCTGATCCTCACTGTTCATTCTAGTTTCCTGTCTCTAGGGCTTAGAGCCCTTTTATTTTCATCACTCTGTTGGCTTATTTAAAGACTGCAGTTAGTCAGTGTCGGAACTTCCTATGAGCGTTCACCGTGGAATTATTGCTTTCTAACACCGTCTCGTCCCTAGGGGCTCACTTCCTGGAGTTACTGATACGGCACTGGGTACTCCAGCCCCTCATCATGTACTGGAGCGGCCTGTCTTCCATCTGACGCCCTGCCAGCCTGGAAGCTACAAAGGGCAGCTCTGGGTCTCCTTTGCCTTGCCTCCCACGCCAGCAGGGCTGGACACAGAAGAGATGACAAATACGCCAGATGACTGAACAAAGCCACAGGCCTCCTGCAGGCCATATCCACTCGACTCCCTTCCCCTTACAGGCCCATCCCTCCCTGGTCACTCACGGTTGTCAAAGATGGGATGAGAGAGGACAGGTGACAGGCGGAGGGGCCTGCCTGACGGGTCCCGCACTGTCACCTGGAAGCAGAGCCGCACCGCATTCAAGTCATAGTCTCCGCGCTGCTCCTCTATGGGAACTGCCAGAAGACAGACAGTCAGGAGAGCCAGGGTGGGGAGCTCTGGGCCGGAAGGGCTGTCTCAGGGTATGTGAAACAGGAGGAGTCCCAGAGGAGGATCAGAAGGCTCTAGACCCATCACTGACCTGTGTGACCCTGGATGTCATGTCCCCTCTCTGGGTCTCAATGTCCCCAATGGTAAAATGGGAGAGTACTGAATGGCCAGCAAGATTCCATGTGTTGTGAGTCTTGGCCAATGTGGGAGAGATGTAGGGGAGGTGGCCTCGGAAGGGTGACAGAGGCCGTCGCCCCCTCAGCCCTCACCTTGGAAGGGGTTGTTGTTGGTCTGTATGCGCTGACTGATGGCCTGCTCCAGGTCCCGCTTCTTCACACACTGGATCCCCAGGTTCTGGAAGCTGAGTCCCCCCAGGCATCAGTCCCACTGTCCCCAGCAGAGCCTGGGCCCTCCTGCCTTGCCCAGCCTGCTCCTCTCTTCCTGTCCCCTCAGCAGACCACCACTCCATGCTTAACCCTCTTGAATGGCTTCCCGCTTTGCTGCAATTAAACCCACTCCTTACTTGGGCTGACAAGTAAGCCCCGGCTATGCCCTGCCAGCCCCTACTCAGTCACAGGGGCTTCGCTTCCGTTCTCCAAACACGCTGAAGTCACTCCCACTTCAAGGCTTTTGCACTTGCTCACTCGGCTTGGAACTTCTCTCCGGGCTTCCCTGCTCTTTCTCACCACTCACCTAACCTGGGAAAGTCTTCCTGGACCTCCCAGTTCAAAATAACGAGAACAGCTCCCTTGCTTCCCCCACTCTGGGCTGTTCTTCCCACTTATTATTGTTTTGTTTTCAACATTAAGTTACTCTTGAACAGTACCTTGCTTGTTTACCTATACATTTATTTACAGCCAGTGCCTGTCAACTGGTACTAAGCTCCGGGGGAGACTGTTGGTTCTGTGGTTTTCTTTCTCACTACAAGAGATGTGACACTAAGGGACGTGCTGGTCCAGCTACACTCAGGGCTTGGGGGCTCAGAGGTAATTAGGGACCCATCCCCATCCCACGGAGCTGATAACTGCCTGAGACAGTAGATGCGTAAACACGTAACTTCAAGGCAAAGGAAACCTGCTTGCAGAGCTGAGGACAGGGAGCTGCCCCTCCTCCCGCCATCCCCGAACTCGCCCAAGGCCCTGCCAGCCTGTGGGGACCTGACCTGTGGATGCAGCGATCCGGGCAGAGCTCAGCCTCGTAGTAGCCATCCCGGCAGTCTTTCCCCACCAGCTCGTGGGGGTGAGGCCGGTGAGGGGGGTCCTTGGTGACCAGGGAGATGCGAACTGTCCCTGGCCCCGTGTAGCCATTGATCTGTCCAAAGTACAGAGAGCACCCTGGAGGCTCAGGACTTCCAGTCCCAGCTCCCAGATTTCAAGGGGGCCTGGAGGCAAACTCGCTGGGGATCCACCATCCCTCCCTGGCCTGCACGGACCCCATGCCCCACGGCCAGCGCTGACCTTAATGGTAGGGTGGGTCTTGGTGGTATCTGTGCTCCTCTCGCCTGGGATGCTGCCCGCGGAGCGACCCTCACACTTGTAGCGGAAGCGCATGCCCCGCTGTTTGGGCTGCTCGATGATCTCCACGTAGGGGCCAGAGGCCTGGGCTGGCTCTGCCAAGACACCAGCCGGCCGGCCTCCTCAGGGGCTGCCCCCACTGCACCCACCCTGGGGGCTCCTCCAGAAGCGCTGCGGAAGGACAGTCCACTTACCAGAGGGGAAGATGAGGGGGAACAGGTCTGAAAGAGGAGGGAGAAAGGGTCAGCACAAGCCCACTTCCCGTCTCCGCCAGGGAGGGCCTCCCAGGGAAACTGAGTCAGGGCCTGCTTCCCTAGAAGCTGTGGTGAAACTAAGGGGTGGAAGTAAAAGAGCCAGGAACACCTGTTTCCTGCGAGATCATTGGGTATGGCATTCTCCCTTCACTGGGGGAAACTGAGTCAGGGCCTTTTCTAGTTTCAGATGGATAACTAGGAGACGGCACTCCCCTCCCGGGATCCTGAGAGGAAACTGAGTCAGATGCATTGTCCCCTAACAGCGACACTAAGTCAGAACTGCCCCCGTAAGCCCCAGGGGAAACTGAGTCAAAGTTCACTTCCGCCACCCCTACCGACTCAGTCAAGGCCCCATCGTCCCAGAGGGGAAAGTGAGTCAGACCCCACAATGCCAGCCCCGCCCCGCCTCCCGCCACCATCCGGCCGGCCGCTCCCTGCACAGCGCCCATCCGCGGAGGAAGGGGCGGAAGGAGCGGAGGCTGCCGCCGCGATCTCCGCAGCCTCGGCGCGGCCACCCCTCGGGGGCAGAGGGCGCCCTCACCGTCCATGGCCGGGGTCCCAGGGTCCCGGGGGCGGGGCCGGGGTCGCAGCTGGGCCCGCAGCGAGCGCTACAGCCGAGCCATTCGCCAGAGGCGGAAATGCGCCGCGCGCGCCCGCCGCCGCGTCACTGCCGGGAATCGGCCGCGCCTGCGCGCTGCGCCGCCGCCGCCGCCGCCCCTCGCGGGGTTGGTAACCAGTGCGCGCCGAGCACCGGGAGGCCGCTAGCACGTAGTCGCTGGGGCCTCGGTGCAGTTGTTGTGCGTCGCGCCGGGTATCGAGAGACTTCTCGTCCGGAGGCCGCAGGCGGGGCGGCCGGGCTTGGTTCTCCCTTCGATCTGGGCCCCGCCTGGAGGGCGGGCCCGGCGATTACTCACAATGTTTTTAGGGGATTTCGGAGGCCCCTCCTGCGGATCGGAGGAGTTTGATGATGTCACTCGGGCCAAGTCTGGAGCAAAGCCAGGGTTGCTGGGCTGCAGGGAAAGGCCCGGGCCTGCTCACCCCCAAAGGCTCAGTGACTGAACTCCACAGGGTTACACAATCGCTAAAAGGTGTCTCTGTAGTTGTCGCCGCAGAAGCACTTTTTGATTACCCATCCGCCCCAATCTAGATGCAGCGGGGTGGAGGGTAGCTCCGGAACCTCTCCACCTGGTGGTGTTTGGGTAGTAGGCTACGCGGAACCTCCTACACGCCAGAGGCGACAGAAGCTCAACCTGGCCAGTCCGCTCCCAAGGCCGGGCTGGGCCGAGGGCTCGTCGCCTCTCCGGCCCAAGCAACACATTTCCAGCCCTTAGGGGCGGGGGTGTGCAGGAGGCGCCCAGGGGTGTATCACCGGAGCCTCGTCTCTGCATCCTGACGCCTGTGTCTTAGAAGGCCCGGGACCCACAGTGGCCGCTTGACCCGAAGTGTCACGCCGCCGCCGCCGCTCGTCTCCCTAGGAACCTCCCGTTAGGGTCCAGCTGTCGGCCAAAGCGTTTCCACTAATTGTCATGTGCCCCCTTAGCAGGGGTATGTCCAGCCCAAGGCGGCGTTCGTGCGGGATGGGTGGAGGCTGAGGCTGGAACACCCCCCACCCCAGGCCATTTTCTCATCGCGGAGCGAGGATGCTCCACGGCAGGCGGCCGAGTCTTCCCCAGATGGAAAAAGACTTTATTTTCTATGAATTCGTTCTAAATTAGGGAATCATGTGGGAATTGGAAGAGACTGGAAATTCTGACTTGCTTTCTCAGGCTCTGAAAAAAACAGGAAGAGAAAAGTGAAAACAGTTACCACCCCTCCCACTCATTCTAGTTTCTCATGTGGCTGGCCCGGATTAGTAAAGTCAATTTGCTTCCCTGAGGAGGCCGACTTCGGATGACAGAATGGATTATAAACTTTGGTTAATGACACGCAATCATCATCGAACTTTTCATAATCCTTTTTTTGACATAATTCTCTTTTTAAAAGTTCATATATATTTATAATTTAAATCAATAAATTGAATTCCATGGTACCCACTGCAAAACTCAAGGGGCTGGACAGAACACCATCAGGGTTTAGACCTACCCATGTGCCCCAACCTGTCCATCATGCGTTCTGAACTTCTATGGAGAGAGTTATCATATTGTTCTTGGCCTTTGTTATGTTTTTTTCACTCAACATATGATTAAGGCCCCTGGGTTTCCCAGTTCATCGACTTTTCACAGCTGTATACTATTCTGTTGTGTAAATACATGTTATTTATCCATCTTGAGGACAGCCATTTGAGTTTCTAGTTTTATGCTATTACAAGCAGTGTGATTAAGAGCATTCCTGTGAATGTCTCCTGTTGTACAACTATACAAGAGTTTCCTTGGATATATGACTAAAAGTGACTTATTAGGGTATAGAATTTCCCTTTATCAGTTTTCAAAAATAAGCCCTGGCTGGTGTGGTTTGGTGGACTGAGGGCAGGCCCGCAGACCAAAAGGCCAAAACGATGCCTCGGTTCTCTGGCATCGTCCGAAATTGACCTACAGGCATTTTAGAAGTGCCTTAATGAATGCATAGATTTCAACGTATCTGATATGCTATAACCTATTGTAATTATTGTTCTTACTGAAGTTCAAATTGTTCCATCTTTGGCCAGTGAGGCCTTTTCAAGTGGGTTCTTTGACACAGCTGACACAATTCAGTGCTGTCCTAGGTCTCGAATCGGACAGCTTTGAAGGACTCCCGGTTCCGGTGGGTGGGAAACAATACCTAGAGACCAGCGTCTGAGTGCTAAGAATACTTACTGTAATTAGGTTAGTCACTGTAGACGTCTTCAGTGAACTGTTAGGTAACATACACATTTTTTTTATATGAAATGCACCAGGAATTCATACTGACAGCTCCTTCTCAAATTTAGGGCTATAGGGTTTTTACTTAACATCAATCATCTTATATATCACTCCCATGTTAAAAAAAAAATCTCAATTCTCTTTTTACAGAAATAGAAAAACAAATCCATCCTGAAATTCATATGGAATCTTGAAGGACCCTCAGTAGCCAAAACAATTAAGAAAAGAAGAACAAGGTTAGAGGGGTCACACTTACTGATTTCAAACCTTACTACAAAGCTACAATAATTAAAACAATGTGCACTGACTGGTATAGCTCAGTTGCTTGGGCGTCGTCCCACAGAGGAAAAGGTCGCCAATTTGATTCCTGGTCAGGACACATGCCTGGGTGGCGGGCCAGGTCCCTGGTTGTGGGTGTGCGAGAGGCAGCCCATGTACGTCTCTCTCAAACATCGATGTTTCTCTCCCTCTCTCCCTCCCTTCCCCTCTCTTTAAAAATAAATAAAATCGTAAAAAAAAAAATAGTCGACCAAAAAAAAAGGAATTAAGAAAAGAAAGAAAAACTAAATAAACAAAACAGTGTAGTACTGGCATGAAGATACACATCCAGACCAATGAAACAGTATAGAGTCCGGAAAAATAAGCTCACACACACAAGTGAATGATTTTCAGCAAGAGTGCCGAGACAGTCCGGCGAGGAAAGGACTATCTTTTCAACAAATGGTACTAGGAAAGCTGTATTTCCACATGCAAAAGAATGAAGTTGGACCCTTACCTAACACAATTTTTAAAAAATGGATTGAAGATGTAAAATCATAAAACTCTTTGAAGAAAACATAGGGAGGAAACTTCATGACACTGGATTTGGCAATGGTTTCTTGGGTATGACACCATTGGACTTCATCAAAATTTAAAACGTTTTTGCATCAAAGGAAACTATAAAGAGTAAAAAAAAAAAAGCAACTCACAGAATGGTAGGAAATGTTTGCAAATCACATATCTGAGAAAGATCAATATTCAGAGGATATAAATAATCCCTAAAACTCAACAACAACAAAAAACAAACTCAATTAAAAATATAGACAATGGACTCGAATAGACATTTCTCCGCGGATGACATAAAAGAGCCAGTAAGCACATGAAAAGATGCTCAGTATAATAGCTATCAAGGAAGTGCAAATAACAACCACAATGAGACACCACTTCACATCCATCGAGATAGCTACTGTCAGAAAAACAAAATAACAAGTGTTGGCAGGCATGTGGAGAAATTAGGCCCCTTGTGCCTCACTGATGAGAATATAAAATGGTGCAGCTGTTGGAAAATAGTATTGCAGCTCCTCAAAAAATTAAACAGGATTACCATATAATCCAGCAATTCCACTTTTGGATTTATGCAAAACAACTGAAAGCAGGAACTCAAATGGACACTTGTACATCAATGTCCACAGCATTACTCACAATGGCCAAAAAGTAAAAACAACTCAAATGTCCATGGACAAATGAATGAACAACAAAAATGTGGTCTATAATGGCACATTCTTCAGCCTTAAGATGGAATGAAATTCTGTTACATGCTACAGCATGGATGAACTTTGAAAACATTATTCTAAGTGAATTAAGCCAGATGCAAAAGGACGGACATTGTATCATTCTATTTATATGAGGTACATAGAATAGTCAAATTAATAGAGGCAGAAAGTAGAATAATGGTTACCAATGACTGGGGTAGCAAGGATGGGGTGTTACTGTGTGTGGGTACTGAGTTTATCTCAGGGAAGATGAAAAGACTCTGGAGACGGTGATGATGGTTGTATAACAACGTACTTAACGCCACTGAACTGTATACTTAAAATAGTTAAAATGGCCCTGGCTGGTGTGGCTCAGTGGATTGAGTACTAGCTTGGGAACCAGAAAGTCACAGGTTCAAGTTCCAGTCAGGGAACATGCCTGGGTTGCAGGCCAGGTCCCCAGAAGGGGGCATATAAGAGGCAACCACACATTGATGTTTCTCTCCCTCTCTTTCTCCCTTCCTTCCCCTCTCTCTAAAAATAAGTAAATAAAAGCTTTTAAAAAGTAGTTAAAATGGTAAATTTTATGAACATTTAAAAAAAACCACCCTAAATTCTCAATTTTTAAAAAAATTTTTTGTTTATTTATTTAGAGAGAGGGGAAGGAAGAAAGAGAGAGAGAGAAACATTGATGTGCGAGAGAATCATAGATTGGTTGTTTGTTGCCCCCAACCTGGGACGGGGGCCTGCAACCCAGACATGTGCCCTGACCGGGAATTGAACTGGCAGCTCTTTGGTTTGCAAGCCAGCGCTCAATCCACTGAGCCACACCAGCCAGGGCCAAGTTCTCAATTCTTATTCACTTGATCTACCTCACATTATACACAAAACACTCTCAGAATAACAACACCGCTCTACAACCAATATTGTGATTACGGAAACAGAACGTAATTTTGCAGTTCTTGTTCTTAGTGATCTGCTTTGGGACACTGTTAATTTGATTCGTCCTATCTAGAATTTTATAAGAATGAAATCATACAACATGTATGCTCTTTTGTGTGTGGCTTCATAAGTCACGTATTGTGAAGTTTCCATTCAAAGTTTTTGCCATTTTCTTACTAAGTTTTTAGAGTTCTTCATACATCTGGGTACAAGTCTTACATTTGCAACACGTGTCTTGCAAATAGTTTCTTCCAATCTGCGGTTCACCTTTTCGTCTAGCTAATGATGCCTTTTTAAGAGTAGATTTTTATTTACTTCCTAGTTTGTTTCTTTTAAGGCTCATGCTTATGTCCTATCAAAGACATTTTTGCTTTCCCTAAGGTCACAAAATTTTTCTCCTGCATTTTCTTCTAGAAGTTTTATGGTTTGATTGTTATAGTTTAATAGTTTTAGTTTTACATGTAGGTCTATGATCAATTTTTAATTCGTTTTTGTATAGGGTATGAAGAATCAAAGCTCACTTTTTTACAAATGGACGTCCAGCTGTCTTAGCTTTATTTGTTAAAAAGCCTATTATTTCACTGAATTCTCTTCACTTTGTCACAAGTCATTTGACTACATATATGCAAATCTATTTCTGGACTATGTTCCATAGATCTGTGTTTTGATATGTTTCTATTCTTATGCTAATATTGCACTGCCTTGTGAATTTCTGATCTCGTTCTTCTTTTTTAAAACTGCATCTAGGTCCTTTGAATTTCTATGAGCATTTGAGAATCAGCTTGTCAATTTCTACCATTAAAGCCTGCTGAGGTTTTGAGATTCTTTTTTGAATCTATAAAATTGAGTCTCATTCTTAAAAAAAAAAAAAAGGTTGCTTAGAAACAGTATATCATTTTTAATTTTTAAAAATGTATTGATTTGGAGAGAGAAGCACCGATTTGTTGTTCCACTTATTTCTGCATTCATCCGTTGCCTCTTGTGTATGCCCTGCTGGGAATTGGATGCTGTAACCAACTAAGTTATCCCACATCCCCTGGGCCAAAATAAAATATATTTTAAGAAAAAGAAAAAAACAAAAACAAAAAATGAAGGAAAGAAAAACAAATTTAAACAATTAAAAAGGAGAAATCCGCGTCAAATACAGAGAAACTGGAACTTCCATGCACTGCTGGTGGAATATAAAATGGCACAGCCACTGTGGAAACAGTTTGGTGACCAAGCTATTCCACTCCGTGGTTTAGACCCAAAAGACCTGAAAACAGGGACTCAAACAGATGTGCACACCAATGTTCACTGCGATATTGTTCACAAGACCCAAAGGGTAGAAACAAATCAAACATTCGTCAACAGATGAGTGGAAAAACCAAGTCTATACATACAATGGAATTTTACTCAATCATAAAAAAGTGAGTTTCTCACACATGGCACCACATGCACGAACCTTGGAGACATTGTGAAGTGAAGGGAAACCTCACTGAAAAGGAGTCAAGACCAGTAGGAGGAGCTCTCGCACAGTACCACTGATGTCAGCTACAAGAATTGTCAATGACAGACCCCAACAGAATTGTCAACAGGAAATGATGATCAATTACAGGCCCCAAGGAGAAGAGATTTACACCACAGCTCCTACAGGAAATCCACCACCCCAGCAACTCAGCCAACCAGAAGCCTTCATCTCCCTGAACTGTTGCCTTTCTCCAATGGACTTGTGTTCAAAACAACGGCCTCCCAACTTTTTTTTTTTCCTCCACAAAATAATGTTCCCCTCTTTTGTTTGTTAACTTGCCTATAGCTGTTGCTACAGCTTGCTTGTCCTGCATTACAATTCTTTGCAGTTCCTGAGCGAACCATTTTTTGCTGGTAAAATAACTGACTGTTTAAGGTCAACATGACGCTAAGTGACATAAGCCAGACACAAAGGGACAAATATTGTTATGATTCCATTTATATGAGGCACCTAGATAGGCAAATTCAGAGAGACAGAAAGCAGAGTCCAGACTACCAGGAATTGGGGGTGGGGGGATGGGAAATCGGTGTTTAATGGGCACAGAGTCTATGCTGGGGAGGATGAGATCCTGGAGATGGATGTGGTTTGTGATTACGTAACACTGTGAACTTCCCTAGTGCCACTGAAGTGTACGTTTATGAGTGATTAAGAGAATAAATGATATGTTATGTATATTTTAACAAAATAAGAGTTAAAGCTTTATTAATAAGCTAATGGTGCATTATCTACTTGCATTTAAAGACAGAAAAGTATGAGGGTGGGTCAGAACTAGAATCTTCATTTTGTTGTTTTTAAAATGTGTCCCATTAATCTTTGTCCGTACTTGGGCTCACAAGGGCAACCGTGCGTCGCCTGAAATCAGCTGGAGGTCCATCTTTCACTTTTGTCATTTCATCAAAATTTACCGAGCATCTAATACTGGCCTAGCACCATTCTGGATGCTGGACGGTGATATGGAGAGGACAGCCCTGGGCAGAACAGAGTCCTTACTCTCAGGGACTTGCATTCTACTTGGGAAATATGGGTGATAAATAACACATTAACATGTAATACACCAAGTAGATAAGTACAATGACAAAGAGGAATTACTTGCAAATCTCTCACTAAAGAGTTGTGTATCTGTGTTCACATGGTGTGCTGGTCTGAAAGTCCTCCCTCCAGAGAGCTCCGATTCTGGTTTCTGGGCAATGCTGGCCTCGTAAAGTGAGTTGGGAAGTGTCCCCTCTTCTGTTTTCTAAGAGTTTTTGTAGGATTGGTATTATTTCTTCCTTAGTTTTGATATAATTCACCAGTAAACCATCTGGACCTGACAGTTCCTTTGTGGGTTTTAACTTATCAATTCACTTTCTTTAGACACAGAACTATTTCTATTTCTTCTTGAGTCATTTTTACAACAGCAGGCACAAGTCGGATGTTGAAAACACTTAACCACCATTTGTGGTAAAGACCTGCTGGTTTTTCGGTGCTCACTGCACACTGAACACATGCCTGACCAGCACACACATCAGCTGCAGGTGTCACCACTGTTGTCCCTGTGATCCAACAACCACCTCTCTCCTTTGCTTCCACAGTTCTGAGAGTGATAGAATGGAGCTGAGGTCCTCTGTGCTGGTGACACGTACAGTGAAAGGCAGAGGACACCTTGAGGGAGATTGCTCAGCCTGACCAGAGGCCTGCTTCTCTAAGCAGATGAGACTGGAATAGGTGGCGTGCGTGCTGCTTGTCACTACTAGAACCAATAGGCAGAGACAAGGATTGACTCTTTATGGGCGCTTTATTCAGATGGCTGGCGACCTGAGAAGATGGTGGGTTATGTACTCTCAAAAACTGTCTTAACATCTTATTTCAAGCCCACCTTTTTATAAGGAGAAGGGTAGATAAGGGGTTTGGAAACCGGTTAATTGGGTAAGAGTTATGCCCTGCAGCGATTTTCCTAGTATCTCTATCTGTTGACGGACAGTTCTCTGTCTCACCAGCAGCGTCCCTCTCTGAAACACAATGACTCAGACACCATCTCCAGCTTGCAGACCCCCTAGAGCACAAAGGTTGAATTGCTTGTCAGCTTCCTGGAGTCATGTGGTCATTCATTCCAGTTCCTGGAATTTAACAGCTTTCCAGAAGCATTAATCACTTAAACCTATCAACTAAGGCTAAAATCTTTAACTCTTGCATTCCCCTATCAAAAACACTCTTCAAACCCAAATCGCTGGAGGTAAAGTAGAAGGGTGGGCCCTGGCTTTTTTCTCTGTGAGCTACTTTTCCCCCCTGCTCAGGCTCTTTTTGACCACAGGAGCACATCCAGCCCCTGCACTGAGAATGTGGGAAATGTAAGGAATGAAGACCTTCAGAAGCGACTCTCAGCCAATGCCTGATGGGAGTGGGAAGATGAACACCCAGCTCCTTGCCCCTGGGTGGGACCATTCCAATGGATGGCAGATTTAAAAATTTTAAATGTTTTTATTTTTATTATTTTTCAAACCTAACTTCAAATAATTTTTGTTTACCTGGAAAACTCAAGAAGAAAATAAACCAAAAACAGTAAGAAAACTAAGTAATGTGGCTGGGTACAAAATTTATATTCAGAAATTGAAAGCCTTCACAGATATTAAAAAAATCCAATCAGAAGGCATAATGGAGGAAAAGGATCTTTTTTCTTTTTTTTTACTTCATTGTTGTTCATTTACATTTGTCTGCATTTTCCCCCCACTGGGAAAGGATCTTTTTACAGGAGCAATGACAAAGAAGTAAGACGTTACTGGGACTAAACTTAAGAAGTAAGGCTCAAGGTTTACACAAAGAAAACTTCAAAATGCTCCTGAGAAACCTACACACACACACACACACACACACACACACACACACACACACACACACGAGACACAGAACAAATGGAAAGGCGACCTCAACAGTACGAAGGTATCAGTTCTCCTGAATTTGTTTCTGTTAACTTCTGGACAGGTTTTATCACACACACGGCATGGGGCTCCGTCCTTCTTAGCTGCAGCCTTCCTCATGGCTGCAAGGACACTGCTCAGCTCCTCTGTCTTCCTCTTGGCAGGGATGTGTGTCCCCTCCCTTTTCTTACCAACTTCAGGGCCCTCCTGTCCTTAGAGACTTTGGGCAGCTCCATGGCGTGCCCAACAGGGAACAAAGCCACGCACCTCTCAGATGGTCTCCTGCACGAACTTGGCGTGCTTGGTGAGGCACCTGTGGCAGCGGCTGTCCCTCGGTTTTCTCACGTCCTTGGTCACCCTCTGGCCCTTGTTGAGGCCTCTGGCCATGGGGTAAAGCAGAGCCAAGGCTGCTGCTCCTCAATATCTCCCCTATTCCATTAAATTATATATATATAATCAACAGGGTTTTTTTTTTTTTTAGCTAAACAAGCTAATTAAAATTTTTTAACATCTAATTTTATTTTTAAAATACTTTTGAATTTTTCAATTACAGTTGCTATACAATATATCTTAGTTTCAGGTGAACAGGATAATGAACACACATTTATATAACTTACGACTTCTGCTCCCCTGATAAGGCTAGTACCCGTCTGACACCACAGTTATTACAACGCTATTCACCGGACTCCAGTGCCATACCTTACATTCCTCTGACTTAATTCCAAATTTACACATCTTAATCCTTTCAACTCTTTGCCACCATCTCCCAACCCCCTCCCATCTGCCAACCATCAAAATGTTCTCTGTATCTACCAGCTTGTTTCTATCTTCTATGCTCATTTATTTTTAAAGATTTTATTTATTTTTAGAAAGAGGGGAAGGTAAGGAGAAAGGGAGAGGAACATCATTTGGTTGCCTCTCACACCCCCACCCCAACTAGGGACCTGGCCTGCAACCCAGGCATGCTCCCTGAATGGGAACTGAACTGGCAGTGTGTAGGTTCGCAGGCTGGCACTCAATCCACTGAGACACAAGAAAGGGCTGTTCATTTATTTTGTTCTTTAGATTCCACATATACATGAAATCACATGGCATTTCTCTTTCTGACATTTCACTTAGCATGATACCACCTAGGTCCATCCATGTTGTCGCAGATGGCAACATTTCATTCTCTTTCAGGGCTGAGTAATATTCCATTGTATATATGTACCGCCTCTTCTTTACTCATCAGTGGACATTTAGGTTACCTCCGTATCTTGGTGAACAATGTTTCAATGAACATAGAGAGATGCATCTTTTCAAATTAGTGTTTGGGGTTTCTTCGGATAAAAGCCAGAAGTGGAATTGCTGGGTCCTTCTTTGTCTCTTGTTATATATAGTCTTTGTTTAAAGTCTATTCTGTCTATGTATTACTACCAGTTTTTCGTTTCCATGTGCATGAAATATCTTTTTTCATCCCTTTACTTTCAGTCTGTGTGTGTCTTCCAGTCTGAAGTGGGTCTCTTGTAGGCAGCACACATATGGGTCATGTTTTCTTATCCGTTCAGCCACCCTATGTCTTGCAGCATTTAAGCCATTTAAAGTAATTTTGATAGGTATATACTTATAACCATTTTATTATTCATATTTTTGATGTTTCCTTTTTCTTCTTCTTAGAATAGTTCGTTTAACATTTCTCATAACACTGGTTTGGTGGTGAGGAACTCCTTTAGCTTTTTCTTGTCTGGGACAAAATGTTTTTAGACATATAGCTCATATATACTTTTACCAAATGCCTATATGGTCTGTGATGGTTAATTTTATGTGTCACCGTAACCGGGTCTCAGGGTGCCAAGATATTTGATTACATATTATTATTTCTGGGGATACATCTGTGAGGATGTATCTGTACATTAGCACTGGAATTGGTAGAGCAAGTAAAGAAGACAGTCCTCCGCACTGTGAGTGGGCGTCATTCCATCTGTCGGAGGCTAGAATAGAAACAAAAAGGTGGAGGAGAAGCAGAATTTGCTCTCTGCCTGACTATATGAGCCAGAACATCAGCCTTCTTCTGTCCTGGGTCTGGAACTAACACCAGTTCTTCTAGTTCTCAGGCCTTCAGTCTTGGACTAGAACTTAAACCATCAGTTCTCCTGGGTGTCAGGCCTTCATGTTTGGGATTGAACTATACCACCAGCTTTCCTGGATCTCTAGCTTGCAGATTGTGAGGAGGAAGGGACGAAAACTGTGCTAATTGCAATACATAGCAGGCTCTGGATAAACATTTATTGGCTGCTATCAATGAATGGCTGATTTTAGCAGCCTTCTGATTGGTTATATTCCAGTTTTATGTCCTTCAATCCAAAGACACTGTTACCACATGATCTTTCTAAGATGCAGATATAATCATTCTCCACTTGTATCTTCAATGGAAATCATGCTGGATTGAATATGTGAAAAGGTGTGTATAAAAGGGTACTCTTTCTGGAACTGTTTATAATAGAGGAAAATTGGAAATAACTTGAATATTCAACAGGGCGATTGGCTGAGGCAGCTAAGGTACATCTAAACAAAACACCGCATAGCCATTAAAATAGCACTGTAGAATATCTAGTGACAAGTATTCACTTTGTGCTGCTCAGGGAACACACTGGTCACAGAATGGTATACACAGTAAGAACCTATTTTGTATTAGACAAAGCACAGCAGTTTACAGAGTAGGATGTGGCAACTTTTTCTGTCGAGGGCCACATAGTAAATATTTTAGGCGTTATGAGCTAGAGATTTATATTTCAGACGTAATTTTAAAGTTTTAATGTGAAAGGAATTATAGTCAAAAGGTAAGCGAATCAGGCCCTGGCTAGTGTGGCTGAGTGGACTGAGCGCGGGCCTGTGAACCAAAGGGCCACTGGTTCATTTCCCTGTCAGGGCACATGCCTGGGTTGTGGACTAGCTCCCTCAGTAAGGGGTGTGGGAGAGGCGGCCACGCACTGATGTTTCTCTCCTTCTCTTCCTTCCCCTGTCTCTAAAAATAAATAATAAAATTTTAAAAAAGGTAAGTGAATCAGTGTGGTTACATTCCAATAAAACTATTTGTGAACACTGAAATTTGAATTTCATAACTTAATGTGTCATGAAATATTGTTTCGTTTTCCTAACCATTAAAATATATAAACACCAGCCCTGGCTGGTGCAGCTCAGTGGATTCAGTGCTGGCTTGTGAACCAAGGGGTTGCTGGTTCTATTCCCAGTTGGGGCACATGCCTGGGTTGCGGGCCAGGTCCCCAGTTGGGGGCAACTGTTTGACTAGTCAATGTATCTCTCACACATTGATGTGTCTCTCCCTTCCCCTCTCTCTGAAAATAAATAAAAGAATATTTTAAAAAGATATATATAAACACCAGTAATGGCAAAAAAAAAACAACAACAACAACAAAAAAAGAAACACCATTCTTAGCTCACTGGCTGTAGTAAGACCAGCAGAGGGTTAGATTTGGCCAGCTGGCCATAGATTGCTCAACCAAAATGGTCACTGTGGGTATGTCCCCCAAAATGATCTGAAGTTAGATTTTTCTGCTCATTACTGGGGTCTGTGTTTCTGAAACACTCTCTCCTCCAAGTGTCTGCATGGCTCTCCCCTGCCCCTCTAAACCTTTGCTCAGGTAATACACTTCCACCCAGGCCTGTCCTGAGCCCCCTATTTCAAATTGCAACCTGCCTGCCCAGCTCCTTTACCTTGTTAATTCTTTTCGGTTTCCCCAAACACTTATCAGTCTTTAATAAACCAAATAATTTACTTTTAAATATACTTACTGTTGGTTACATAAACCCTTCTTTTTCCTCCTAACCCCCAAGAATGTAAGCTTTATGAGGGCAAGGTTCTTCGTTCACTGATGTGTTCCAGGTTCCTAGAATAGTGCCTGCCACATGGTAAGAGATTAATTTCTTAGATGTCTGAATGAGTAATGTATTATTTTTTTAACTAGAAACTTAATACAAAACAACAACCCAGAAATATTCGGTAAGTCCCCTTATGCGAGGAATGAAATCCACAAACTGAGCCAGACATTGAACTGCCTTCACAGTCCCACCCCCACTTCTCCAGCCTCCTAAACCTTCCAGACCCGCCCCCTACCAACCAGCGCTCCTAGTTCAGTCCCAGCGACATCTCCCACCGCCACTAGAGGACGACGGAGTCCAGCCATCCTCAAAGCCCAAACACTAGTACCAAGCGGCCTGCACTGCACCCACGTGACCGGCGTCGCGCCCAGTGAGCGTCACGTGACGGACTAAGCTTTCCCCCAATCATTGTGCACGTAGTGGGGATTCCACCCAGGACCCGGCCAGAAACATAAAACACCCCATTCACCTGCCAGCCAAAAGGGCCGGCCTTCCGCTTCCAGTTGGTCGGTGGTGTCTTTCAAGGGTCGTCGTCTACAGTGGTATCGGGAAGCCCAGGCCTAAAGCGTGCTCAGTCCCGGAAGTGACGTTTCCCAGAGGGGCCGGAAGTGGCAGTGGAGGGAGGGAAGATGGCGGAGGTGGTGAGTCCGGTGCCCGGGGCGGGGCGGAGGGAGCCAGGGGAGGTGGGTAGAGCCCGAGGACCCCCAGTAGCCGACCCTGGCGCCGCGCTGTCTCCCCAGGGGGAGATAATCGAAGGCTGCCGCCTGCCAGTGCTGCGGCGAAACCAGGACAACGAAGATGAGTGGCGTGAGTGACGTCGGGGGGCGGGGCTAAGGAACCAGAGGGCGAGGGGCGGGAGTCAACCGAACCCTCGGGAGGGGGAGGGGCCTCAAGAATTCTGGGGCGGGCGGGGCGCAGAGACACGGGAGGGGCGGGGCTTGTCGCGGCTTCCAGACGGACTGGGCGGGGCTTGGAGAGGGGGCGGCACTTGGTGACTAAAGGGGGTTTGGAGGAGAGCTTCTAAGTGCTGGGGCGTAGGAATCTGGCCTGGGAGTGGGGTTAGTGTCGTAGGAGGGTGGAGCCTCATGGTCTGACCGTCTTAATGCCCCTATGCTGTTCCCACAGCCTTGGCTGAGATCCTGAGCGTGAAGGACATCAGTGGCCGGAAGCTTTTCTACGTTCATTACATTGATTGTGAGTGCTGGGCTAGGGTGAGGAGGGGCTGCGGGGTAGGATCGAGGGGCAGCCTCTGGCACTCCTTCCTGAGCCATCCTCACTGCTGCAGTCAACAAACGCCTGGATGAATGGGTGACCCATGAACGGCTGGACCTGAAGAAGATCCAATTCCCGAAGAAAGAGGCCAAGACCCCCACGAAGAACGGACTTCCTGGGTCCCGCCCCGGTTCTCCAGAGAGAGAGGTGGTGAGTAGGTCCCCTACTTCACCTCTTTCTTGTCTCCTACTTCTGTCACCTCTTGGCCTCAGTGGCTCCTGGATGGGCTTGAGGCAGCAGTTTCCTACCCTGGCTTCAGCTTGTAAAGGATGGGAACCAGATTGCAGATGTAGCTTCCAGAATCCAGCAACTATTCCCACGTCCTTGAGAGGGTGGGGATTGATAACATCATGCTAAGGGGCTCCTACTCCCCTTTCCCATCCCACCACCATCCCCACCCCAGAGGAAGACCCTGGACCTATCTCTACAGCCGGCCTCCGCCCAGGCCAGCGGGAAGACCTTGCCAATCCCGGTCCAGATCACACTCCGCTTCAACCTGCCTAAGGAGCGGGAGGCCATTCCCGGCGGTGAGCCTGACCAGCCGCTCTCCTCCAGCTCCTGCCTGCAGCCCAACCACCGCTCAACGGTACCCTCAGCAATTCCAGGGACCTTGCTTTCCTCTCAGGTCCCACCTTCTCTACCTTCTGACCCACCTTTCTTGGTTTCTTTCTGCAGAAACGGAAGGTGGAGGTGGTTTCACCAGCAACTCCAGTGCCCAGCGAGACCGCCCCAGCCTCAGTTTTTCCTCAGGTGAGTCCTCCAAACCACCGTTCTTCCCTTCCTGTCTTCTCCCTTCTGGTAGCCCCGTTCAGACTCGCCTAACAGCCACCTCTCCTGTTCCTACCACTTCACCTACAGAATGGGTCAGCCCGTAGGGCAGTGGCAGCTCAGCCAGGACGGAAACGGAAATCAAACTGCTTGGGCACTGACGAGGTAGGTCTGGGGTAGAGGGAAGCTGAGTGAAAAGCAGAGGGTATAGACGGGTTGGAGTTTTTAGTGGCTACTTTAAAAATAAACAACAGGAGGTGGGTAGCCATGGTGGTGATGGGATTAGGAGCTAAGCAGAGCTGGTTCAAGTCAGTCATTGGGTGATCCTTCCCAAGTTTTGAATGAAAACTTTCTAAGTCTTGGTCTCTTTATCTGGAGAGTGGGGATTATAGTACCTCCCCCAGGGTTGCTGTTAGGCTTGAACAAGGGAACCTGTGGCGAGGGAGGCTGTGTGAGTTGTAGTCTCCTGTAACCGGTACCTTCCGCTGGCCCTGGGCAGGACTCCCAGGACAGCTCAGATGGAATACCATCAGCTCCACGCATGACTGGGAGCCTGGTGTCCGACCGGAGCCACGACGACATCGTCACCCGGATGAAGAACATCGAGTGCATTGAGCTGGGCCGGCACCGCCTCAAGCCGTGGTACTTCTCTCCGTACCCACAGGAGCTCACCGCGTTGCCGGTCCTCTACCTCTGCGAGTTCTGCCTCAAGTACGGCCGCAGCCTCAAGTGTCTGCAGCGTCACTTGGTATGAGGGGTCCAGGTGCTGCCCTACTAGCTCCCCAACCCTTCTCCCACCCCTGACCCTCTTCTCTTCCTCAGACCAAGTGTGACCTGCGGCACCCGCCAGGCAACGAGATCTACCGCAAGGGCACCATCTCCTTCTTCGAGATTGATGGACGTAAGAATAAGGTCAGTGGTTGAGGGACAGTGGGGACACCTCAGAACTTGGAGTGTGGGGAGGTCAAATGAACAGCTTCTTCCCGCTCAGGAAAACACTGACTGGCCTGGTCAACAAGTTGGTGCACTCCCTTCTTATTGAGTTTCTGCTGAAGGGCAGGTGCCGGGAGATGTGACCAGGATTAGATAAGACCGGTACTCTCGGAGAGCTCATGGTCCGTGGGGAAAACAGACACACCAGTGGACACTCAGCTCCCAGTGTGATAAGTGTCGTAAGCATGACTCTTACTATTAAGTGAGTTATTAGGACCCAGAGCAGGTAGTCAGCAAAGCTTCACAGAGGAGGTGACTTTTGAGCCTTCATACAAAGGGCAAGGTGAGTAAGGGACTCCCAAGCAGTGGGGTTCTGAAGAGCAGGCATGGCTATACAGAGATACGTGTGTCAAAGACAAAGACCCTTCTGGCTGCAGGACAGAGAGGCTGAGGGAAGGCTGTTACAAGGGACAGGGCTTAGATGGTACAAATGAGGTCACCTAGGGAGTTAGGGACACCCTGAGTTTGGGGCTTCAAAACCTGCTTTAGTCTGCCCTGGCTTGTGTGGCTGAGTGGATTGAGTGCTGGCCTGCAAACCAGAGGGTCACTGGTTCTATTCCTAGTCAGGGCACAGGCCTGGGTTGCAGATCGGGTCCCCAGTTAGGGGCGTGTGAGAGGTAGCCAATCAATGTTTCTTTCACACTTTGATGTTTCTTTCTCTTGCCCTCACTCTAAAAAGTAAATAAATATATTTTTAAAGATTTTTAAAAATTTATTCTTAGAGGGAGGGGAAAGGAAAGCGGTAGAGATACACTGATGGGTTGCCTCTCACACACCCCCAACCAGGACCCGGCCCACAACCCAGGCACATGTGCCCTGACTGGGAATCGAACTGGCGACCTTTTGGTTTGTAGGCCAGCGCTCAATCCACTAAGTCACACCAGCCAGGGCAAATAAAATCTTTAAAAACAATTTACAAATAAAATCATGTCTGAAATGCAGGATAAATTGTGTACAGAAGTAAAAATAACAAGATGAATGGGGTTTCTGGGGGGTTGGGGGGAGCTCCTAGGGTGGTGGTTTTTTCAAACTCCAGAACTCCTTACTCAGTCCTAGACTCTAGGTCAGGCCCCAAGAGGTGTGGCTGGGGCAGAAAAACGACATTTCTGACAGTCGGGCTCCTCAGACTGTCACGCGGGCTGAGCTGCTCTCGTAAGCTTTGGTCAGTCTTCTCGGGGGCGTGTCAGTGTGTGGACTGTTGTTAACTACAGCAGAGGGCAGTAGAGGGTCCCCAGGGCAGGTCCATGGGCTCCACGACACTGTGAGGCAGCCCTGCCTGGGCAGCAGGGACAGCCTGACTGATGGCGCAAGTCAGGCCTCAGGGAAGAATGCTGAATGCTCATCACCTCTCAGCCTGGGGTACAAAGAAGCTCCTGGCCGACCCTGGCCCAGTGGCCATGCCTGAGGCAGGGGACCCAGAGTGGAGACAGGCCTTTTCCTTTGCAGAGTTATTCCCAGAACCTGTGTCTTCTGGCCAAGTGTTTCCTCGACCACAAGACACTGTACTATGACACAGACCCCTTCCTCTTCTACGTCATGACAGAGTATGACTGCAAGGGCTTCCACATCGTGGGCTACTTCTCCAAGGTGAGTGCTCGCCCGGCCTGTCCCTCGGCCCTGCCCTGGGCCAGGTCCCTTCCCTCCCACTCACCGGCCCATTTTCCAGGAAAAGGAATCGACGGAAGACTACAATGTGGCCTGCATCCTGACCCTGCCTCCCTACCAGCGTCGGGGCTACGGCAAGCTGCTGATTGAATTCAGTGAGTACTCATGCTCACGGCCAAGGGCTCCCGTGGGCACCTCACACAGATATGCCAGGTTGCTGTGACTGTCAGCTCTGGCTGTGCGGCCCAGTCACCACGGCCAGAAATCCAGACGGGGGCTCTTCCAAGTTTCTTTCACTCTCAGGGTGGCTGCCCTGCCTATCTGATCAGGTTCTCAGCCCCTCACTATTCCTTGCCTGAGGCTCGAAGCATCATCCAGCTTTCCCCAAATTTCACTCATCTGACCCTGCCCAAGCCCACGGGCAAAAACCAAGTGAGCCACTGTCGCTCATCCCTCTGCTGCTGTAGTCATGAAAGTTCCTGCGCGAGGACCAGTGGTTTCCTGAGCCTGGCCGACAGCGGATGCTGAATGCTCTTGACTCCGTGTGGCCCCCTCTCGGGGGCACGCCCACACCTTTCTTCCCTCTCAGGCGTGCACCTCCTAACCTCAAAGGGTCCCCACAAGATTTGCAACCAGGGGAGCAATGGGCAGCAGCAGCCCCGGGCTAACCTCCTGGACCTGTCCCCAAGGCTCCCTTTTCTGACTTTACAGTAAGCCAAAGCAGCCCCGCCCAGGCTCCCTCTTGTTGCTGCTTCTACCCTGAATTCTTCATTGTTGCATTGTCCCCAGCTTTTTAAAAAAGATTTATTTACTTTTAGAGAGAAGGTGGGAAGAAAAAGGGGGAGAGAAACATCACTGTGTGTGGTTGCCTCTCAAGTGCCCCACCAGGGTGCCGGCCCACAACCCACAGGCATGTGCTCCGACTGGGGATTGAACTGGGGACCCTTTGATTCGTAGGCCGGTGCTCAATCCACTGAGCCACACCAGGCAGGGCTCGCCGTCCCCAATTTTAATGTATTCTAAAAAAAACCTGTTAACTTAGCAGAGATGTAAGCAGACTCTTTAGATATGGCCCATGTTCCTTGCATTCAGTCGGATTGGTCTCCTTATCCTTCATGAACTCTTCGTAACTGCAAGGCTCCCTCCTGCTTCCCAGCCTCCCACCTCCATTCTGTTCAGCTCACCACTCCCTGGCATAACCGCGCTCTGTGCTGGAGCACGGGGAGGGAACCTTAGCTGTTTGGTGAAGAGACACAGGTGTGACTTGATCAAGATCATAGTCCATTTGAGAAATTTTATTGGTAGAATGATGCCAAGGTAGGGTCACATCTTTAGGAGGTCCTTAGCCTGGTAGAGCAGGCAGATGCTTAATGAAGTCTTGGAGCTCAGACCTCAATGGAAAGGGGATACAGGCAAGGCCACCAAGGTGTGCGGATGTTAGGGGAGGCACCGAGGAGGGCTGGGAGTCCCTGCCAGGGGTACATACACCACAGACCCAGCAGGAGTAAGTGGGAACCCAGTGTGCCCCCATCCTCTCCCATGCTTCCTCTCTCCAAAGCACTAGTCTCTCTTGCCCACCGAGTTGCGTGGTAGAAGTGAGATTAGGCAAGAGGGCAAGACTGGCTGATAAAGACGCACCAAAGGGAGGAAGGCAGAACGGGCTATGGCACAACATCAGGCAGTAATGACTGAGTGAAGAAGGGCTTCCACTAGTGGACACATCCCAGGGCCCTGACAGGGCAAATGAAGACTGCCCGAGATATGAAGCCATGTAGGTTTTCATAGTGCCTGAGGTCTCACCAGAACTGCCTACTGGTGGTCATTAGGCAAGAGGGTGCAGCAGTCAGAGTGGGAGGGAAAGAGCCTGGAGGGGCCAGTCACCTGCTGAGGGACGGCCTCCCTCTGACTCGGGAAGCGCTTTGGCGCTCTGCAGCCTCGCCACCACCTGGTCCAGCCGGTCTAGTCTTAGAGCTGCCGGCACCCCTGTGGTCATAGCGAGGGGCCTTAACTGACTGTGAGAGTCCAAGCATCTCAGGCCTGAAGCAGAGGTGGGATCTGCCCTCCTCCCCTCCTCACATGCCCAGGTACAGAGGGAGAGTGGGGTGACGGAGGGAAGTTCGAGGCACTTTCTTTCCATGAGCCATTTTCTGTGCCTCACCCCACCACACCTCTAACCCTTGCTGGCTCCTGAGCACCACCAACCCCAGCTGATTGTAGTTCCTCCTCTTGGTGCCCGCAGTACCCTCCACTGTGTCTGGCACACAGGTGAAGAGTGGGTACTCAGGAGTCCTTTATGAGGAAACTGAGGCACAGAGCAGACGAGCCACACCCCAGATCACAGAACTACACACAGCATAGCCAGGACGGGAAGCAGACGGTCTACCTTGCAGCTTGTGCGATTCTGTGGCCTTATCCCTTCCCTGCCTCTCCATTGCTTTAGGCTATGAACTCTCCAAAGTGGAAGGGAAAACGGGGACCCCTGAGAAGCCCCTCTCGGATCTTGGCCTTCTATCCTACCGAAGCTACTGGTCCCAGACCATCCTGGAGATCCTGATGGGGCTGAAGTCTGAGAGCGGGGAGAGGCCACAGATCACCATCAAGTAAGCCTGGCCACACCTCCCTGGGGGTGCATGGTCTTCCCCTAGGCTTTCTCCCCCTGGGGCTCCCAGGGGCCTGGGGCAAAGAAGAAGGCCCACGGGGGACCTGATCTCTCCCCCCCACAGTGAGATCAGTGAAATCACCAGCATCAAGAAGGAGGACGTCATCTCCACTTTACAGTATCTCAACCTCATCAACTACTACAAGGTAGGGAGGTGGGCAGGGGGGAGGTATGCACGGGGGCACAGAGTGCAGGCCCCACTTGGGCTGACCTGCTTTGTCCCATCTCCTGTCCAGGGCCAGTATATCCTCACGTTGTCAGAGGACATTGTGGATGGGCACGAACGGGCTATGCTCAAGCGACTCCTCCGTATTGACTCCAAGTGTCTGCACTTCACTCCCAAGGACTGGAGCAAGAGAGGGAAGTGGTGACCAGGCACAGCCCATGGTAGCACCAACAAAGCCTGCAGAACTGGAGCTGACAGCCCATCCTGTCCCCAAGGGGGACACTAAGGGAGGAGGACCAGGCTGAGGACAGTTCCACAAGGAGAGAGGACAGGCCTGGTAGGGGCCGGATGGTGCCCAGCACCAAAGTGAGCTCAGGGCTCAGGTCATCTCTAAGGTCAGCTGGCTGCAGGCTCAGGCCTGCTGTGAACCAGGGACCAGAGGGAGTCAGGTAGATGTGTACAGTGAGATGGGGGTGTGGGCACTCTATACAGAGGGCTGGTGGCTGTAAAAAACTTCTTTTGTAAAGTAGGAGTTGGGGGTGGGTACTGGCTGCAAAATTTTGGCCTCTCTGCCCGCTGGCAATAAATTGTTTCCATAGGCCAGAGCCATGAGGGGTTCTTGTGGGGGAAGTGGCAGTGCAGCCTTATGGGCTCCAAGGGGTGGGCAAACTCACGGGTGCTATGAGGAGCTGGTTTATTGGAGTGACGGAATCAGTGGGTCAAAAGTGAAGAGCTGGTTTATTGCGAAGGGATCAGTGGCTTTGGGTTTCAAGCTCTTGTTCTCAGTCCCCCGGCACCTGTGCATGAATCTGCAAGAGGAGTCACCTTTAGTACTGGATTTCTGAGATGGAGCGGCTGGGGGACCCACGTACTCCTGGAGGAACCCAGCTGCTCAGAATGATAGCCCTTTGTAGACAGGCCAGAAGGAGACACGCTGCCCTTACCTAGTCCAACCTCCCAGTCAGAGCCAGGCTCCAGCAGCCCCATTGTGCTCGGGAACCCTACAGCCCCAAATCCACGTAGGGGTAAGATTCTGGGCAACCCAGGAAATGAAGCCACGGGGTGTCGGAGGAAGATGGCCCAGCTATCTACTCACCGCTGCGGCGAGGCTGGGCCAAGTTAGGGCCCCACGCACTTTGGCATCCGGGCCAGGGACGGTCTCCAGGCCCCACACAGTGAAGTGGCTGAAACTGCCGGAGGCGCTCATAACACGGTCCTGGGAAAGGGGCCCAGCTCAGCATTAGGGCCGCTGCTCCCGCCCGCACCCCTGCCAAACCAGTTCCCCTGTGCTCACGAAGTCCCACTCCGGGGGTTCCAGCACCTCCTGCTCTTGTTCTTCATTGTCTGACCCCAGCGGGAAGTCCAGCCTCCCCACCAACACCTCTTCCATCACCATCACATATCCCACGAGGCCGGGCGGCACCTCCACCTCCTCTCCCCGCAAACTGCGGCCCCGAAACGATACTTCAAGTCCTGAAGGGAGAAGGCGCGGGGCATCAGTGAGGGCCTGATCGAAGCCCACGGGGCCAGCCCAGTGGCGGCCCTCCCGCTGCCACCCGTGGTGGACCACCATTCCCAGGAACCATCGCGCCCGCTCTCGCCGAGGAGAGCGCGGCGCCAGCGCACGGGCTACCGGGAGCCGTAGTCCGGACGCGAGCTCTCACCTTCGGGACCCTGACGGATGGCTGGGGTGAAGAAGCTCCCCACGGGGGCAGGCCGGTTAGCCCGGACCGCACAGGGCAGAAGGTGCAGCGTGGCAGGGGTGGCGCTGCGCAGAGTGTCGGGGCGTAGGTGGACTCGGCGCTTCTGGACGTCTTCCTCGCCGCTGCTCTCCATCCTCGCGCGCTAAGGCCAAATCTGGTGC
Source organism: Macrotus californicus (assembly GCA_007922815.1). Classification (NCBI taxonomy): domain Eukaryota; kingdom Metazoa; phylum Chordata; class Mammalia; order Chiroptera; family Phyllostomidae; genus Macrotus; species Macrotus californicus. The sequence goes on from VMDR010000009.1 coordinate 805,589, forward strand.
GTAAAGCGCGCGAAGCCTATCGGAACGCCCCGGATGGTCAGCGCAGGGCCTCCTGGGAAGCGTAGTCCGTCCTTGAGGTTCTTTGGCAAGCACCGCCTTCCTGTGTTCAAGTCCCGGGTTTTTTTTTCCTTGAAATATTTTTCAGTTGTATATTTTTTATTTTGACTTAAAATATTGTAAATTACAGGTGACATACAATAGAACATTAGTTTTAGGTGTAGAATGGTTCCAAAAAGTACACTTTTTATATTAATCGTTAGGACGGGTGTTTTGGTTTTTTTTTGGTTTGTTTTTTTTTGCTTTTTAAAATTTTACTAGGATATCAACTATTTCTCAAATGAGTTGAAGATATTCTATCCAAATTTGTGATTTGTCTTCTAAACCTGTGTATATTTGATATTTATTGCACATAGGAATTTTATTTTGTGTAGTCAAAGTCACCAACCTTTTATTTTTATGTCTTGGTTTTCACAATACTTTTTATTTTTTGGTTTCTTAACTCTTCTCTAATGTTTACATATATGTATATTTTTAAAGATTTTATTTACTTTTAGAGAGAGGGGAAGGAAGGGAGAAAGAAAGAGAACCATCAAGGTGTGGTTGCCTCTCATGCGCCCCCTACTGGGGACCTGGCTTACAACCCAGGCATGTGCCCTGACTGGGAATCCAACCAGCAATTCTTTGGTTTGCAGGCCAGCGCTCAATCCACTGAGCCACACCAGTCAGGGTAATGTTTATGTTTGTATAGATACCTACCTTAGGGATGTTTTGTCAAGTTCTCTCATAGAACAATATGAATTATTAATTAAACTTAAAATTGTGTCCTGACCAGTGGGGTTCAGTTGGGTGTTGTCCTGCAAAGGGAAAGGTCACCAGTTTGATTCCTGATTGGGGCACATGCCTAGGTCTCGGGTTCCGGCTCGGTCAGGGCATGGATAAGAGGCAACCGGTCAATGTTACTCTCTCTCTCCCTCTCTGTTCTCTCTAAAAAATAAATAAAGTATTTTTAAAAAGATTAAAATTGCATTAAATTCATAGATTTTGAGAAAAACACCCCCAGACATTTGGAGCTGGCCTTGGTGTTCTTTTGAACATGAACGATTTCACAGACATGAGGGATCAAGAGAAAAACAAGGCCCCTCTGTAATTATGTGAACATGGACCAAGGCATGAACATTGTCCAAACCACAGAAATCATGAAACATCTCTCTCTCCTGGATTAGATGTGACTTGCCTCAGTCTAGTTAAGATTTGTTAACATTATTCTATCGTAGAAATGCCTCCACTTTCTGACAGCATCTCATTCAGAGAAAAGCCTCGCTTCCTTACACTCTCCCCTAAATCACCTATAAATCCTTCCTAACACCCACTTACTGAGATGTCCCCCAGTGCAAAGAAAAGTAATAAACCCATTTGTTCAACTACACATATGTTCTTGGTGGTCTTTGGCTGGAGGGTATTGATAGATTAATTTAGAGAGTCTTGCTTTAGTTTTCTATCAAGCATAAGATACATAATGCCGACTTCCAGCCAAGATGGGGGCGTAGGTAGACATATTGTGCCTGCTCACACAACCAAAAGAAGGACAACAAATTTAAAAACAAAAAACAACCAGAACTGACAGACCGTCGAACTGTATGGAAGTCCAACAACCAAGGAGTTAAAGAAGAAACATTCATCCAGACCAATAGGAGGGGTGGAGACGGGCAGCTGGGTGGAGAGGACTCACAGCAAAGCGGCAGCTGGCGGAGCCAAGGGTCCCACATTCCCATGAGGATAAACCGGGAGGAACAACTGGGGAGTGCCACATACTCACAACCCAGGGTCCCAGTGGGGAAATAAAGCCTCAAAACCCCCGACTGAGAACACCTGTGGGGGTTGAGGCGGCAGCGGGAGAAACTCCTAGCCTCACAGGAGAGGTCATTGGAGAGACCCACAGGGTCCTAGACTGTACACAGACCCACCCACTTGGGAATCGGCACTGGAAGGGCCCAATTTGATTGTGGGTAATGGGGGAAGTGACTGAAAACTGATCGCAAGCTGAGGAACCAGCACTGTTCCTCCTCGGACCCTCCCCCACGTACAGCGTCACAACGCAGCCACGTGGGTGGCCCCGCCCTGGTGAACACCTAAGGCTCTGCCCCTTATGTGTAACAGGTGCGCCGAGACAAAAAAAAAAAAAAAAAAAAAAAAAAAAAAAAAAAAAAAAAAAAAAAAAAAAAAAAAAAAAAAAAAAAAAAAAAAAAAAAAAAAAAAAAAAAAAAAAAAAAAAAAAAAAAAAAAAAAAAAAAAAAAAAAAGGCCCAAATGAAAGAACAGATGAAAGCTCCAGAAAAAATACAACTAAGCAACGAAGAGATAGCCAACCTATCAGATGCACAGTTCAAAACACTGGTAATCAGGAAGCTCACAGAATTGGTTAAATATGGTTACAAATTAAAGGAAAAAGTGAAGGCTATGAAAAGTGAAATAAAGGAAAATGTACAGGGAGCCAACAGTGATGGGAAGGAAACCAGGACTCACATCAATGGTTTGGACCAGAAAGAAGAAAGAAACATTCAACCAGAACAGAGTGAAGAAACAAGAATTCAAAAAAATGGGGAGAGCCCTGGCTGGTGTAGCTCAGTGGATTGAGCACGGGCTGTGAACCAAAGGGTCGCCAATTCGATTCCCGGTCAGGGCACATGCCTGGGTTGCAGGCCAGGTCCGCAGTGCGGGGCACATGAAAGGCAACCACACATTGATGTTTCTCTCCCTCTCTCCCCTTCTCTTCCTCTCTCTCTAAAAATGAATAAATAAAATTTAAAAAAAAAATTAAAAAAAAAAATGAGGAGAGGCTTAGGAACCTCTGGGTCAACTTTAAACATTCCAACATCCGAATCATAGGGGTGCCAGAAAGAGAAGAGGAAGACCAAGAAATTGAAAACTGTTTTGAAAAAATAATAAAGGAGAACTTCCCCAATCTGGCAAAAGAAATAGAATTTCAGGAAGTCCAGGAAGCTCAGAGAGTCCCAAATAAGTTGAACTCAAGGAAGCACACACCAAGGCACATCATAATTACATTACCCAAGATTAAAGATGAGAGAATCTTAAAAGCAGCAAGAGAAAAGGAAACAGTTACCTACAAAGGAGTTCCCATTAGACTATCAGCTGATTTCTTAAAAGAAACCTTGCAGGGAAGAAGGGGCTGGAAAGAAGTATTCACAGTCATGAAAGGCAAGGACCTACATCCAAGATGACTCTATCCAGCAAAGCTATCATTAGAATGGAAGGACAGATAAAGTGCTTTCCAGATAAGGTCAAGTTAAAGGAGTTCATCATCACCCAGCCCTTATTATATGAAATGTTAAAGGGACTTATCTAAGAAAAAGAAGATAAAAAATAGGAACAGTAAAATGACAAAAAAAACTCACAGCTGTTAACAACTGAGCCTAAAAAAAACAAAAACAAACTAAGTGAACAGCTAGAACAGAAACAGAATCACAGAAATGGAGATCACATGGAGGGTTATCAGAAGGGGAG
>VMDR010000010.1:0-94575 GCA_007922815.1 Macrotus californicus
AGGTGAAAATTCCTAGGAAGGAGGAAGAGGAGGGCACGTCCTCATCCCCCAGGGCCACCTACAGCAGCTCCCTCCGGCGTTCCAGCCCCAGGACCATCTCCTTCCGGGTGAGAGCCCAGGACCCCTTTGTCTGTCCTGGAGGGCAGGCTGGGGCCACATTGTCAGCCACAGCACAGGGGCCTTGGGTCAGGCACCAGGATGACTGCCTGGACAGGGGGGGCTTTGGATTCTTCTGGGGGGCGGAAGCAGAGCAGGCTGAGTTAGGAGAGGGGGGCACCAAAGTGACTTGAAGGTGGGTGTGGACTCCTGAGAGCAGCGCCCTCTGGAGGTGGGAGCTGGGTGGGGCTGCAGGAAGATGGCTTGTGGTGGGGATGCTGGGGGGATGCTGGGAGATGCTGGTGGGGATGCTGACAGGGATGCTGGCTGGATGCTGGCTGGGTGCTGGCATAGTCACACACCTGCCTTCACTACTTCCAGTCCTACTTGAGAGGGCAGAGGCAGGCAGGACTCTGCTTGGCCCCAGAAGTACAGATGGCCTACCTTGGAGACATGCTCCGTGCCCACTCCAGTGCTTACTCTCAACTCTTTTGCTCCCTGGGTCATTCGCCCGTTTCACTGTGTTTTGTGTGGGGGTCTGGGGTGGAGGCCAGAGGCCCGGACAGGGGTCATGGACGGTGGGGGCAGAGAAGACACCAGGTGTTGCAGGTACCCCAAGAACACCTACAGGGGCCCCAAGAGAGGCTTTTGACTCAGGCTCATAGGTGGGAACAGGTGTTTCCCAGACAGGAGGGGGCCTTCTGTGAAGGGTTGGTTAAGGATTGAGCAGTGGAGGGATGGGAAGTGTGAGGAGAATCGCTCTGAGTGCTGACCCCTCCTTTGAGGGGGCTGTGGCCTCCCTGGGGACCCCCGACTCACCAGGGCCTTTCTCTCTCATTTCAGATAAGCCCCAGGATAAACAGCTCCGAAGCAACCCTAACCCGCAGGTCAGGGGCCGGATGTGCCGCCTCTCCCGTCTGGTCATGTTCTCACGTTTGACTGGTGTTTGCCGAGCTAGGCTGTTCTGCAGGCCACATGTGGGGAGGCCCTGGGAGAGGCCCCGGGCGGGGCAGATCAGGGGGAATGAGGTGGAGGGCTTGGGTGGGGCTGTGAAGGCAGAGGAGGGGGCGGGGGCCTGGGAACTGGCATAGGTAATACGCACATGGATGGAAGTGCCGTGAGTACTGAGTGTTGAAAACAAAGAACAAGCCTGAGACTGGGCCTGGAAAGCTGTTGGCATGTGGGTAGGGACTTCCGGCACCCACGCAGGGCCCATCCGCCCTGGACTGTCGCTGAGGCCGTGTGGGGGTGCGGGGTACAGCGATGGGTGTGACACGGTGCTGCCCTCAGTGACTCACATCACTGTTAAGCTGAGAGAGCTCCCAGCAGGCCTGTGGGGCTGGAGAACGTGTCGCAGGGCAGCTGGCATCTGAGTGGGAGTCACGCTTTCCACATGGGAAGTGGGGTGCATCTGAACTGCAGGGAGCAGCCTATGGAAAGCTGAGTGTGATGGGTATCACATGTCTGGTTGGGGACACAAGCATGTGGAGAAGGGGATTGAGGGGCTGCTGGGTTGGGAGGGGAGGAGGGACCAGACCCTGGGAGCCTTGTTAGCTGGGCCTGGAGTTTGGTCCCTGTCCCGGGGCCTGAGGGTTCGAGCCAGAGGCACAGGATGGGATTCATGTGGGGAGAGAGTTTGGGTGGCAGGCGGGGCTGCGGGATGACTGTAGTGAGGGGCAGATTCAGGGCATAAGTGTGGGTGGAAGTGACAGGCCCAGGGAAGGCGGCAGGGTTCTGGTCCTGCTGGTTGGGCTGTTTCCAGGGTGGTGGGGACCGTCCTGGGGTCAGTAGACTCTCCCTGGCCTCAGCCAGCCTTGGAGGCGGGGCTCACCTGCTGGTCGCCTTGTCCTTCTGTGCCGCAGCGCCAGCGTGAGGCTCCCGGTGAAGTTAGGCGAGAAGCTGGAGAGATACCAGTCAGCCGTCCAGGTGGGTGGATCAGTGGCCCCTGCTGGTGTGTGGGCGTGCGGGTGCGTCTCCACCCTGCCCCAGGGTCAGCATCTGTGCTCTCTGTCCCCAGAGGTCGGAGTCCATCAAGGCTGTGAGCTCCTCCCGCACGGAGTTCTTCGTGGCGCCCGTGGGGGTGGCCAGCAAGCGCGACCTCTTTGAGAAGGAGCGGGCAGGCCTAGGCCGAGCGGAGTCGGCCTCCGGCCTGAAGGTGAGGGGCTCAGCCTCGGGAGGCCTGAGGTCTCGGGACCTGGAGCCACGGCCCCAGGGCCCCTAGAAAGCACGGTGCTCTCAGGTACCTGGTTTGACAGGACCTGCTGCTGACCTGGGTCACTGCTGTGTCCTGAGCCCCCGGGGACGGGCGGTGGCCTCCGGGTCTAGGGGGCTGTGCCGGTGGCCCTGAGCTCTAACGGGAGCCCCAATTTTCAGGAGAACCTGAAGCTCTCGGGGGTTGTGACATCGAAGCTCAACCTGTGGATCAGCAGGACCCAGGAGTCCAGAGAGGAGGACCCCCAGGTACCCGGCCCCTGCCTGAGGCCTCCGACCGTGGGCCCCTTCGTGGTGGGATGAGGCGGGTCAGAGGGGCCCCGAGAGTGAGGGGTGTGCAGGAGGGGAAAGTGGGAGTGGGCAGGGCTGTGCCGAGGCCTGCAGGTCAGGAGTGGGGGCAGCAGAGAGGAGGGTGGGCCTGGGGTCCTCCCAGGAAGGGGGAGGGGCTGAGGGTCTTAGTCCCTGGTCCTCAACCTGACTCCCCCAACCAGGAGGCACAGAGAGAGTTGGCCACCACCCAAAGGACCCCAGAGAGGAAGAAAGCAGGCTCATCCCTGGATGCCGAGGTGAGGGGCGTGGAGAGGGGCTGCCCAGGAAGTGTCCCACGCCCGCACATGCCTACACATGCCGCACATTCCCACACACACCCGCACATGCCAACTGGCCTGCGGTGGCCTAGCCCACACACCCAGAATGCTCCTGGTCCTGCTCTCAGGCTGGTGAGCCCTAACCTAGAGGAAAGAAGACCCAGCTGGCTGTGCCCTGAAGCCCTGAAGCCCTGGGGGCCCCACCCCCTTCCACCCCACGGACTGCTGTGATCTCTGGCCCAGTGTGGGCGTGGGGCTGGGACAAAGGAATGCCTTGCTGTCCAGAGACCCCTTCCCCTCCGAGCCAGACGGCCCCTCTCCTCGACCTAACAGGCCTCTGTCCCACAGGCATAACCGACCACACCAGGACAGCCCGCCTGCTCTGTGCCCAGGGCCCTCCTTCTGGCCAGGCCTGCCTCCTGCAGCTGCATCCTCACCTCACACCACCCTGATCCCTCTCTGCCTTGGATCTGGGCCGGACTGTCCCGTCTGGGAGACCCCTGCAGCCCTTTCCCTGCCGGCCTCAGGGGCAGGTGGACCCTGGCTCCATCCAAGGCGGGCACAGCAGAGCCCGGACCCACGTCAGCTCTGGCAATGCACCGGCTCATGTCAGCACCCTGGGGCCTTGGCGTCCTGGCCTGGGATGTCTCCCGTTTTCTGCCCACTTCTGGGGTTGGGAGGCACTGTTCCTCAGGGGCTCTAGGACCACCTGTCCGGTGTGCTCCCAGCTGAGGCCTGGCTCTCCCCACCTTCCTCTGGGGCCGGGCCCCCCTGGGTGAGCCCCAACTGGGGGACAGCCACACTGCCTTCAGCCTGCTGTCACCCGCTTGTCCACCCTTCACTGCCTGGCAGACCCCAGTGCCTTTCTGTGGCCCCTCCCCCCTCGCTGTTCTCAGGAAGATCCGGTAAACCGTTCACTCTCAGGTGTAAGTGACTAATAATACCTTCCCAGGGACTCCTGTCTGCAGGCTCTGCTTTTCAACAGCGATCATCTGCGGGGTGGGGGAGGGGGCTATTTGGGCTGGGGGGTGAGTCATCTGTTTCCTAGCAGCCCCTCCTTTCCTCACATGAAACTGGGTTGCATTCAGTTGTCCTATGTAGTGATTCATTCTGGGGGGCAGGACTGCCAGTCCCATCAAACACACACTCTCCCCAAACCCAGTTTCCCAGTCTCGAGACACGGTGGTCCGTGAGAGCTGGAGAAGCTGGGCCGTCGGAGGGTGAGGGGCAAATGAGGGCAAACCAGACTGGCGGTCACCTCTCAACACTGTAATTTAGAACACACACATGCGGGTGCCCGCCCCTGACCCCCACCCACCGCAGGCCTGGGAAGCAGAGGGCTTCTCAGAACCCCGCCCTGCAGGGCAGCACATTCTGTCCTGAATCCTGTGGTCTAGGGACAGGAGGCCCTCAGAACCCCATGTGTGACCCGGCTGGGCCATGTCCAGCTGGCGGGTTGCCTGTGCTGGCCCCAGGTCTGCCCTGAGCACCCTGGCCCCCCACAACCAAGCTTTACCTGGAGAGTATGGGGACCCAGCCGGGGCAAGGAGAGGGGTCAGGCACCGCCTGGAGACTCCGGGCTCACACAAGGGGCCTCGAGGGCTGTCAGCTTCGGAAAGTCGCCGTCCCGCCAGCCGTCCAGCAGACACCACGGTCCTCACATCAGCTTCTCTTAGAAGAGGCTCCCAAGAGGTTTCCCCAGGGCCAGCCTTTCTGTCCCTGTGGCCTGGGGCCCCACCAGGGGCTGTCCTCTCTCTGTGTCCTCAAGTCTGTGAGCCTGTTTCTCCCAGCACAGTCCTGGATGAGCACCATCTGTCTCCATGCGCTGGTGGCCTTACACCCATTAGCAGGGACAGAGGACATCCAGAAAGGTGGGGAGCGGCGCTGCTGTCATGGCATGGCTGCTGGAGGCGGCTAGACGTCACACCAGCTGAAGGACCACCTCCCAGCTCTCCGAATTCGGTCCCTGCCTCTGAGCCATTAGGAGGAGCCTCCCACACTCATGCAGGAACATGCGGGTTTCTGTGGGGCTCTCTGGGGTGGGGGCGTGTTTGACGCATTGTGGTGCTTACAAGGAGCCAGGACCCACCAAAGCAGCTCAGATCAGGGGAGGGTCTAGGAAACACAGCACCTAATGCCAGGAGATTCCAGGCTGGGACCCAAAGCAAGGCAGGGCCCTGGGGGACGCGAATCGGGGAGCCTGGTTGTTGCTGTTCCTCTGTGACTCTGCCCCCTGCACCCGCCCCTCTCAGCCTGGCCCCCAGGGTGCTGGCTGGCAGTCACATGGCCTGAGCCTGTCCTGCGGACAGGGTGGAGGGCCACTGGCAAGGGATAAGCCCAGGGTGGGGTGGGGTGGGATGGGATCAGGCCACTGGGCTCCGAGGTCCCTGAGGACCAGAGGGGCCAGTTTCAGCTGAGTGACGGGACAGGAGTCCAAGCGCAAAGTGGGTGAGAAGGAAGCGGCCGTCCAGCCCAGGGAGGCCTTTTGGGGATATCTGCTGTGGCTCCAGCGCGTGGTCCCTGAGTTGGCAGGGCTGGGGAGGCTGGGCACGTTGTCAGTCGAGGGGAGAAGTGGGCAGAGGGTGGATGAGACTTCCTCTGCCCACAGAGGAGAGTGTGAGTCACGGAGGGCAAGACCTGGAAGGCCGGGCACCGGGAGGAAAAGCCCGGTCCAGAGGAGGGCGTCCCTTCCCCTGAGTCCGCATGGGGGGCCTTGGGGACTCTGAATGGCCAAGAAAAGTGAGAGCTTGGCCGTCAGCAGTTTCCTCTGCCCGTTCACGTAGGTCATGCACTGAGTCCTACAATGTCCCGGGTGCTGGGCTCGGGGCCGCAACACACTCCAGCCAGCAGAGACGCTGGTCCCTGTCGGTACGGATCTCACAGACCAGCAGGTCCAGCAGGTCATGGCTTCCTTTGAAAGCCCTTGAGGACAAGCTCTGTGGCCTCCCACAGCCGGCCACCTGTCCTGGGAGAGCCGTCACTCGGGACTTGAAGTTAGCACTACCTTCCGTCTGGCCTCCTGTGGTCCCGTTCGTCCCTCTCCTGGGACCAGGGCTGGTCACATGGCCCTGGGGTCCTGGAGAAGACCCGCTTTGCAGATGCCCTCAGGAAGCCCGTAGACCTGCCTCCTGAGAAGGCTGCTCAGACCATTGGAGGCAGCCGATGACCTGGGGGACATCTTTGCCCACCAGGCACTTAGGAGTGTCTTGGGGGGTGCCTCCTGCCCCCAGCTCTGCCCTGTCCCCAGCCTCCCTCCCAGGCCTGGGCTGCTGGCACCTGCTTTATCAGGGTTGTCAAGAGGGACAGCTGGCTTCTGTTACACACCCGCTCTCCTCCCTCTTGCCCAGGCCCCTGCATATCTGGTCTGGTTTTAAATAGCTTATCTCGGCAGCTGGACCACCACATGGGCTTATATGGTGAGGAGTCAATGTCCTGTCAGCCCTGTCCCTTGCACCTGCCATCACAGCCCTGCGGCCACCGCCCCCTGCACATCCCTCCCCCTGTGAGGCCGGGTTCACACGGCCCAGCCAGAGTGCTGCTTAAAGCCCAGCCCGCCCCGGCCCTCACCCAGTCCCTGCCCAGGGGCAGCAGCGCCGTGTCGTGTCCTGTCCTGCCGGCAGCTCCTGTCCGAGGTGAGACTCGGGCAGACACTCGAGTGGGGAGTGGGGAGCGGATGGACAGGGCCTGTGTCTGCTCTGGGTGCCATCGAGGTCACAGGCATCCACGTTCCTGGGGCAAGGAGGATTGCAGGGTGGGCTTAGGGGGACCCTCGGTGAGACACCAGAGGCTCAAGGTGCAGTCCGGGTGGGCTGCCGCAGACCCGTCGGGTGGGGAGCCTTGGGCGGCTAACTCCGCCCCCAGGTCTCGATTCCTCATCCAGCAGTACAGACAAGACCACCGTCAGCCCTGCCTGCCCGGAGTACAACGAGGCTCCGACAACAGGGGCCTCCCAGGTTGCCCACTACCCCTCTCCAGGCTGACATCCCCCTGAAACTTTCCAGGCAGGTCCTTCTTGATCACCAGAGAGCAGAGAGAGTGTGGCCCTGTCTGGGGGGTCAGAATCTCTCCCCAGGGAGGCAGAGGCCACAGCCTGAGGCCGAGACCCAACGCCCTCCCCTCACCAGAGAGCAAGAGTTCAGGGAGTGTGAGCCCAGCTCGCTGGGTTGCAGGGACCCCTGAGCCGAGCTCCGCCCAACACACCAGCCGAGATACTCCCTTGGTTTTTCAGCTTCTCCTGTGCAGGTGGGGAAAATACTGGGGGAAGGGCTTGCCCGGAGTGTCAGGAAGTCCCAGCACATTACAGACCCCTGACTTCCCGAGTTCTTCCTCTGACCTGGATCTTCTAGGGCAAGGCCTCACGGGGCAGGAGAAGCATCTGCAAGGGTCAAGTTGCCCCCGGTCCCCTCCCTTCTGTCCCCAGCCTCCTCCAACCCCCACTCCCTTCCCCAGCTGAGTGCTGGGGACAATAGTGGAGGGGTGGGGCTAGACTCCTCGGAACCTCAGAGTTTCTGCAAGACTAGAACTTGAAGCTCATCTATTTTACAGAGAGGTCAGCTGAGGCCCAGAGAGGTTAAGTAACTGAGCTAAGGTCACACAGCAAAAAGTAGGTTTTTTTAAACCCAGATATCTGACTCCATGGCCAGTATGCTTTCCACTGTCTATTGTGTGTGATGTAGTCCCCAAAAGGTTGACCCCATCTCTGTGGAAGTGGTGGGGTTGTGGACGAGAGGTAGAGTTGCTTTAGGACATCGTCACCCCTGCCCCACCAGGGTCTTGACTGTCCCCCTGCTCAGCCTGTCCCTGACCCTTCATTGGTCCTGTCTCTGGCCACTGGCCTGGCAGCACCTGTGTCTCAGTGCCTTCCCCAGCACTCTGGGGGCTGGTGTGCCATTTTGGGGAGCTGGGTGGTGACACCAGGAGCAGGGAGAAGGCTCCACGCTGCTCCCTCATGCGCTGCACCCCAGGGCCAGCGGCTCTGAGGTGGTGGGGGTAGGGCAGGGGTGGAGAGAGAGGCTCCAGGAGCAGCTTCTCCGGTTCTCAGCCACCCGTTGAGCAGCTCATCAGGGGGCCCAGGCGGGGGTGGGGGGTGGGGGGGCGGGGCAGCGGTAGAGCTTGTGGCCAGGGACTCCCCACCTGACCCCAGGGGCTGAGGACCACAGCTTCTGTAACAGGGGACACGGCGCCTTTGCAGGCTTTGCCTGGTCCCCATGGCCACATTCGCACCCGGGTTACAAGTCACAATGGGACATGGACATGTCACCGCCCGCTCTGACTCAGCCACGTCCCAGCCTGACAAGGGGCTGCGCTGAGGAAGCTGGGGGTCCCCCACACTGATGCCTTCTCTTTCTGGGGGGACAGCAGAGGCCATGTCTGACACAGAAGAGGCAGCGGAGGAGTACGAGGGGTGAGCCTCCTGTTCCCCCACCTGTCCCTGCACTGTCCCTTCCCACCTGTCCCTGTGCTATCCCTCCCACCTGTCCCTGACTGTCCCCTCCCACCTGTCCCTGGAGCCACCCTGGGAACAGGAGGGTGAGTGTGTGCGGCTCTGCCTGTCTTGGGAAATTGAGGAGAGATAAGCCCCCTTCATTCCCACCCCTGTGTCCCCAGCTGCCTATCCCAGGCCAAGTGCCGGCTTGGGGACTTTGGAGGTAAAGATGTCGCCTTCCGGGATCAGCTGGGGGACTGGTCACAGGCAGGGGAGCCCGGAGGCTAGATCCCTGGAGCCAGGATCCACAGAGGCTCCAGAGCCACAGGGCTCATCCTGCCTCCAAACTCCTGTCTCAGGGCTCAGTGTTAGCAGTACGGTCAGCAGGGAGGGCACAAGGCCCAGGGTTTGCCCCAGGCCATGGCCAGTGCATGTGTGAGTGTGTGCATGTGTGTGCATGTGTGTGCACGCACACGGTCCCGACGGCCTCTCCTCTGGCCCCGCAGGGAACAGGAAGGTAAGCACCCGCCCCGCCCGGGCACTGCTTTGGACGGGACCGCCGGGTTGCACACTGACCCAGCTCTTCTGTCCTTTCTCGTGGCCGCGGCCTACCCCAGCAGAAGAGGCCGTGGAAGGTAAGGAGCCCCAGCCCCTAGACCGCAGACTCAACGGCCAGGTCCCCAGCAGCGCACGGGCTCCGAGGCTTTCCTCCAAGAAGCAGGGAGTCAGCACGAAAGGTCACGGGCCACTCAGCCCGGCGGCCCCACTTGGCTCTTGGCCGTGTGTACCAGGCCTGAATTGTGCCGTGTCTAGCCAGCACTGTTTACAGAAACATCGGGGCCAGAGTTTGCTGGCTCGGGGTCGCTGAGCCCCCTGCTCACTTGTCTGGCCCCGGGAGCTGCCTGAAGCTCGGGTGGGGCCTGGGGGTTCACTGTGGCTGTCACTCACTCAGAGCAGGAGGAGGCCGGGGAAGAGGAGGCCGGGGAAGAGGAGGCTGAGGAAGAGGAGGCCAAGGAAGAGGAGGTGGCGGAAGAGGCGGAGCCTGAGGAGACCCAAGCAGACGGTGGGCCCCGGGGGAGGTGCCGGGTGATTGGGGCCCCGCCGCCCTTCCTCTGTCAAGAAGGGATTCTCGGGACCTGCTTTCCCACCTGGGCGGCTGCACCTCCCATCTGGGCTGGGACTAAGTGGTCAGTTGTCCATCAAGGAACTGCAACCTTGAGGTCCTTCTTTGTTGGGAGAGTCTGGGCCCAGGGCATGTGTGTGTGTACACGTGTGCACACGTGTGCACATGTGAACAGATAGCTCCGTGACCCCAGAAGCCAGCAGGGCGCACTTGGGTCCCGTCCTGTCTTCGAGGGCTCTTGGCGGGGGGGTCCTGAGCTTAGAGCTAGGACTTTGCTCACTTCTCACGTTCTGTTTAGAAGACAGACAAGAAGAGGAAGTTAAAGAGGCCGAAGGTGAGCAGTGCGGGCCCAGGAGAGAGGTTTGGGGTGGCAGGGGCCTCCTCCCCATGGCTGCGGGGTGAAACAGCTCGCAGAGAGGTGGGGAGAAGGGGTTCACAGGGAGAAGACAGACGTGGTGCCCTCCTCAGTCCAGAGAAGCTGCCTTGGGGCTGCCCTGTGGGAGAAGGGGCCATGTTGGGGTCCCCACTTGGGGCAGGACCCACAGAAGCCACGTCCATGCATGAGGTCTCAGAACTCAGGCAGAACCACTGATGGTGCAGGATCTGTTGGGCTAAAACCCTGAGCACAGCCAGTGCATGTGGTGGGTCCCTGCCCTGGTCACTCTCATGCCTCTGGGGTGTGGGGAGTGGCCAGCTGGGCTTGGAACCCTGTCCCCTGGGAGCCACTCTGATAGGATGTGTGGGGTTTGCCACCCCTGGGGCACTCCTGGAACCAGGGTTTCTGGGGCTGGAAGGGACTGCTGGCAGATGGGGAGACAGAGGCCCATGGGACCCAGCTCACTGAGACAAAGCTGGACCCAGATCTGGGGCCTCCTGACCTGGTGGCTGTGTGCCTCTGTCCTTTCCAGATGGCCCTGTGGAAGAGTCCAAACCCAAGCCAAGGTGAGCAGGACACACCTGCGGAGAGGCCCCGGGTGCAGAGGGATGTTGAGGGAAGGTAGCATGGTCTTTGGGCTGGGGCATGGCAGGCACACTCCCAGGGGACACACGTCCAGGTTCAGGGGACAGACCGAGGCCAGCCCAGCCTGACACCCTGGCTCCATCACCTGTCCAGCACCACCCCCTGCCCGGCCGCCTGTGTGCACACAACTGCCCCACACAGACCTGTGCATGGAGAGGAGGTGGAGGCATCCCGGCACACATGTGGACAGGGGCCACACCGCAGGGCTCCCAGGCTCCTGGGAGATTCTTTGGGGCCCGCCACGGGGACCTGGAGTCAGACAAGCCCATCACTCAGTCACAGCCTCTCCACATCCTGGGGCCGTGGTTCTGAGCAGCCACTCCCTCCCTGGGTCTCAGGGCTGGCACCTGAGATTCGCGGTGACTGTGAGGACGGAATGTGGGCGTCCTGGGGGTGGGGGCTCCTGCTGCGATGCAGTGGTGCCCATGCTCTGCAGGAGGCAGGGCCAGCAGCCTCTCTGGCAGGAGCTCAGGGCCCCTCCTTCTCTCCCACAGGCCCTTCATGCCCAACCTGGTGCCGCCCAAGATCCCCGACGGAGAGAGAGTAGATTTCGACGTGAGCGGGGGCTGTGGGGAGGACAGGCCTGGCTGGGGCGGTTGCCGGGGCCCCTGCTGGGAAAGCGAGATCTTATGGCCTACGGGCTGGGAGAAGATGGCATGGCAGGGTGTCCAGCAAAGCTGGGTGGGCATTACTCCAGGTGAGAATGAGGGGCGGGTGGCCTGCCACGGCTCCCCTGGAGCTCTGGTGCCCCTGTAGGACATCCATCGGAAGCGCATGGAGAAGGACCTGAACGAGCTGCAGGCGCTGATTGAGGCTCACTTCGAGAACAGGAAGAAGGAAGAGGAGGAGCTACTCTCCCTCAGAGACCGGATCGTGGGTGTCCCACCTCCCCCCTTAGGTCTCACCTCCTCCAGGCAGCCTTCCTTGAAGCCCTGCCTCCACCCTTAGGCCTCACCTCCTCCAGGCAGCTTTCCCTGAAGCCCCTAACCCACCCTTAGGCCTCACCTCCTCCAGGCAGCCTTCCCTGAAGCCCCTGACCCACCCTTAGGTCTCACCTCCTCCAGGCAGCCTTCCCTGAAGCCCCTGACCCACCCTTAGGCCTCATCTCCTCCAGGCAGCCTTCCCTGAAGCCCCTGACCCTGCGGGTGTGGGTGCTCCCTGAGGGCTGGAGCTGAGGGCAGCCAGGTCCCGGCTGTGGGGTGGCTGGTCAGTGCCTGTTGTCCTCCCACCTTTGGGCACTACTGTCCCACTCTGAAGGGAAGGCAAGGTGAATCTAGAGTGCCACCTCGTCAGACTGGGGACTGGGGAGGTGTTTTGCTTATTTTTCTCTGTGGCTGGCAGCTGGGGATGTGGCCGTCTATCTGAGCACAGGGCAGAGGCCGGGGCGGGGCAGGGGTCTCACTCAAATCCCGGAGGCCAAGCCCCCAGCGGGTGGTGGTCTGTGGGGCCGTGTGCAGGCGTCGGCGTGGCCCAGCCTCAGCGAGGCAGGACGCCCCATGCACACACTGAGAGCTTGGCCTCTCTCTGAAGGAGAAGCGGCGGGCGGAGCGGGCAGAGCAGCAGCGCATCCGGAGCGAGCGGGAGAAGGAGCGGCAGAACCGCCTGGCGGTGAGTGACCCCTGGCCTGGGGCGCCCCCACACCCCAGCTCCTCTCTGTTCAGACAGTGACCCAGTCGAGAGAAGCAGAGAGTGACCGCCGGGCACATGTGGGCTCTGATCACACACGCTGAGCGAGGCAGGAACATCCAGCCTATGAGCGCTCAGTCCCGCAGCCCTCTTCCCGGGGCGAGGGGCGAGGGGGCCCCAGCTCCAGAGTCAGGGCCTCGTTTGCTCTTTCCCTCTTCCCTCAACAATCAAAGGTCGCACAGCCTCAAGGGCGGAGCCTGTGCGGGGACCCCTGGAAACTTCTAGCCCAGGGGAGAGGACGCACAGCTCACCTGCCCACAGAGCCCAGAACTGGGGCCCGGCCCCGCCCTAACCTGCTGCCTCACCACCAGGAGGAGCGGGCCCGGCGGGAGGAAGAGGAGAGCCGGCGGCGGGCAGAGGATGAGGCCCGAAAGAAGAAGGCCCTGTCCAACATGATGCACTTTGGGGGCTACATCCAGAAGGTGGGGGGCCGTGGAGGTCCTGGGGATGGGGGTCCCAAGGGACCAGGGGTCCAGGAGGAGCTGCCCGGTTGCTGGGGGTGGTACTGCGGGCCCTCTGCACAGCAGCCCCCAGCTCCTTGGCGCTCAGCCTGACTGTGGTTTTGCGAGAGGGGCCTGCTGGGCTGGGGGCTGTGGGCGAGGCCCAGACACCCCTGCTGCTCCCTGCCCCTAGCTTCTGCTCCAGCTGGAGGGGACTCTGGTTGGGGACAGCCATGGGGGGCTTCCGTTTCCTCATTTGTAAAGTGGGATTAACACAACCTGCCTGCCTGCTGCTTTGAGGTCAAGCCAGCCCACATGAGAAGCACCCTGGGGAGGTGACTTACTCCTGGGGACTCGCTGCCCACTCCTGACTTCCATGCCCAGCCTGTGGGACACGCTTTCACGGGACCGGGGGTAGGGGGATGCCTGTGACTTTCCGAAGTCCCCAGCTCAGAACCGGGATGGCCTCCCTGCCTCGGCCCCAAATGCTTGGCCTGGCCCTGCTGTCAGGAGCAGTCCTGCCCTGCCCCAGCCTCACTTCCTGGTGTCCTGGTGACCGAGGTCGCCCCCTGGACACCTCTGAGCCACCTCGTCCCCCTGTCTCTCCGCCTTGGGCCTGCGTTCTCTCTGTCTCTGTCGTCTCCTCCGCCCTTCTCTCGGGGGCTTTCTCTCATGGTGTGCTGGTTTAGCAGGCACAGGTGGGTACAACGCCTCCTCTTGGTGTTGGGGGCTCCCTGGACGGGAATCCCGGCAGTGAGGGGGAGGGGGGCAAGGGTGGGGACGGACCCTGGTGCGGCCAAGGGAGTCGGCTGAAATGACTCTCCTTGCCTGTGCCTCAGCTTCTCCGGGGGTCCGGGCAGGGATGGGGCAGGCGCTGAAGGAAGAGGATGAGTACCTGGCTCCTAGCAGCCATGTCTACTCCCTACCGAGTTTTGGGGTGCTGGGGAGCGGCAGGCGATGTCCTGTAGCTAACGCCCCGCCCCCTGCTTGCCAGACGGAGCGGAGAAGTGGGAAGAGGCAGACAGAGCGGGAAAAGAAGAAGAAGATTCTGGCCGAGAGGAGGAAGGTGCTGGCCATTGACCACCTGAATGAAGATCAGCTCAGGTGGGGCCCGTGGCACCGGCCGCGAGCATGCGCACTGGGAGGGGTGTTGGCGAGGGCGCATTCTCGACACCACCACCAGGCGGCGCCACCACCCCACACATCCTGCCAGGGCGCGCTTGGTGGGACTGGTGTGCGCAGGTGCCGCTGGTCACCTGTCCGGGCTGTCCTTGCCCCGCCGCCACTCTATTGGTCCCCGGCTCTGGGCGCCTGCCCTCTGGGCCAAGCGCTGAGCAGGTGGGCAGGCGGTCTCAGCCCCTGGGGGCTGGGTCAGGATGAGGAGGCGTATTGTCCTCAGTGCCCCTTCCACCCCCACTTTGGCCGCAGGGAGAAGGCCAAGGAGCTGTGGCAGACCATCTACAATCTGGAGGCTGAGAAGTTCGACCTGCAGGAGAAGTTCAAGCAGCAGAAATACGAGGCGAGCTGGCCCAGCGCCCCCTCCCCAGCCCACTCCTCTGGCTTGAGTGGGTCCCACCCTGCTGCAGGGCCATGCCCGTCCCCAGACCCATCACCCGTCCTGGTCATGCACCTGCCCAGATGCCTCATCCCCACCAGTGATCAGTGACCCCCACTGGGCTGCCATGGCTGGACTTCAATGGTGCTGAGCAAGAGCACTGTCCTGGGCTTCCAGCCCTGGGGTGTCCCTCCCTGTCACTGGGCAGGGATAGGTCCTGAAGGCCAAGAGGGAGCAGCCAGACACCCTGAGCAAGGCCGGGGACAAGGACACAGGGAGCTAGGCCTCCTGGGGGGAAGGAAGCCTCACCAGAGACGCACTCACTTCTCGGTGCCTGGTGAGGCAGCGCCAGGCTAAGCCCCAAGCCCACAGCCTGTGGGGCCCCAGGGGGACAGACACCAGCCAGCACCAGCCTGTGTGCACCCCACTGCCTCCTGGAGCAGGCCTCCATCTCGGGGTCCACTTTCCTGCATCCTTCAACATAGCTCAGGCCTGCGACACAGGGTCCCCCTTTCCACATACTTCCCCTGGTGACAGAGGACTTCAGAGCCACACTGCCCGGTCAGGTCTCTGGCTCTGCCCCTTGACAGGGTGACGCGCTTGCCTTCTCACAGGGTCGTTGTGAGGGTAACAGAGATGCCCTCCCCCTGCCCCCACCCCAGGCCACCTGGGGCCTGAGCTCCAGGGGCTCCCTGTGACTCTGTCTCGACCACTTTTCTTACAGATCAACGTTCTCCGAAACAGAATCAATGACAACCAGAAAGTGTGAGTGTCCGAGTGTGGCCTTTCCTGGCCCCCGATCCCACTCCTGACCTCATGCCCTCCTGGGGCCCCTTCAGGGCCTCCCTGTCCCCTCTCCCTTGGCCACTGACCACTGCAGGCTGCCCCTCTCCATCCTCAGCCCCCCACCCTGCCATGCATCCCCTCTGATGGAGTCCTGCTTCTCCTGCAGCTCCAAGACCCGAGGGAAGGCCAAGGTCACCGGGCGCTGGAAGTAAAGCCCAGATCTGCTCCTCGCTGCATCCGCATGACCCCAGCTCTGGGGCCCCCTGGCACAGGGGGCAGCTTCTGTTTGTACTACAGGACAGGCCCATCTGGAGCCACCACGCACAGCTGTCCCCCATGTCCACACCATGGCCATAATAAAAGCGACCGCACACTGCATGGCATTTCTGTCACTTCCCCTTCAGAGGGGGCAAAACTGAGGCGAGACCCCAGTCTCACCTGGCAGGTTGGGGTACCGGCAGGAGAGCGGGCCCTCCCCTGCCAGACACCAGGACCTGAGTCCCCATGACAGAGGGGCCTCTGGAGGAGAGGGTGTCCACCCCGAGCCAGAGAGGGAGGAGGGAAAGCAGAGAATCTGCTGCCGACTGTCCCGCCCCAGAGGCTGGCGCAGTCTGTGCCTGGGCAGGACGGAGGTGCAGAACCCCCTCCCAGGGGGCTCCACCCCTGACTCTGCAGCTGGTTTCTGGAAAGGGTGGGTCCTCTCTCAGGGACAGTCCCGGTGCCAGGCTCTCCAATGTCCCAGGCCAGGGTGGGGGCGGGCAGAGGGCAGGGCAGGGCCAGGCCAGGCCAGAGCCCTGGTCCCTGCTCTCCCCTCCCTCAGAATGCCCCACCTCTCTGCCTGACCAACCCCTCCCATCCCCGAGGGCCTGCTCTCATCCCCAATTTTCTGAGAAGTCTTTGGGGGACCCTCCTGAGTGAGGTGGCTTCTTCAGGCAACGCCCCTCACGCTGCCTGGAGGACCCACACCGAAGGCCCATTTTCTCTGGGCTCGTGACTCACAGAAACCAGGTCTGGGTGCTGGCCCGCCCTCCCGTCCTGGTCCCACCCATGGCTCATCCCGGGTTCTCGGCCCCCGCCCCAGCAGCTACCGGGATGAAAAGTGCTGTCCGCTGCAGACTCTGAGAACGCTGTCTTCACCCTGGCGCGGAGCGCCCAGGCCCCAGGGGCGCCCCGCCCGAGGCCGCTCTCAGGCCTTGGCCACAGCAGGCACACCCTCGAGTGCCTCAACCCCAAAACAGGCTCCCGGAAATCAGGCGGTGGGGCGGGGCTGCTCTCCAGGAACTCGGAGGGCGGCCGAGAGGTGGTTTGGTTCCCAGGCTCCTCCGGGGCTGAGCTGGGGCTGATGCAGTGACGAGGGACAGGGTGACTGCTGAGTATAAGGGGCCTCACCCTTCTCCTGCCCCGACCCGCCTCTACCCTGCCAGTTCCCCAAGGAGACAGCCACCAGGACGCATGAAGGCAGGAGGTCCCTTCACCACTGCTTGGGGGCAAAGGACAAGAGTTTTTCCCTCTCAACTTGGCACAGGGGCCCCCACCCCCTGACCTCCCATCTGCCAACGACCAAACCCTACTGTGTGCCGGGCAGTGTGCCGAGCAGCTCACACGCACTCTCCACCTGTAGGAACTGCAAAGTCACTACATACATGACCCCATTTTACACATGAGGAAACTGAGGCTCACAGACGTGTGGCGACCTCCAAGCTCTGACTGTTCTGATTATGTTTTATTTTTTTATTTGCATGGCATACTCTCTACCAAATTCAGTCAGGTAGCTGATAGAAACAAGGAAAAGCACATTCTTTTTAAAAAAAAAAAGATTTTATTTATTTTTAGAGACAGAGTGGGGAGGGAGGGAGAAAGGGAGAGAAACATCCTTGTGCGTGAGACATCGATCGATTGGTTGCCTCTCCTGCGCCCCCCTACTGGGGATCTGGCACACAACCCACACATGTGCCCTGACTGGGAATTGAACCGGTGACCTTTTGGTTTGCAGGCTGGAGCTCAGTCCACTGAGCCACACCAGCCAGGGCAGAAGCACAGTTTGAAGACATTGTGACAGCACTTGCACCAACGGATACTTGAGTCGCTGCTGACCGTGCAGTACAAAGCGTGGGAAAGGCCACATCCGTCTACTGCAGACGTGCCTGCGTCTATGGGGCAGGGCCGCTTCAGGCGGTTTCCTGGCCACCTGGGAGGCAGTGGTGATGGCGGGCCTTCAGGCTCACAGGCGGGACGGAGGCCTGGGAGGCTCTCAGGCCAGTCCTACAGGGGACTCTCGGAGTCCCGTAACACAGCGCAGTGTGTGGAACTCCACGTCACACAGACGGCGAGATGCACACGCTCACAAGGGTGGGCCCGACTGGGGTCTCCGTATGGGTGTGAGCTCCCCGGTCCCACGGGGGAGCAACAGTGAGCGGGCTGCGAGGACAGACAGAGCCGTGCTGGACAGGGCGGGGCAGGGCCCACGGGTACGAGGGACACCGTGGCTGGGATGTGCCTAGCTTGGGTGGAGGACTGGGCGTCAGCGAGCGGTGGGAAGAAGTGAAGGCAGAGGAGAGGGTGTGCGGGGCCCCCTGGGGCCTGCCATGCTGGCTGCAGAAAACTGGGAGCTGGTCAATGTTTCGGGACAAGAAAGCATATCATCCACTTCATTTCTGGGAAGACTCTGGCGGTGGCCTAGGCTGGGACAGTGACAGTTGGCATGGAGACGAGGTGACGCTGTGGAGTGGTCAGGAGTTGGTGCCTGGCAGGGAAAGGACGCGTTGAGGACGAGTTTCTTGCTTGAGCGACGGTATGGGTGGGGACTGCGTAGCCTTTGCCTCATTTTTCAAACGTAAAACACTGAACTCCCGGATCCCCGGGGAAGGGTGGACCAGGAGGCCCAGGGCAGGGCTGGGGAGCAGCTCGGAAGCCCCTCCTCTTGCTGCCTCCGTTTCTCCTGAACTAGCAGCAGCAGAAGCAAACACTCCTAGAGCCCCAGCTTTCCAGCAAAAACCTTGAGCCTCTCCCGGCCCCCCTTTTCCAACTCTGCATCTCAGGAAATGTGAAGGGTCACACCTGCTTTGTGGCATCACTGACAGAAAGATTATAGGTCATCAACTGTGGTCCTGTGACCGGTGGTCACTCCTACCTAGGCCTGAACCTGAGCCCTGGCTCAGCTGTCCTCCAGGAAGCCTTTGGGCTGCAGGGCACAGGGGTGTGGGCCGGAGAGGACCGAGAACACCTGGAGGCTCGTGGGGGCACCCCGGGCCCAGGACGCCTGACGGAAGGCCTCTGTCTGAGCCCAGGGAGGGTTTGAGTGTCCAAGCCCCCCCACCCCTTGGGCATGGGCTAGAGTGCTCTTCCTCCCTCGCCATCGGTGCTCCGAGTGGCTGACTGAGGGTGTGGAGTTCTGGAGCCCTGCTTGTCTGGGGGTGTCTGCTGCCTGGCTCCCCCACCCCCTGCGTGGGTCATGGGCTTTCATGGGCCTCCCTGAGGGGCCGACACACCCCTTGGTGACATTCATGTTCTCTGACCCAGCAGCAGGTGCAGGGTGACCGGCTAGGGTCAGGGTGCCTGCTGGGGTCACTGACACGTTTTTTTGCCTTGGGGGCCTGTTCCCATATTTTAACCAACTGAGCCAGCCAGCCCTGCCCTGGGATCCTCACCATCACCTCTGCTGCCTGAGTTCCGGGAGTTGGAACCTTCCTGTCACCCACATGTCCACGGAGGACCCAGCGCACCTCCCAGAACTGACACAGAGCAGGTGCCTGGCTGGGGACACCCCTGTCCCTGTAGGTGGTGCCTGGTTCAGGGTTAGCCAGCAGCCCTTCCTCCTTCAAGAGCAGCCCAAATAATTCAATGCTTCAAAAGTTCACAGAAATGCCAGCAATTTATTGATTTCCTCTATGTCCAAAAAAGCAAATATACAGCATATCTCACAGGCGGACGGGGCCCAGCCGGCTCAGAACTGTCACACTGACGTGGGGCGGGGGACGAGGGGCACTGGACACCTCGTGGCATTGCCTTGCCCACACTGCTGCCTGGCCACTGTCACCCCAGCAGTCCTCCCCCTCTGCCCGCCAGGCTCCGAGGTGAGCAAGAAAGTGCATTGCTGCTGCTGAGCACCTGGACAGGTGTGGGGTGGCATTGCCTGTGTGGTCCCCGCTTGGCTGGGCTGCTGGCTGGTGACAGGGTGTGTCTTAAGCACAGGAGGTCCTGGGGCCGGGGCAGGGATGGGAGAGCCTGGCTGCTCCACATCCCCTCTCGCTGGGCGACAACCCCGACAGCAAGGGCCCTGGTTGCGGGGAGTCACACTCGGCCCCGCCCCATGCCCCTCCTCTAGGATGTGCATCCTCAGCCCCCTCTGAGTTTTGCCTCTCCCCAAAATGACAGGGGACAGGCCAGCCGGCCAGCCCGAGGAGCATGAGGGAGGCTACCGAAATCAGGCCTGGCCTCATGGGGCACCTTTGGCTGGACGGGACAGTCCTTTCTCCCTGAGGACCCCTAACAGCAGGACCCCACCCTCCTCTTTCATCCAGGACAGCGTCCACTCACGCAGACAAGTTCTGTCCACATGCGTTCTGAGTTTTAAAGAAAGGACTTTTTCTGGGACCCAGTATTGTCCCCGAGCCTTCTTACAGGATGCCCTCTTAGACGAGGCTCACACATGGACCCTAGGAGGGGGTGAGCTGGGACCTCCCGGGAGACCCCCAGCACCGAGGACACCTGGTCACACAGCCATCCTCACAGGTCTGTGCCAGGTATCAGGTATCTGACAGGGCACACCCTCAGCCCAGAAGGGCATTTTCCGTCCCTACTGCTGCTTGGACAGGGATAGTGCAGAGGGGGCAGGGGCGAGCAAGGGGCACCTCACGCTGTAGGACAGGAGGGCTCGGGCCAGGCGGTGAGATCCGACCTGATGCCTGGAGGCTGGGGCAGGGACATCCTGGGCCCCTGTGCTCTGCCCCATCTGCTGTCACGTTAAGGCCTATTTACAGCAAGCTTTTCCCTGGGGGAGGGGCGTCCTGCCACTTCCCACCTGAAATGCATGGGAGGCTGGGCTCTCAGGGACAGCTGGTGGCCTGGACGGGCCTCACTGGGGCTCAGGGAAAGACGGGGGGCCTCTGGCTGGGGAGTGGGCTTGTTGGTGGCCTGACAGGGCAGTCCCTTTGTGGGACTGTCCTTCCCTCCCTCCAACGGTCCTGAGCCCTGAGCCCTCCCTCACGTGAGGCTCCCAGGTGCCTGAGCATGGTAGGACATGCCCTCCGGTGGATTTCTAAATGGCCCCTGTTGCGCCCCAGCCTGTGCCCGCCCCACAGGCCACTGCCTGGACAGCCGTTTGGCTCTGAGCACCATTTCTGCCTTCTTTCTCCTGCGACAGGTGGGTGTCCGTCCCCTGGAGAATGTGATCACACTTACAGGCTGAGTCTGCTCCGAGGTGCACAGCCCATTCTCCAGGGACCAGCCTCACAGAGCAGAACAGGTGTGATTGTCTTTGCCTGCCTCCTGGGGTCCCGAACCCTGCCCAGCCCAGTGCTGTGGCGCTGCAGGGTGGTGGCCTGGTCAGACAGCCAGCCTCCCCTCCTGCAAAGCTGCCCCCGGGAGACGGTCCCTGTGGCAACCGCCACAGCAACGTAAAGCCTTGACTATGAGTTAGAAACATGAGACTTTTACCGCCTCTGACCTGCAATCTGACAATTCAACTAAATCTCTGTAGTCCGTGGTCACGCCGGCAGGCACTTCCGCACACATGCGTGTGCTGCACATGCACACGACACAACATACATAGTACCGTGTCTGAGCAAAAGAACTATTAACATCAGAAAAAGCCCGCTTAGCTCAAGAACAGCCCCCACCCTGCCCGCCCCCAGTGCCCGCAAGTTCTCCCAAGGAAAAAAAAAGAAGCTAAAAAGAGTTTCATCATCGGCAGCTTCCCGGTCTGCTCTTGTTGCTTTGAATGATTCCAAACACTGCATAGCGGCCAGAACCACCCTCTAGCCAGGCTCGAGGCCCCTCCTTGGGGTCGTGTGGTGTCTGCAAAAGGAAGACCCTCCTGTGAATGTGGGTAGTGACCGGCCCCCTCGCCAGCACCCTCGGGGAAACCAAGGCCCCTCCCACCACCGCATGGATGCGCACACAGGGCGTGACACAGGCACGGGGAGAGGGGTGCTCTTGTAGAGCGTGTCAGCTCCACCCCCACGGTGCCAGCACAGCCTGGGCACCCCAGCTGCTCATGTGAAATCTGTAGATTTAGTTCCCTCTCCTCTCCACCCTCAGGCCGCTGCTCTCCCGCCACAGATGTCTCCCCACTGGGACCCTCCGTGGCACTGAGGGGCTGGCAGCTTGAGGGGGCTCCGCTCTGGAGCCCCTGTCCTCATCCCTGCCTCTCCACAGAGGCTCCTCATTGGGGCCGCCTCTGGTGACCTGCCGATGTCTGTTGGAGTGTCTGAGTGTGGCCCCTGGCTTCCCTGTGCCAGAAACACTTGGCCTGCTTGTCGCCAGACGCACTTTCCACTCCAGAGCTTCAGAGGCTGGGCCGGGCCAGGGCGTGCGTTTGGGCAAGCTCCTAGGTGGTCCTCACACAAGCGAGGGCTGCAAGCCTCTGTCACAGACCCTGGGGACCTGCAGAGGCTGGGAGTGGACTACAGAAGGCAGGGGCCTGAGCAGCGGCTTTTCCAACCCAGAGAGATTCGTCCTGTCTGTAGGTCCTTACCCCGCAGACCCCGCAAACGGCACCCCCAGGTGAGGCCGTGTGCAAGCTGCTTGTTACCTCACAGCTCGGCCCAGGCCACAACCTGCGGACGCTGCCAGGACATCACATGTCCCTGACTTCCAGACTGGGACAGCCATGGCGCCCTGGCCCAGCAGCCCACGCAGCTGTCCCCTTGGTCAGCCAGACTGAGAGCTGCGTCTGGGTCTCTGGGGAGCTCAGCCTGGCTGGGCCTGGAGCCCCGCCCCCTATCCTCCACCCTGCGGGGCTCAGAGTCTCACCTGCAAGCTGATCCTGCTCAGGCAGTCCCCTCTTAGAAGCGGGGGGTGAAGTTCCTGAGGCTGTTGGCCCCGGCCAAGGTCCCCAGCATGCTCCTGTCGAACCCTTGCTGCAAGGGGACAGATGGAAAGTGTTTGGGTCCCCAAGGTCACGAGTTCCCTGCAGACTCGCTCGCCTCCATCCCCTCTTCCCTCCGTCTCAGCCTGGTGGGGGGACTTGGTTTACACAGGGACGGTGCCTGGCCAGCAGGTGGGTGTGGAGGCCTCACCTGTCTGAGGATGCTCTGCATTTCCTTCACGGACCACATGTCAGACAGGAGGAGCCGGGAGGCTTCTGCAGCCTTGGATGAGACGCTGGACAGGCGGGAAGTTCATTTGTGGGTCACAGTCTGGGACCCATGCTGACGGGCCCTCCGCCCTCCCACCCCACCGCCAGGCCTTGGAGACATGGGGGCCCCGGGGTGCCTGACAGAGGAACTGCATCTGGCCTCTGGCTGGCCACTCTGCACAGCAGGCACAATCCCACGCTCTTGTCCTGGGAGGAGAGAGCCCCCCGCAGCAGGATGAAGCCCCAGCATGGCTGGGTCTGCTGCTCTGGGCTCCTGTGGGCCCTCTGAGGACTTAGGGCTGCCTGGGGACCACTGCCCAAGACGAGCGCCGCCCTGAGGCCTGGCTGCTGCTGGACCCACAGCTCCAAGGCGCTCCGGGCTTCTGCTGTGGAGCCGCCCTCACCCCACTTGGGGACACGGGTTTGCAGGGCTGGGGGCTACATGGGGGTGGGGGAGGGGACACTGCCCACCTGCTGCGGCACAGGTTGATGATGTTGTTGATCGTGCTGCCAGAGAAGAGCCGCTTGGCCGCCTGTGGCTGGGAGGCCAGCAGGTTCCGCACCGTGTAGCAGGCCGAGGTCAGGATGTCCTCCGAGTTGCTGGTGTTGCCAGTGTGGCTGGTGAGGAGCCGGGCCACTTCGGGGAGCACCTGGTTCCCTGGGAGGGCGGGCAGGGTGGGCCTGGGGTCAGGGGAGGGGGGAGTGGGCCCTGAGGCTCCCTTCCAGCACCCCTGGGGGCTCAGGACCCAGAGGGCACCATGTCCACCTGTTGGCTGTCCTGGGTGACCTGCCCTGTGCTACTGCCAAGCTTCCCCCCATGAAGGCGCACGCCAGGGAGCAGTTAGAGGCGACCTCCCAGCAGCCTCTGGAAAGTGGGGTCTGCCGATCCAGCCGGGGGTGGGGGGCGGCTGGGGCCGGGGGCCTCACCCATCACGCCGTGCAGCAGCTGGTGACGAGACATGTTGCTCAGCAGGGAGGCCCCGGAGCGCACCACATCGGAGTTGCCAGACTGCAGCAGACGGGCGATCTGCGGCAGCCCCTTCTCCTTCAGCCCGATCAGCTGGCTCATGCCACTGGACATCTGGGAGGAAGGGCCGGATCAGGACCCAGCCCTCGGTGTCCCGAGCCCCACGGAGGAGAAGGGGGACAGGTGACCCCACAGAGAGACTTGGCACTCCCCCTCCTTCACATTGACTGCACAACTACAGACAGGTGACCATGTGGTCACCAGGCACTGCGGGACGCCAGGCGCCCAGGCACTTCCCCTCTCCCTGGAGGGCCACCTCTGGCCCCTCGTCCTCTGCCCAGAGCCGGGCACACCAGAACCTGCAGTCCTGTTTGCAGAGCCAGCCTCCGAGCCCCCACATGTCTGACACGACACAGGAGGGGCTGGGGAGGGGCTGGGGCAGCCTGCCCCGAGTGGGGGACCCAGGTAGGGGTGGGGGCACCATGGGTGGGAGGGGCGCTCACCAGCCCCTTGCTGGCCGTCAGGTTTTGCAGAGCCCCTGCACAGGCCTCCAGCGTGGCGTCCTTCTTGCTCTTGCCCATGAGGTTCAGGTAGGTGCGGATGGCGTCTGAGTGGTACAGCCAACCGCTGCCCTTGGGGTTGGGCTCTTCCTCAGGGAGGGGGCAGTCATAGTTGTTGTTCTGAGGACAGTAGGCAGGTCAGCAGGCCGCCTCGGGGGGGGGGGACCGAACCCACGAATCATGAACCCAGGCACACTGTCCCCCGCACCTCTGAGGCTGGGCTCCTGCCTGGGGAACCAAGGGGGCGCCTGCCTGCCCACGGCCCCTCCCTCACTGCGGCCACTGCGAGAAGGAAGGGGGAACTGGCTGTGGTCCTGGGGCCAGGGGCCGAGGACAGAGAGCCTCTCTGTCCCTTGGGCAGTGTGGCTGGCCTCCACTTAAACCTCCTGGCTGGGTGAGGCTGCTTCTGGGTCCCACTCCACGATGCCTCCCACACTCACAGAGTTCAAGCCTGACCCTCCCTGGGACCAGAGGGGCAGGTGGCCCCAGCCTGGACGTCACCATCGTGCCTGATAGAGGAAGCCTGTCCCCTGGGGTCACCTGGAGAACCTGGGGACACTGTGGAGGCTGGGGGAACCAGTCTGGACAGGGGTTAGGGTCCTGGTTACCCTGAACCTCAGGGCTGCGGGAGATGGTGAGCAGACTGAGGCCGCAGGGGCCTGGAGCTTGTGACCTTGGGCGGTCTGAGCTCCTTCTGTCCCAACACACAGATCCCCGTCTGCAGGGACCCCCTGTGTCATGCTCGAGGAGGCAGGCAGGCTGCAGTGGGCAGAGGGGAAGGGTGGCGGGCTCGGCCCAAGGTGGGGGCAGGGAGGCCTCGCTCACCATCATCTTGTCGCTCTTGTTGCTGAAGCAGCCGGTGGAAGACTTCTCGGTGTACAGGTTGCGGTGGTTGTACTCCAGCTGCCGGTAGCGGGTGGGCACCTCGGCGTCCAGGCGGTAGGACAGGTTGTGCAGCACACACATGCAGTTCTCCACAGACTGCAGGCCAGGGGTGCACGTGTCTGAGCCGCCGCTGCAGCCGCCCAGGCTCCCGGCTCACGCCTGCCCCTCTGGCTGCCGCCCCCAGGGCCGGGGCACCCGGCCTTGCACCCGGTCACCTCGGGCCTGCCTGTGTGAGCTGAGGGACCTGCCTCGCCGTTCAGAGCCTCAGGTTCCACCCCCCACCATCCCTGGGCTGTAACCAGGGGCTGAAGTCGCTGCCGCTGGGCTATGAGAAGGATGTGCTGGGAAGGTGCCTATCAGGGGCCTAGCACCCAGCAGGATGGCAGACAGAGTGGTCAGACGGGGTTATGGGAGGGCGCCTTCAGGAGTAGCCCTGGCCTCTGGGGGTTCAAAGCCACCAAGCTCCATGTCCCTACAGGTCCCTCTTTTTGTGGCTGGTCTTCAGTCCCCAACATCACAGTGCTGGCCTGTCCACATGGACAGGAGACCCAACACCTGCACACCACTGTCCCCAGAGGTCCCCCATTCTCCCCAGGGGCCACATTGGGGCTTGGGTGGCAGAGCTGCCCCACAATGACGTGTGGCCCTCCTGGGGTCTGCTTCCTGGATCTGGGGACCTGGCTGTGGGGCTGTTCTACCCTGAGCAGAAAGGCAAGCTGCCTGCTGGGGCCCGGCTGAGCAGCCAGGGGGCAGGCTCTGTCCCCAATGGAGGTGCCACCTTGGGGACACACTCTCACCTTGTCATCACAGCGGCTGGCCGCCACGCAGTTCTGCACGTAGGCCAAGAGAGCGTCGATGAGCCCCACGTAGTTCCGCATGGTCTGGCGGCCGGCATCGGCTGAGCTCAGGTTCCTGAGGGAAGGAGAAGATGGCAGTGAGGGACACACAGGGGGAGCAGGGGCAGAGGGCACGGTGGACATGCGGGTTTGGGAGGAGAGGCAGCCAATGGGACTGAAGGGGGACAAAGGGCCAAGGGAGGAAGGAAAGGAGAAGGCGGTAGCCAGCCCTGGCAGCCCTGGCCGAGGCAGGGGGTCTGGCCGGAGCTCGGCTCTCTCCACCTTTTTATCTGCCCACTTGGTCCACCAGCCCAGCTCCCAAGAGTGTCAGGGGCACTGGTGTGGCCCTAGGATCCTGTGGGACAGGGGCTGGGGCTCCTGCTTATCCTCTTTCTGTGGGGCCTGGGGGTGGCCTGGACTGCAGCTAGAGGCCCCCTGCTCCCCACGGAGCTGTGCTCCACCCCCTGCCGTGGGCTCATTCCCAGACACCCTGGGTTCTCGGGCCTGGGGCAGCCCCTCAAAGCCCTAGCCCCCTGTCTCTTCCTCACCCAGCCCCTGCTCCCAGAGGCTGCTGGTGGGGAGGCACGCAAGCTGAGACACAGGGCCCCTGCCCACCACACCCTGTCCAGCATGGGGCTCCCCTTCGGGCAGGTGTGACCCCAAAGCACTTGCTCCACCCAGGACCGGCTCCCACTCCCAGCTTGTAAACCTGTCCGGAAAGAAGCGCACCCAGGGCCCTCTGTCCCCCGTGCTATGTCCCACCCTGGGGAGAAACTCAGGGCACTTTGGGCGAAGAAGTGCCAGCCTCATGCTGATGGACGTGCACAGGGTTTCAGCCCCACAGCCTAGAAGTGACTCAGCAACCAGAGTCACCTTCTGTCTGGAAGAACGCTCTGCAGGACGGTGCAGAAAGGCTGGGTTTCACGAGTGGCGGAGGGAGAATGGTACCAGTTTGGATGATCAGGTGCGGGTGTTCCCCCGCCCCCCACCCGGGGTGCACACCTGAGGCTGCTGGGCCCCTCAAAGGAGTGGTGGGAAGCAGAGAATGGGGCCACCTGTCGGAGTCGGCCCCTAAGGGACAGGTGTGCTGCGCTGAGCCCTGGCCCAGTCTTGGCTGAGTGGGAGCTGCTGGGGCATGGCGGAAGGCCGGACACGGAGGCCCCGCAGGCCCGCCCTGCTCCCTCACCGCAGGCAGCCAGTGGCGTTGAAGAAGACCTCAGGGTCCACCGCTTCCCGGGACATGTTGCTGTTGCCGTCACACCAGCCGGAGAAGGGGATGATGACGCGGTCAGCCAGGACGGGCAGGGCGTCCGCGATGAGCTCTTCCTTCAGCTCATCTGTGGAAGACAGGTTCCAGAGCAGCCCTGCGGGTGGGGACAGGGGCCGTCGACCCGACTCAGGCCAGGCTTGCCTCAGGAGGACGCCTGGGACCCAGCGGCCATCCGGGTGCGCTCTAGCCAGTGAGCCTCCTGGGGCACCCGTCACCCGCCCGCTTGGCCTGGTCGACCCCATCTCCTGTCCCATTGTTTCATGGGCCCTTCTAGAGCTTTCTCTGTGGGTCAAAATGATGCCCATGGAAGGCAGTCAGGAACACTGGCCAGTGGCTTTCAGGAGGAACCGTCATGTTCAGAACCTCCTAACATTCCAGGCCTGCTGGTCACATGCGCTCTGCCCACGGTCTCAGGCGTCCCCTGTCCAGCCAAGGGCTGCAGAGTGTCTGTTTCTGGGCCCTGCCCTTGGGGCTTAGCATGGTTTTGGACACAGAGTGGGTGCAGAAGGCTGTTGGCCCCTGTCCCCTTTCCCTACAAGCCCTAAGGTCTGATAAGGATGGGTTGCGGGTGGACACCAGCCTTCTACCCTTTGCCCACTATCCTCCAAAGGACCTTGACCCCTTATGACTTCGCACAATGCCCAGGTCACCGTGTGGACCCTGTGGGCTGGTAGGGTAGGTGCTCAGGAGATAAGCCTGCACCCGGGCTCGACCCCGCCCTCATGGCAGTCTCGCCCATGCGGCCGGCCTCCCTACCGGTCAGCTGCTTCTGGATCTCTGCACTCCCGGTCCTCCTGAGGAGGCTGACGGCCTCCCGGATGCCCCCCTGCCTCCGGGTCTCCAGCTTGTTGGTGCTGCTCCGGAAGACCAGGTTGCGCAGGGCGCCGGCTGCGGCCTGCTGCACGTTCTGGTTGGGACTGTGCAAGAGGTCCACCAGCTTGCTGATGCCGCCCAGCTGATAGACCTGGGGGACAGGGGCACCGTGGCGCCGGTCAGGACACGTGCTCTCAGAAACACCCACACCGACCCAAAGAAGCATGCAGTGTGACGGAGTGGTAATGGCCCAGCCCGGGAGCTGGGACCAGGGACTCAGACCCCGACGTCTCACTTTCCTCCTCTGGAGTCAGGGGTGAGGACCGGAGGAGCAAATGGGCATGAACGCGCTTTGAGACCTGAAAGCAGGACAGACCTAATGGAGGCCCTCCCACAGAAGCCTTCTCTACTCTGGAAGCTTCGGGGCAGATGTGTCCTGGACTCTCTGGGAAACACAAGCCATGGCCTCCCTGGGCTGAGTGCAGAGCCCTGTGGGTGTCACTCACCAGCCAAGTTTGGGAGGCACAGAGAAGCCCTGAACTCCACCACAGATGATTTGGAGAGAGACAGACAGACAGACAGATAGAAAGGGGGGGCGATGCCGAGCACTGTGCTTGCCCTGGGCAGCTGGGCAGGATGGGCAGAAGCCCAGGGCAAAACCCCACTTATCTGTAAGTGCAGGGCCAGGCTACGGGGTACCTGCTGCTTGGCCGACTCATCCTGGAAGCAGGTATGCTGGATGTAGTAGGCCCCGATGGCCTGATACTTCTCGTCCTGTGAGCTCAGGTACTGCACAGCCTTGGGAATGGTCAGCCCGCTGCACTCTATGTCCTCGCTGCAGATCCTGCAAGGGATGCCACCAGTGTGGGTCACAGGGGCCCTGATGCAGGGACTCGGGAGTCCCCCTTGCACACCTAAGCTGTTGCAGCCTCATCTGCTCTTCAGAGAGCCAGGACAAGGCAGCCAGGCCCACCTGGGGCAGCGCTGCAGGACCGCCCCCCAGGGGAGGGAGAGGTGCACCCCATGGTGAGCACTTGCTGGGCTGGGGCCCTGGCCTTGGGTCAATGTTTGAACAGGTAAGGGGCTTCTGCCTGTTCTGCCATTGCGCTCACCTGTTCCTGGTTCTGGGACATGGAAGGGAATGGCTGTAAGGCTGCCCACCCATCCATCCATCTTTCCTCCTTCTGTTCCTCCATCCATCATTCATCCATCTTCCCTCCGTCCGTCCATCCATCTTCCCTCCGTCCATCCATCCATCTATCCATCCATCTCTCCTTCCTTCCATTCTCAAGTCTAGCTAATTCTCACACAGAAACTCTCACAGCTGCTCCTCCTTTCCACCCTCAGGGCCGCTGTCCCCCTTCCAACCCTGACCCCTCTCACGGAGACCACACTAAGAGACCCCACAGTGGCTCTCTCCTCTGCGTCCCCCACCCACCACCTGGCGCCTGTGGCCCCACTGAGCGACCCTATGCCAGCTTGACTGTGTCATCCCATCTGTGTCCCCTCTGGGCCGCAGACTCAGGGCGAATGGCTTGGACTGCTGCCCAAGGGTAGCTGTTTGGTTGACCCAAATGGAATGGCTGACAGCCAACCTTTTTGAGCCACAAACCCAGCAATTTCCTATTTTTAACCTAATCCCTGGGCTCTGCTGTGCCTGACTCCCCAGTCCCTCACAGGGTCTGCTCCCGTGAGACTGGTCCTCACGGTGCCCCTTCCCCACCCGGGCACACCCCTACTCGCTGTCAGAAATGGATCGAGATGCCTGAGATCAAAGGCATCGGCTGAAGAGGAGCCACATCCCTGCAGGGCATGCCGCAGTGCCGGGTGCCAGCCCCTCTCCCAGGGCTGTCAGCAGGTCTGGGCAGGGCCTGAGAATGAGCATTTCTTCCAAGTTCGCAGGATTTCGGCTCCTGCCGGTGCAGGACACACCTCAAGAACCACTGGCCTAGCTCACTTGCTCGAGTTAGCCTCCCTGTGAGTCCTTCAGAGCCCATGTACTCAACACGTTCAGGTGAGTGTGTGTGTTCTGTGTGTGGCCCCTTCACACTGGGAACACCCCGGGGAGGAACCCGGAACTTCCTGGGGACAGAGGCTGGGTTTTTCCCATCTGGGGAACTCCCTCCAGTGCACCAGGCGGACGTCTTCTACCCCTGCACCCTCGCTACCCCCAGCCCAGGCCCCACCCCCACCTGGCAGCACTCACTTGGAGCTGGCCCTTGAGTGGCTGAAGGACATGTCCTTGTTGCAGGAGGTGGTCGGGGCACACACCGGGTCCTGCTTGGAGATACAGGATGGTGGGCGCATGGGGCACTTCTTGGTGGCCTTCTGCCCGCTGCAGGTGCTGTAGAAGCTATAGCGGCTCTGGGCGGTCTTGTGGCCCTTGCCGCCCAGCGTGCCCTTGCGCAGGGTGCCCCGCGGGTCGCAGCAGAGGTCAGGCTCGCTGCGGCTGGCCTTGATCTTCTGCATGAAGCAGATGTCGCTGCCTGCGTGGCAGCCGCTCCGGGGGTAATGGCGGCCCCAGTTCTCCATCTGGCTGTAGGAGCTGAAGCGCCGGTTGTCAGCTTCCCGCTTGAGGGTCCCATTGTAGATCTGGCCAGAGGGAGGGACAAAGGCTCAGTGGAGGTCTCTGGGCCCCACAGTGATGCTTGATGCTCGTGGAACCCTAGGAGGTTTAGGGGGCAGGGAACCTCTACCTGCACCTGACGTGTCATTTTTCGAACTGCGGGCTGTGACCCGCTAGGTGATAAGAAGCTGCTTTAGCAGACTGCAGACGCCATTTCAAAGAACAGACCGGAGCAACACAGACTGGACTGTGTAATTCCGCTGGCGGCCCTGTGAATGTTTCCCTCTGTGGGCTGCGGACAAAAGCGTCCACCTCACGCATGTGGCCCCACATGGGAGTGCAGCCTGAGGCCCAGAGAGAAGAGGATCCCCCCCCACCACAGTGGCTCACAGAGGGAAGGGCACCAGTGGGACCTGAGCCCGTGTCCCCAAGCCCTCGTCCTGCTGTCCCACGCCAGCCCCAGATACCAGCGGTTCTGACGCAGGCCTTCCTTGGCCACTGGACATGGCACGGGGAAATGTCTGATGCTGTGGCCACCATGGTTTCCTACTGTTGTCTCTCTCACAAACTGCCCTCTGCTGGAAAAGAAAGCAAACTGGAGCAGGCCCTCCAGGGGGTCCTTGTCAAAGGCTGAAAGGGGAATAGCCGCTTGCTCCGGGCTGTTTTGGGGGACACCTGCACACATGGAGTGGGGGCAGCGAGGTGGGGTGCTCGGGGTCCCTGGGCTTTGTTATCAGGCTCGCAGCGGGAGGCTGGGCAGACATTGGACCCAACAGGAAAACACTGGGGAAGCCCACCTGGGAGCCTGCCCCTCTGGGTGGAGCCTGCCAAGCCCGAGACTGAGCCGGGAATGGGGCTGGGAAGAGAGCCACGCACACAGGACTTTCCCAGAGCACATCCCGGGCTCTGCCTGCACTGACTTGTCCGGAGACCAGAGGATCCACACAGAGCCTGACAGGACGGCTCCACACAGGTGCTGCCTGGGGACTCACCCCGGCTGCAGCCCGGAGCCTGCCTGCCCCACCTGTGAGTGAGTGTGAGTGAGTGAGTGTGTGTGTATGTGAGCGTGCATGTGTGAGTGTGCATGAGTAAGCTTGAGTGTGTGTCTGTGAGTATGCGTGTGTGTGCATGCATGTGTGAGTCATGTGTGAGTGTGGCTGAGTGTGTCTGTGAGTGTGTAGGTGTGAATGTGTGTGAATGTGTGTGGGGCATCAGGCCACGGGGTGACTCCCTTCCACGCCAGATCACACAGTCTCCCAAGGGAAAGCCTTGGAGAGCAAGGGCCCACCCGTGGGTCAAGCCCGTGTCAGCTGCCGGACTCCGGAGCCCCGACTGTCAGCCTGGGCCATAGTGCACCCCTGGGTGCCGCCCGAGTACCTAGCTGGGCACCTGTAGGCAGCCTCCTTCCCCAAGCTGGTCCAGCCAACCTCCCCCAAGGGGGCAGGTGTGTGGGTGTAGGGAGGGGTGAAGGGGCAGGAACAGGTAGAGGGGAGGGGAGGGGGCAGTTCTGGGAGCCTTCGGACCGGGAACACACACATTGCAGATAACTCCCAAAATATGCAATTAGGCAAGGGAGGTGACGATGGCACGATGGCACGATGGCACGTTGGAAGGAAAGCAAAGGACTCCCAAACAGGGCAGCCGGTGAAGCCTTAAAATGGAAACGCCACAGGAGCGCCCCTGTTCTCAGTAAATGACCCTCCCTGTCGTCAGCTCCGCCGCCTGACCAGGCTCCCAGATCCTCTTCCTGGCCCCAGCCCAGCGCCAGGGCGATCCTGCTGAGTAAGCTCCCGGAGGCTTTGGGGCCTCGCTCTGCTGGCTAAGGAGGCACAGGGCCGCCCTGCCCACAGGGAGTGGCGGGCTGTGCCCACAGGCGTGGGGGCAGGTGTGGCAGGGCAGGTAGGGACACCCCTGTGGCCCGCACTTCCTGGCCCCCCATCTGCCACTGGTGGGCTGCACTGTCTGGGGGTAGCTGAGGGTGGCTGCACAGATGGCCTGTATCCGGGCCAAAGTTGGCGACAACCCCCCTTTTTCTACCAGGCTGAGGTGGTGGGGGCACCGTGGGGCTCCAGGCACAGCCTTCAAACTCCCTGGGCTGAGATGCCTCAGCTCTGGCTGAGCACCGGTGGGCAGCCTTGGGTGAGGTACATAGACCCGGTGGGCCTCAGTTTCTCCCTCGGTCAAGCTGCCATGACAGCAGTGCCCAGAGAACCCATGTGTCCCGGGGCACTCAGCACAGCAAAGTGCTGTGTGTGTTCAGAGGCACCTCTGT
The DNA here is from genome assembly GCA_007922815.1 of Macrotus californicus. Classification (NCBI taxonomy): domain Eukaryota; kingdom Metazoa; phylum Chordata; class Mammalia; order Chiroptera; family Phyllostomidae; genus Macrotus; species Macrotus californicus. The sequence continues at coordinate 32,397 of VMDR010000010.1, forward strand.
GTCCCACTGACTCTCAGACGGGACAGGATGGCTGCCTCCGGGACTTGGCTGATGGGTTTGCAGCTCAAGCCCCAGCCAGAGGGGCTGTCTAGTGGGTACAGGAGGGGGATGAACCCCGAAGCCAGGACAGCCCCAGAAAGGGGTCCACCGTGGTGGTCTCCCCCTGGAGCCCCTGATGAGGCCTCACTAGTTTCAGAAAACCTGAGGCCGGTGGCCCACCCAGGTGGCCCACAGTGAGGCCAGCCTTTGTGGGGGAGAATTCCTCACTCTGGGGCCACAGTGACTGACAAGAAGGCCCCTCCCTTCCAAACCTTGCCCCCCAGGCCCTGAGCCGCTGCAGCCAGACGGCCCACATGTGCATGGCAGGCATGAGAGCCCTGCTCTTGGAGGCCCAGGCACCCCCACTCTCACGCACTGATAATGATCTGCTGGCAGCGTCTCCACTTTGAATACAAAGGACAGTGAGACACACACACACCTCTTGTCTGGTTGTCTCAGGCTTTCCTGGGAAACTTCAGCCTCAGGTGGGAGGAGCCACAGATCAGAACGTTCCAGAGGGGAGAAGCTGACCCCTGCATCACAGAGCAGCCTGGGCTGGACAGCCAGGGGGGCCCAAGGTATATCTCCACCTGGGAGACCAGTGGGGCTCTTCCAGGGAGCTGACCCTTGGCCCCTCTTCCCAGGGGAGCCACACAGGGGCCTCCACAGGCAGGGCCCTCCTGCTAACAATCTGGCCCTTGAGACTCACCCGGTTGCTGCCCCGCCCCCTCCCTTCTCGGGTGTGTGGATCGCGCCCCCACTTGAGTGCTCCCCTGCCCAGCACCTTCTCCTCCTGCTCCTTTTAAGCCAGGAAGCCCTCTGAGGCCTGCCCCTCATTTTGTAAGCAAGGGGACAGTCCTGGATGTGACCAGATCAGAGTAAAGCAGGGCTAGTGTCAGATCCAGGGTCTCAAGGAGCTGAACTCAGACCATTGGTATGCAGAGGCCCCCAGCTGACAGACCCTGGGGTCATCAGACAGGGTCGGGACTGAGGACTGGACGGCAGGAAGGGACAGCTTCTTTTGTCCTCCCATCCCCTCCCAGCCTGGTGGCTGTCCTCGGCTCTCCACTGGACAGCTCAGTGCCTCCCACTGGCCCCACCCAGTCTGCAGGGCCTGGCGCCTGCCTGGTTGGGCCGGCACCCTGACCTTCCTCAAAGCTTTCATCAGCCCTGGTCTGCGGGGCGGGGGGGAGGGGGGCGGTCATGTCTCTTGGCTAGGGACAGGACAAACGCCCTGGCAGGGCCCCTCCCAGCCCACTGCTCATGCAGCCCCCTGACATCGTCTGGTCCTGGCCTCCCTGCTTCGGCTCAGGCGGGTCACCCATCCTGGAGGCCTTTCCTCACCCCTCCCCTCGATGCCTGGCCCGTGCTTCTCCAAGGCCCACAGCCGCACCCGCCTGCTCTGACCCCTCCCCCAACCTTGCTCTGGGTGTCTTGGGTAACTCTCACACCCAGCCACCTGCAGCCCCAGGTGCTCTCCTTTTTCGACTGTCCATCTCTGCCATCACCCCGAACTCCCCACACAGAGGCCTCTCGCTGTGCCCAGAAAAGGGCCGGGCTCATGGCACTCAGCAGGAGGACATCTGTGCGGGGCCTAGGGCTCCGGCAGCGGGTGGCACAGGCACCTCGGCCCCCGGGGCACTCTGGGAATGGTGTGGAGGTCCAGCTCGGGACCAGGCTGGCAAGGTCCATGAGCCTTCCCTGGGCCCCTTGACCTGGGGGCCAGCAGCTGGCTGGTCGTGCCCAGAGAGCTGTGTCCAGCCCTGGCTGACCAGGTGGAAGCTGCTGGGCTCCAGGTGTGTGCTGGGCAGGCCCAGATGAAAAAGCCGTCTGGTGCCCAGCCATCAGCCCGGGCGAAACCAACCTCTGCTAGTGAGGTGGGGCTGCCAAACCGGCTTCCCAGGGCGTGCCCTGCCCCTCCTTGCCCACTCACATGCCCAGCAGAGAGCCCAGCAGGGCCGTTTCCGACACCTTCCTCAGGACGGCGAAGCACACGGTGTCACAGGGTCTTTCTGCCTCAGTCCTGGGGAGGGCTCTCCTGAGAGAGGGCCTTGCCCCAGGGACAGGACCCATCGGCCTGGGGCTCTCCGCTCAGTGCCCCCCTGGACCTTCCTGGGATTTGGGCCAGGTCTGGGCAGAGCTGGCCAGACACAGAATGGCCAGGAGGAGTCGGCACGTGGCTGGCTACTCTGCTCCGCCCTCCCCAGGGTCCTCTCTCCTCTTGAAAAGCGCTGCCTGGGACGCAGGGCCCAGGGCCGGGGAGCTGCAGGCGGGGGCAGGGGTGCTGCTGGCTCTGCAGTTTGAGGCCGTGTGGGAGCCACTGGGCCTGAGTCATCAAAGGTGGGACTTAGGTGGAGGGGGTGCCAGTCCCTGTCTTCTCCTGAGCACCCCACTCCCCGTGGCCAGGATCAGCAGTCCCACCGTGGGGGGGCCTACTCTCTTTCCTTCTGTGTAGAGTGTGGAGGACACACAAGCCCACCGCTCAGAGGTCCCGATGCCTGCTGGGCATGGAGGGCATGTACACACACACACACACACACACACACACACACACACACACACACAGTCCCGTGTGCATGCCTGCCTGCCGACACGGGTTCGGACTCGGGCAGGGCAGTTCCCTGAGCACATCTGCCCTGACAACACCCTGACAGGCACGGAGCTCTCCTGCTCTCTGTCCTGTGGGAGCCACACAGCGCCCCGCCTCCTGCCTCCCCACAGTCTCAGTGAGCGCAGGAAGCCAGGAGAACTCGAGGCTGGGCCAAACCACGCAGCGAGGACGTGGCGGCCCCTGAACTGGGACCCAGTCTCCAACCTCCCCCTGCCATGTCTGTCCTCCAGCCACTGGGCCACCAAGTCTGGTGATGTGAATCAAGTTTGAATGGCTAAGAGCCTCCGCAGGCAGGGTGCCCTGCAGGCAGCACCCCCGCACTTCGATTCCTCCCAGGGATTACAGACAGGGGATCTGGGGACGGGGGTGGGAGGGATGGGGGTGCAGCCGTTTGGCTGGGGACAGGACTCCAAACTGCCCCAACGTCAGCCTGGCTTGGCGCCTGGGCACAAGTCCCACCAGCCGCCTCCGTCCTTGTCGGTATGGGTGGGGGTGGGGGTGGTGGAAGGGCCCCTGGGAGCCCAAGCTGCTTCTCTCCCCAGCTATCTCTCAACCTCCCCCCAACCTGATTTTATTTCAGCTGAGCTCGCACTCCCTGTGGCTTCTGCAGAGACATGCCAGGCCCTGAGGGAGGCTGGGCCTCTCCCTTCTCAGGGTGGGGATGGCTTTCCCGCCCGCTTGGGTCTCCCTGAGCCCAGGGACACAAGGGAACCAGAAAACTGGCACCGGAAGACCCTCCAAGCTTTGTGGTCTGTCTGTCCTCATGTCCCTGCTGCTGGCCTTGACGCACTTGCCCTTGCCTGGCAGGAGAGACACCCTGAGTCACTCCTCTTAGGCCCCTGGTGCCTCCTCCCTCTACCCCCCCACAAAGCCCACTGAGCTCTGAACTTGGCTCAGCCCTGTCTGCCTGGGAGGGACCAGGCGAGCCCACCCTGAGTGACTTTCCTGCACATGAAGTCTGGCCACCAGCCCCCAGCTCGCCTGCCAGCCTCACAAAGACTGAAAGAGCAAGTGGGGGAAGGGAACACGACGCTTGGTGTGCATTCAAAATGTGCCCTCCCCAGGATTATTAAATGGGGGGCTGCAGACTGGAGTCCCCCCAAGTGAGGGCCATTGGAGGTGGGGGGCAGGGCTGGGCAACCCTACAGGCTGACACTCCCCTGCTACCCCAGAACCCGAGGGCTCACCCCCAAGTATCCAGGACATGGGGCCAGGGCTGAGCGAGGCTTGAGGCCCCCTGATTCCCTGCCCCCCACAGAGGGGACACGGGGCCAGGGCCGGTGGGAGCGGGCTGTGCTGCGGTTACTACAGCGTCCCTTATTCTGCTGCTCGGGTCATTGATGTCGCCTGCCGTCCAAGGACCTGAAGACTCGTGGGTTGAGGAGCTGGGCCGCGGACAACGCCCCACTGATACTCTTCTGAAGCAAAATGGAGACGCTAACAAGTACCCTCCATTCTTCAAATCTTCCTCTGAAGTGCCAGAGGCTCAGCTTTGGGTCTGAGTGTGAGGACACGGGCCGGGCACCTACGGCCACCCACGCAGAACTCAAATCCATCAGGCCATGTCTCCTGCAAGGAGAGTGGCCCTCCTCCCCGTGGGCCACCGGGGAGGGCCTACTGCACACTGTGTCCCGGGCTGCCCCAGCCCGATGCCTCCACCAGCTAGACGGCTGTCACATCGAGTCCCTTGGCAGTGGCCTCACTCCCTGAATGCTCAGACCAAGCTATCTGGCCTCTGCTCCCCACGAGGCCCATCCAGGGCAGTGACAGGTGAGATTCTACTTTCTCCTGAGGCTGGCGCTCCTCACTGGAGCAGGAGGAAAGAGTGGCAGCGTGCATGCTCAGCCAGAGGGGCATCATGGGTTCCGTGCCCCAAGCACTGGTTACAGGAGGCCAGGGAATTGGCCAAGGGTACCCAGCTGCCCTCCTTGGTGATCCATCAGAAAGGAGGCCCCAAGGCTACTGTCCACCCCAACCCCAGCCCCGAGAGCCTTTCTCCTCTCTGCTAAGGCGGCCCTCCCTCCTTTCACACCTGTCCCCACACCAGGAGCCTGTCTGCTCTCCTGCAGCTGGTGCTGGCCCATGGGTAGCTCTTGCATGTTCGCTGGAAGCATGCCGTTGCCCTCCGCCCGCTTCGAGCCCACGGTGCTGATGGGGGGCACATTTTCTGACTTCTCTGAACAAGGACACAGGATACGGGGTGTCAGGGCCACATGGGGCTGGTCTGAGCAACTGATAATACACCTGAGGCCAGTGGGTCCCCTGGGCAGTGAGGGAGGACCCTGTGCCCAGGCCTCACCCAGACTTCAGCCAAGAGGAGGGGCTGTGGGCCTGAGACTCGGGGCCATGAGCACAAAAGGGGGCTCCTCCCATTTAACCCCTGGGTACTGGGAGCTGCTTACCCAGAAGCACCCCCCACCCAGTGGACAGTGGCTAGTGGAGGGGACTCATTCCCAGGGGACACTGTAGACATGGGCGTCTGCCCCAGCTTCTGCCACAGCTTAAATACAGGGAGTGTCTGCAGCCTTAGCAAAGAGTCTACGAAAACACACAGAGAGCAGGCTGCTGCTTTGGGGTGAAGGGGGGGCTGGCAGCAGTCCATCCCTGCCAGCTCCCCAACTCTCCTCTCTCAGGCACATTCTGTCCCTCGGCAACTGGGACCGCTGTCTCTTCTTGTTGGGCGAGAGCCTGTGGCCTCCTGTCTCCCAGGGCTGGGTGGCAGTGAGTCACGCGCTGGCACAGGGACACGGGGTTGGCAGACACACCCACCGCTCGCTCTTGGAGCAACAGCCGGGCCCACTGGGGGGCCTGTGTCCCTCGCTTCCCTGCCTGGGCCTCTGCGAGGACAGGCCCTGTGGGCACTGCCCCGCTGGCATACCTAGGTGGCAGTGGCATTCAGAGCTGAGCTGGGGGAGTGGGTCAGTGGGGGAGGGATAGGGCCGGGGGAGCCAAGTCAGGAAGCTGCTGGATGGGAGCTCGTACTCTCTCTGCAAATGGAAAGGAAGTGAGGCCTGCCCCCTCCCATCCTGGTCCTGCTGCAGGAGAGGGGCTGGGGTTAACTAGCTGCTGTTTCCCCGAGATCAGGGAGAAGCGTGGCCCGAGGGGGGCCTCTCAGCAGAAGGGGCTGCCCTGTCCTGGACCACCTCCGGGCTGGGGCTACAGGTCCCTGCCGCCCCTTGGTCAGAACCCTGCCGGATCTGGTCCAGCCACCAGGCTCCGTGGACAGAAAGCTCCGTCTGGAGAGGTGAAGGTCGCCCAGGTCCCTGGCCTGTGGCAGTCCAGCAGAGCTGAGAATCCCGGCCTCCCATGGCTGATCTGATGTGCCGTATCTAAGTCCTTACAGCTCCTTGTAATAGGGGTTTCCACCCTCTTCAGAGGTGGGTAAGCTGAGGGTGCTCAGCGTCTGGGGCCAGACAGCTGGTTAAGGGGCACAGTAAACTTAAGAGCCAAAGTTTCTGGCCAAAGCCCAGGGCCCATCCCTCCACACCAGGCTGCGTCTCGGACCCGACTGCGCTAATTGCGGGCTGGTCTCTCTCTCTGCCCCAGGGGTGCGGGGCCCGCGTGTTTTTCTCTGAGCGCCAGCCCAGGGCCTGCCCTGGGGGGCTCTGTGTCCTTGGCTAACTGGGGAGTGCTGAGCTTGGGTCTTCCCGCCCCGGGGGGGACCTGCTGTGATCCCTGGCCTCACACCTGTAAGGGGGGCTCCCCCAGGTGGTGCTGGTCCCATCCAGGCCCTTTCATGGTGGGATCGTCCAATGCTGTCGTGTCTCTTTGTCAAGCACAATGGAGGAGGGCCAGGAGAGAGACTGCTAGTGAGTCCTGGCTTTGTGTGGAGACAGGAGGTCAGGGAACAGGACAAAACCACGGCTGAGGCCCGGTCCTGGGGACTCTGTCCCTCAGGGCCACTGACCCGCTGTGGCCAAGCTGGGCAGACAATGGCCCCTGCTGAGCCCTGGCCCAGAGCGCCTGACTGACCACAGAGCAGCTCCTGGGTGGGGATGGCACGCACAACATTTCACTACACACACCGCTGGATGGGGGATCCCAGGACCCAGTGCTCCTGGGCTTGTGAACAGGAAACCCATCAGGGCTGCAGCTGGTGGACAGGGAGGCTGACGTCCTAACCCAGGACCATCCCCTGGAAATGAAAACTGACCACTTGCTTCCGCTTCCCCGAGAACAGGTCCATGCAACAGAAGTCTGCTTTCAGCTCTGGAGGACGGGCCGTGCCTGCCGGCACCTGCAGCTCCTCCTGGTCTCGGTGACCGGGAAGGTAGCAAGGGCCATGATGAGGGGCCCTGACAGGTCGAACCACCCCTGTTCCTCCCCAGTGACACCTGCGGGTGAAGTTGCTCAGCTGGGTCCCGCCCCTGGGAGAAGCAGTGGAGGGGCTTTGCTTTCATCAGGGAATGAGCGGGAGATGGCCTGGGGCTGCCAGGCACACACATGCACAGAACGTCCAGTTCAGGTTGACTTTCAGGGAAGCAACTAAGAACTCTCTGGCAGAAGGTGTGTCCCGAACGTGGTACTTTATCTGGACACTGGACGCTGACCCACAGCAGAGCTTACGGCTGAGTCCTCCAGCTTGAGTCCAGGAAGGGAAAAATCACTCTCCTGGCTCCTGAGATGACACGGTGACAATCGATGAAAACATTAGCAGGTCTAGAGAGACCCGGGGTGACGGCAGTGTTGGTAAGCCCGTCTAGGACAGCAGCCGACACGTTCCGTCTGTCTGTGGACCTTTTCGCAGGCGGACTTCAGGTCACAGAAGGTGAAGGCAGTCTCTGTGTCTGTGCCCACCTATCTGCTCGGGACTTGCTGGCAGGGACCAGCTGGTGCGAGGGCTGTGTCCGCTCCCCTGGGTCTTGCCCCCTGGCTGGCCTTCTGCGCCATGCTGGTTTCGGTGTGGTGGGGAGCATGTGCCCTGTGCCTGCCGTTCAGGAGACCCCACAGGCTGGGGCCTCTCTCGGCCCCAACCTCTGCCCCATTTTCCCCTGCCCTCCCTGTCCCCAGGTCCTGGCCCCTGTGGTCTGCCCACTCCTTGTCTGACTGGAGGCCTGGCTCCCATGCCAGTGATTCCATTTCCTTCAGCCTCCCCGTGCCACAGCCCATGTGCTCAGCGCCTCGCTGTTCCCAGAGCCTGTCCTGAGCTGAGAGGAGACGGGACGTGCCCCGGCAGCTGCCTCAAGGTGAGTCATGTCTGAGGTCCTGCTAGCCAAGGAGGGGCGAGGAGGGAGGGCCTTCGGGTGCGGAAAAGGGAAGGGGTGGTGGCCCCTGGTGGCCAGAAAACAGGCGGGGGTGGGGCAGGGAGTGAGCCCCAAGAGTTTGAGGGAATGAAGCAGAAGAAATGCTTGCCTTGGGCCCGGTGGCCATGTTTGTGGCGCTTGGTGACAAACTTGAAAGTTTGTAACCACGTTGGCAACATGTCGGCGTTAGTGCAACATAGTATCGACTTGTGAGTGAAGCGCACACACCCCGCTGGTTGCACGTCCCTTCTCACGGATGAGAACCTCGGCACCCCAGGGAGTTCAGAGGTGTACCTGGAGTCCGAGCACCAGGACCAAGCCTTCTCGGCCCATCTGCATCGTCAGCTCTACGGGTCACTCAGCTGCCAGCCCCTCCCAGCCGTCCGCCCTCCCTGGTCTGACCCGACCCTCTCCCTGCATGAGCAGACTCTGTGTGGTCACCGCTCCGAGCCAAAGGCCCTGACTCACACCTGCACCCGGCCTGCCAGCACACTGCCTCGGTCTCCTGCACGCTCACGCTGCACCCATGGCGTCAGCTGACATTAAGAACCAGAAACAAACAGAGGAAAGCACATCTCAGCAGCCTGGGGGCTTTTCCCTCCAGTCACCAACCACTGACGCACAAGAAACACGAGCCTCCAAAACCAGCCACAAGAGGAGCCCAGGGAGGAAGAAACCACACGGACAACAGAAGAGCACCTGCCTGGTAAACCGCCCACCATCCCCCGCCCAGGACCCCAGTGGTCAGGGGGCATCCATGAGCAACGCTGCTGAGGGCCCGAAGCCCCTCGGAGAGGGTGCCGAGGCTCCCCACGGAGAGAGAGGCGGCCTCTGTCCCCACCTGCGCGATCCTTCCAGGGCCTCGTAAAAGTTTCCAACCACGGCTCGGGCTCACGATGAAATCACAAAACAAATGATGGCCATAGGACTGGGGGGCCCGCAGAAACCGTGGGGGTCACATAGAGAGACAGTGAGGGGCCAGGACTGAAGGATCTAGAATCATCTCTACCCATGTTAATTTAAAAAGAAACCTTAAGGCAGATGAAATTGGCTTTGTGTACACGTTATTTCACCCAATCCTCATAATAACTCCATGAGGCACACTTTGTTGTGTGTAACGTGTGCGGGGGACGCCCAGACTGAGCCCCAGGGTGGCAGGGTCCTGCCCGGTGGCCATGCTTGGTGGAGCTGCAGAGCTGGGCTTGGAAGCCGGTGCGGCAGACTTACAGCCTCAAGCCACACACACCCCCCTCAGTCCAGCTGGCCGAGCCCTCAAACCTTGGGGACCCTCTCGGGCCCCCTTCTCCGTCATCAGCACATGCTGAAGACGGAGCTCCTCCCAGGATTTTCCTGGAAAGGTCTAATTTAACCCACAGATGGGCCTCAAGAATTCTTGTCTGTGGTGTGATCGCATAGGACGTGGCGAAAGGGACTTCACCAGCATTCCCTTCCTGAGGCTTTGTACGGGTCACTCTCGCCAACACCCTGAGATGTCCCGTCAGCCCACACAGGGAGTGTGTGACAAGCCCCATGAAACTCTGGCCACATTGAGGGACCTGCTCAGAGTCGGGGTCTTGTCTCAGCCAGCCCCTCCCTGTGCCCCCGCACCCGCCTTAGCCACAGTGCCATTGTCTGTACCGAGGACCCCAACCACCCGCAAATGTCCCGGGTGGCCTGGAGTGGCTGCAGCTCTTACCGGGTAGCCCCACGAGCCGTTCCCCATCTGGAGCTTGGAGTAGTAGCCGCTCCGCGTGGTGGTCCCATAGTTGTTGTAGCTGTCGGCCAAGCCATCGTACATGGAGCCTGAGGGCAGAGGCACGGTTAGGATGGGCTGGCTGTGCTGGTCACCCAGGGTCACCCGCCTCCCGAGGAGTCCTGGTCTGAGCTGGAGGAGGAGGGGCTGGGCCCAGGCTGCAAGGGCCGTCTCAGGCCTCCAGCCCCTCCACTGGCAGGGCCCAGGGCAGGCCCTACCAGGGCAGGGACAGCCCCCTCCTGGGGACCCCATGGCTCCCTGTTCCTGGCGAAGATTGACACCTACATGTCAGGAGTCGGCCCGGAGGGCTTCGGGGCACTGCCGTGCCCTTCCCGGGAATCGTGACCCTGCGTCCCACAAAGATAAGCTTCCCACTCCGGGAAGACAGGCAGGACCTGGACATGCCAGGTTCGGAGCCTCAAGGTCAGGGCCACAGAGCAGTGATGGGTGGCGGGAGGCCACTTCGGGGTGAGACTCTGGCTCCAGCCTCAGCCCGCCCACCCCCTAGTGATGAGGGGCCCTCCCGCCCCTTCCTGCATCTCTTAGCTGCTCCAGCTGGTGAAGGGGTTGGCCCTCGCCCTCAGAGGCCCCGGTGAGGATTAATTAATGTTTTTGGAGTGCTAGGTGACCGGCAAATGACAGGCTCTGAGGGAAGACAGAGTGTCATTAGGGTCATTAGTGGCAAAGTGGCTTTGCATCCCAGAAGTCAGACTGGACTTGGGCTCCTGGGGGGGGTCATCCTTTTGCTCTCCCCTTCACCAGATGGCGGGTGGCCTAGAGGACAGTCCCTACTGTCCTTGGAACGCGGCTGCCAGTGACAGGCCATGACCTTGCCTGCCACATTGGCAGTTTCTCCTCAGCCTCCACCGCCCACCTCACCCACGTCCAAAGGCGAGCTCAACACCTCACCCCTCTGGGAAGCCTTTCTCGACCAGCCCTGCTCATGGTCATCCTGTTGACTGGGCCTAGGTCCCACCCAGCTGGTGCTCCATCCCGTGCGCCTGCCATACGAGGGACACCTCTGAGCGGGACACCAGAGCAGGGCTGGCCCACAATCTGGCTGAACGACGGCCTCTGTGGGGCTGTGAGAGCCTCCTGGGGGGAGAGCAGCCCCTCTTCTGGAGGTGATGGCTGGGTGCAGTGGTGGAGGCCCTATCTAGGGAGGTAGGGGTGCTCACCTGGTAAGGGAGCCCCTCCCCCGCCTGCCCCACCTGCTCAGACTCCCAAGCCCTTAGGGTGGGGGGACTGGGGTCCCTATCTGGTGCCACATCCTCTGTCACATGTCACATGGCCCCCCAGAGCTCAGAGGCCAGGGCACTGCCCCTGACCCTTGTCCCACAGCCACAGAGGACCAGTCGGCCTTCAGCGCCGTCAACTGGGGCCCTGGGAGCCTAGAGGCATTCACACCGGCAGTGCTCTGGCATGTAGGCAGGTGGGGTGCTCCCCACAGCCTCAGACTCCTCTTTTGTATAAAGGGGTGGCCTCTGTATACCCAGAGGCCCCACATGGCCCCAGGGTCCCCTGGTTGAGGGATGACAATGACACAGGAGGAGCCCGGCTACCCTTCTCCAGGGTCCAGGGTCCTTACGAGGAAGACATGCAGACAGCAGAGCCACTTCGGTCCCCTGCTGCCTGCCTGGGGGCCCTGGCTCCCCGGAGGACGTGCTTCTGACTGAATCCATGCTCCTCACTGAGTGTGGGCTCATTGCCCCCCTTTCTCCTGAAGATGCCCCCCTGGAAAGGTGGCCTTGGTCGAGAGGAGACAGGAGGCAGGGCTGGGAGCTCAACTGCCCGGAAGGGCTGCGGCCAGGCACACGGCTTGGTCGGCTCACCTCCCTTCCCCCCTGTAGGGCTTGGCAGGCCTGTGTTTGTCTGGCTCTTGCCCACGAGCAGGGAGTTCTCACCAAAGGGCAGGCATGGGTCAGCCAGCCCCTTGGGATGGAAAATCTGGGGTGACAGACAAAGTCCTCCTGAGGAGACGGTGCCCAGGCCTCCACCCCCTCCAGGTGGACCTGTCAGCAGCAAAGTCAGGCCCCCTCCGCCACCAGGGAGCACCCCCTTCCCACAGCCTGCCTCTGCTCCCACATTCCCTGGGTGGGGCTGGTGGGGCGTTCCCTGCCATAGAGAAGGAGTGGGAGCGGGGGGAACAAGGCCGCCTCTGGAATGCCAGTCCCATGTCCCAGGGGTGATGTGGGTGGTGCCAGGTGTGGGGTGTAACTCACTTCTGGCGGGCCCTTCCCGGGAGCCCCTGATGGTCCCCCATATATCCCCCATGAAATCAGGACTCAGACCACCGGACCCCCACCTTAAGCTGCTCTGCTTGGCTTTCTTGTGGGAAAGAGGGTGCCATCACACCAGCCAGCATGGCTTCTCTGGCAGAGGGGGCTGCGCTTGGGCCCAGGCTGTGAGGGAGGGGGCAGTCCCGAGACATCACACGCCTCAAATCACCCCTTGCAGTGGCCCAAGAGCCCAAGGGTGCAGGTGGGAGGTGAGCTCTCTTTGGAGGACGGCTGCTCCCGAAATAGAAGCGACGTTCCCTCTCCGGACCCCGGGGGTCTGGCTGGTAAGCACCACCCTCCAGAAATCAAGCTCCATAGTCAGAACACGGGGCCTCTCCACAAGGGTAATGGGGGCCAGGTGTGACAGCTTTCACCTCGCCACCTGGACCCCAGCTTCCTGGAAGCCTTTGCTGATTCACTGGCCCTGATCCCCTCCCCTGGGCCATCTGTCTTCTCAGTACAGGGTGAGTGGGGTACACCCGCCTGGCCACGGTGCCAGGGTCCTTGGACTGGCTCAGCCAGGCCCTTCTCCAGGTAGGTAAACCAGGAAAAGAGAGCAGCCTCGTGCTGCTCCAGACCCAAGGCCACCCCCTTGAGGAGGATTCCTGGTCCAGGAGTGGTCGGGGAGGGGACCCTGGCACGCAGTGCATCCCCCAGAACCATCCCCGCCTCCCAGGTAACCGTCTGCATCCCACTGTCTCTCTCACTGGCAAAGGGTGGCAAGTCTGAGGGATGCTGGCAGCTGACTCAGCCTGTGCCCTGTCCCCAGGGGGCCTCTGCCCCCCGCCAGGCAGAACCCCAAGTTCTAACACAACTGTTTTAGGGAGGCGCTGCTTTCCCAGGATGCCAGCGACACCGCCCCTGTCATTCCCGTCAGTGCTCTGGTCACGCCATCTCAGGACCTGCCTCCCAGATGGCTCATCCCTAGAGCCGGCTTCCCTCTGATGCCCCTAAGCTTTCTCACCCACAGATGCTTGGAAAACGCAGGCAGCTCCCTTGTTAGGGCACACGGAGTTCTCTTTGGGGGAGGGGGGCGGACAGAGGGACCTTTGAGGAGATGACTCCTCCCCCCACCCCCAAGCTCTCGCCCCACCTGGACAGCTTTCTCCTGTTGTCACCCAAACCCTCTCCCTGTGCTCATAGCCTTGCACAAACCCCTGGAGGTGGCTCGCCCAGCTATGGGCGCTGCACACCCTGCAGCGACTCTGGTCAGCATTCTGCCCACCGGCCGGCTGGCCTGAGTGTTCCTGGCAGCGTGGCCCTTGCGCCTGCTGAGCACGCGCGCACCAGCGAGTGATGGTGCGTGTCACGGGGGTCCCCTGCCGGTCTGCGTGTGAGGGATGGAGGGCAAGGGAGCCAGGACTCTGGAGTTCGGCCGCACGTCTCCAGAACTAACTGCACCGGGGCCTCTGCGGCACAGCTGGGCGTGGGCATTTTTTAAAAAAGTCCCAGGGGATCCCCATGCGTGCAGCCCGGGTGTTTACTGGAGAGTAACGGTGAGCAATCCGCCTCGAGGGGGTGCCACCCAGCAGGACCGCCGCGGGCGGGCTGGGTGCAGAGGTGGGGAACCACGTAGCCTCTTTCCCAGGAGCGCCACCAGCACCAGGCACTTGGGAGATGATCTAATCCCACCTGTCCCAGGTGCAGACACTCGGGGGAGGCCGCGACCGGCCTAGATCCGTCAGCAGTGGAGCCGGACTGGTCTCCTGACACCGCTGCAGTGTGTGCGCACGTGCACGGCCTGGGTGCACGTGTGTGCACGCGCACACACACGTGCGGTGCGCACAGGAGAATGTCTGATGTCCTCTCGTTCTGTTTTATTCAAACGTCACACACCCTCTGGGGGCCGTGCCCCGGCCCAGAAGTAGAGCCCAGATTTCTAGGCCGAGAACAATGGCCTATGGATATTTACAGTTTGGTGTGTGGGGAGAGGATTTTGTGCATTTTTAAAAAAGAAAAACCTGCCAAGGAGCTGAGCCAAGGAGCAAGATCCAGGGAAGCAGCCCGGAACACCCCACATTTTTGCATGTGTCAGAACAGGCCAACGGAGATTCAGGTTCAAGCCTCAGCTTCCAGCCAAGATGCATTGTAAAGAGACAAAAATTGGTTCATTTGAAGTTTAATTAGTGGTTCGCTGCCGAAACAAGCTGCGGCACAAACACCTTCTGCCATCGCCCGTCCCAGCTTCGGGCCCGAAAACACAGCCCCAGCTGGGACCCTCTGCACACCGGCGGAGACACAGACACGGCCGGATGGACAGCCGGGCCAGGAGCGTCCCCACTGTGTGCCGTGCCCTGCCTGCGGGTGGCCCCTCACCTGTGTGCCCAAGCCCAAGCAGGCCTCCTGGAGGCCTCAAGTACCTGTGCCCATGAGGGGCGAGGGAGACAGGCCCCGCCCACAGCCCCCGGCCCCGCCTCCGACCGGGAGAAATACTGGTTTGGCCATTTGAGATGGAAATGATGCTTCTGGGACGCGAGATGCCAGGCCCTAGGCTGACACATCGCAGCCGAGTGGTAGGGTTTCCCGAGTGAGACGGGAGAGGGAAAAAGGTAGATTCCGTCAAACCCTGTGGGTTGTATCGCCGTGGGGAGGGGGAGGGGGCAAGGGGATGGTCAAAGGAGATTTGGGTTAAGCTTTAAGAAGAGATTCCTGAGCAGTTACAAAGAACCCAAGCGTGGGAAAGTGTCTCCTTTACCCCCAACCGAGCCCTCCCTGCCGGACTCCCCAGCCCAGGCAGTCAAGTGTCCCCCCAGAGAGCTCTCTGGGCGGCCACACCCCGGCTTCCCACTCAGCCTGGAAGATGCCCTGTGCTCATGGGAGCTTCTGGATGTTCAGGGCCCAGAGAAGAGAAAAGAGCCCCGGGGGCAGGCAGGTACAGGGCAGCCTTCGTCAGTGGGGTCTCCAGGCCCCAGAGGCCCTCACTGCCCCCGGGGGCTGCCTGACCAGGGTGAGGGGTCCATCTCCAGGGCCTGTTTCTGCTTGGGCCTGGGCAGGGATGGGCACTCGGGCCCCAGCTCCGTCCCCGGAGCTCTTCTCCAGCCCTGGCTGCTCAGCTCCCCTCACAAACAAGACAGAAGAGAACCCACAAGTTCTCCCGACTGTCCTTCCTGGGGCCCAAGGAGTGTGGTGTGGCCGGGCTTCCCCAGCCGAAACTCCGCTGGAAGGGCCCTGGAAGGGGTCCCCTCTCGTGGACGGGACAGAAGCAGAGTTTGAGCCTGTCCAGAGGGGTGAGGGAAATGGCGTGGCGTATGGCCCTTCCAGAGCCACCAAGACCCCTCCCAGGAGCCAGGGGGTGCCCGGGACAGAGGGAGAAGAGCAAGTGGCCACGCAGGGATCCTTGGGTGCCCAGGCATGGAGGAGGCGTCTGGTGGAAGGAGCCAGCTAAACCAGAAGCACCAGCCCCAAGCAGCTGCCCAGCCGCCCTAGCTCTGATGCCGCTGGGGAGCTGGCCCTGTGGGATCCTCACCGTAGCTGGGGGGATGGGGACACACCTACAAGGGCAGGCCTTGCAGAGCCTGGGAATGTGGATGCATGCGTGAGTCACCCCTCACCTGGCGGAAGGCCCCGGAGGACCTCGGGGTGGCCTGTGTCTGGGGAGGTGGGAAGAAGGAGAGGTGTGTGGCTGGTTTGCCGTCTCTCTGGAGCTGTGAGCCGGGAGCACAGGCGGGAGATGGAGTGGGGGTGGGGAGAGGACAGGTGAGTCTCGTGTGGAGGACAGCGTGGGTTGGCTTCAGCTGTGACTGGGCTGAGGCCGGAAACAGGGCACTTGGTTTTCCCAAACCCGCTTCCAGAAACTGCTGGGAAGCAGCTACCGAGGCTCCACATGAAGGAGGAGGCCCAGGCTCTGCGTGGGGGTGGCGGTGGGAGAGATGCCAGGGGCCCAGCCCAGGGCCGGGAACGCAGATCCACAGAGCTCTCAGCCTGTGCAGCTTGGTCTGGGCAGCCAGAGTCCCTCAGCCACCGTCCCTCTCCCCTGGGCTCCAGGCAGGGGCCACTCGGGAATAGGAAAGTGAGAAAGGGGACAGAAGCCAGAGATGGGGAGTGTGACCTTACGTGTGTGTGTGTGTGTGTGTGTGTGTGTGTGTGTGTGTGTGTGAGGTGGGCAGGTTCTGTCCCCTTCCTCTCCTTCCCCTGTGCCCCCCACCCATCTCTGTCACGAGGGCCTGACCCCATACGCTCTACTGGTCTGCAGTCTCCCTTCTACTAGCATTTGACTAAATTCAGCTAAAGAAATAAAAGTTTTTTGAATTTGCGTGTCACCCTCACTGCGAGTTGTCTGTGTTAAAGCACTGGGTGTAAAAATTCTCCGCACACGCTCACCAGATACTGCATCTCCCTCCTTGAGGTTCAGGGGGCCCTAACCCTTCCCTCTCTACCTCACACAGTGGGGGCACCTTGTGGGGGTCTTGGGAGGGCTGTCTGGTGGGACGAGCCCCTGGACTGGACAAGTGTCCGCTGGACCCCCACTTGCCAACCTCGGCCCCTAGTCTTCCCCAAGACGCCGTCCCCAGTGCAGCTGAGTGCAGTGGGGAAGGGAGCTACCAAGGGAAGAGGGCGTCTCCAGGTCCCTGCCAGTCTCCAGACCCCCTTCGGGTCCCCAGGGAGCGTACCAGCCCTGGGGAGGCCTCCTCTAGGAGTGGGGCACCCGCTAAAATGCTGCAGAGGCAACAAAAGCTTGTCTGCCCTGGCAGCGCCTCTCCTGTGCCCCATTCAGGTCTGATGACACTGGCAGCCACGCATCGCCCACCCTGGACCGGGATCCCGCCTGCCTGGGCGGTGGCTGGTGGCTGAAGGCAGCGGAACATGACACTCGGGAAGGACGGGGCTCGTGACGGTGAGCCTGGGGCCTTGGCCCTAGGCGAACAGGGGCAGGAAATTAGCAGGATTGGGAAAGAGAGAGAGAGAACGGCGAATTTCGCGTGGAGAGACCTCCTGTCCCTGGCACGGGAGCCGCCTTTGGCGGGCACCGATGTGTGCTGACTCCAGGAGCTGGCCACCTGGTGGGTTGGGGTGGCAGCTCCACCCCACTGGAGGGGCAGGGGGCTCTGAGTTGGCACCCCGCGCAGCCCTAGCCTCAGCCGCACTCCCTCGTCCCAACGCCCCAGGCGTGTGTGCACCGGGGCCTCCGACAGGGCGCACGGATCCTGCACGCGAGCACGGGAGACTTTACCTCGGTTGGAGTGGCTCAGGGTGGACGACTGGGAAGACTTGGACTTGTGCCGCTTGGCCGTCATCATCACCTGCTGCTGCACGCGCTGGCTGCCCGACGTGCCCATCTTCATCTTCTGGTCCGAGGGCAGCGCCAGTGTCGAGTTGTCCTGGTTCTGGAAGCATTCGTAGGCCAGGGCGGTCTTGAGTGGCGAGTGGTTCATGGCGGCGGTGGAGGCGCGGCAGGGCCTGGAGAGCCAGAGGTGCGAGGTGCGTGGCGGAGGCTCTTCTTGCTCAGGGGCTCCCTGTGCCCATAGAGGGAGTCTCCACGCTGCTCCTGGGCCTCCGCCCGGGCTCGTCTCTCCCCCGGCACTGGCGGGCCCGCCCTGCGTCAGACTGGATATACCGCCCCTGCCCGCACCACCGCCCCACCCGCTGTGCTCTCACTGTGGGTCTGCTGTCTCTCCCTTTCTCTCCCTCCCTCCCCCACAGCCGGGGCGGGGGGGCGGGGGGGGGTGTCCCGCCCCTTCGTCCTGTACCTCTGCTCATGGAGGAACTATGTCCTCTGCTAGGGAACTCAGGGAGGCTTCTCTCCAGGAAGAAGGAGTCTTTCCGAGGTGGTGGAGAGTCCCACACGTGGGGGCTCATGGTCTGGGGCAGAAGCACAGGCCCTGCCCCAAGGGAGTCCTCCATCTTCTGGGGACAGTCCCTTCTCCTGAAGGCAGCCTCCAGCCTGCAGAGAGTGGGGTGGGGACACAAAGGGAGACCAGGGCCCAGACCTGAAAAGTGAGACCATAGAATGGTCTCCTGCCTGCGTGGATCCCCGGGACAGCCCCCTGTGAACAGTGGATCCTCCTGAAACTCTAGGCTCAGCCCCTGAGATGGTGCCTGGCACATAGCAGAGGCTCAGTTAAACAAACAAACTTCTGAATGGACGGAGGCTCCCGTAAGGTGCATTGAGTCCAGCAGGAACCCCACCCAGATCCCTCTGGAAACCCCCCAAGGCTGGCTGCCTCGCCCGTACAATGTCCCCAGGATGGACTTCTGATTCGAGGACGCCCGTGTGCCTCGCCCCATGCTCACCCCCAGGGACCCGTGTGGGGTGCCACTCCCTTCTCGTTGCATCACCTTCGGGCGCTGGGAGCCCATGCCAGGCCACTGGGTGAGTGATGGGCTGAGTATTTTTTAACGACACTGACGGAAATCTCCCGAAAAGGTGCCCCGCCCTGCACTGCCTCCTTCAGCACAAGACCCTGAGCATGGGGGGGGACGGGGTGGGGGGGTGGAGGAGGAGGGCACACTTCTGCTGACTCAGCATTCCCACTGTGGACGGCGAAGTCCCGAGTGTCCTGGTCCCCGCCGGCTGCCCTTTCTCATTACCGCCCACAGCCATCACACTGGCCTTTTACGGGCCCGTCTAATCCACAGAGAAAAGGACCCTCAGAGTCTACGCTTGTTGGGCATGTGATGTCGAAGAAGGGTGGCGAAGCCCGAGGGACAGTCTTGGGGCCACTTCCTGGGAAGTGGGTGCTCTATGCTGGGAGCCACGGCTTCCCCCCCGAAGGCATTCCCAGCTGCCATGTGTCAGGCACAATGTTGTAAAGCACATTATAGGGTCCAGTAGAAATGGTTCCCTAACTGACGGCCATGTGCCTGAGAGCTGAGTGTCAAATAAACCAGAGAAGTGACCAACAGCACGTCATAGGTGCAAACGTTCAACACCTGGGGGCCACCGTCACCACTAAAAATGTTAGGACTCTGCTTCTGGCCCAAGGCCCCCAGGGCTGACGGAGCCTGGGGGACCACCCTGCCCAGCCTCTGGTCGTGCTGATGGGGAGCACCGGTGGCTTGCCCGCGGTCACCGGTTAACGCAAGCCTGCATTCTAATCAGGCCTGGTGACGCCCAGGCCACTGTCTTCCTCTACATTTCCGGCTTCCCTTATAAAAGTCCTATAAAGCGGGCATTAAAGTCCTTTACACAAGGGCCCCAAAGTGCCATAAACTACCAATGACAGCTGACATCCAGGCGCACGGTGTCGCCCACTCGGCCCTCTAAAACCTAATAGGCCGGCCGCAGCCCGTGCTAATTGTGCCTGTGAAGAATGGTCGTTTTGCTGCCTTTAGGGTGTCGCAGGGCCCAGGGAGGAGGCTGCACGGCCCACAGTGCTGTCAAAGGCCACCCTCTGGATGCCGGAACGCAGGATCTTTGAAATTGTTTCCAGGCATGGAGTTCGGTCTTCCTCACTGGTGCTCTTCTGCTCGGACCACTGTGACAGGCCGAGACCAGGAGCCGGCCGTGGCCCTGATTTACAGTGCCCGTCACGTTCGCTTCCCTGCGATGACCCGAGGAGGCAGACACCGGTGCCCCCACCTTCCTTTCTCGACGAGGATATGCAGGCCCAGGGAGGTCGCCCCACTGCCCAGTGGCAGAGACAGGCCCAGCGAGGGCAGCCTGGACCCCGGGCCAGGCCACCTTCCGCAGACCAGTCCCAGCACACCCAGGCCCCTCTCAGGGCATGAAATCGGGCCACCGGGGATCCGGCTCCTGGGTGTCACTAGCTGGCTTCCCGAGGCTGGATGAGTCCCCTCCTCTCCGCCCAGCACTAAACGTGTGAGTGGGCGACTTGCTAAGCTCACCAGACCCCCTCCGGCCCCAGCGCTGTGATGCTGATGTCCGTTGGGGCCTCTGGGGAGCGGGAGCTTATGGACAAGCCAGTTGAGGGCTGCTCAGTGCTGTGAGGGAGGCCGCCGGGGGACTGACGGCCGCTACGGAGGGGTCGGAGGGACATGTGGGAAGGACCTGAAGGCTGAGATGCAGCTGCCCTCCCGGAGGCAGGGGTTGCTCCCAGCAGAGGGACGGTGGGTGTCAGGGCCATGAGCCTGGCCCATCCTCGGAGGTCGATTCGAGGCCTAGACAGTGGGCTGGGCAGGGCCAGCGGAGGGGTGAGGCTAGGGAGTACACCTGGGCCTCCGACACGCCCGCACTCTCTCAGAGCTGCCATTCTGGTCTCTCCAGGAGAGCGGGGTGGGGCGGCGGCCAGGACGGCGATGAATAACAGGGCAGCGATCCAGCCCCATCCCAACCGGCTGCTGTCAGCACTGGGCTGGCTCTGCGCCCCGCCCCTCTGCCAACCGAAAATTCCAGTCCTGTCCTCCCGAAGCTGGCACACCTGGGACTGCCTTTCCACCTGCCCCTCCCCCTGGTCGCACGGTGGGGGTGGCTCCAGGCTTGAGCCCCCACCTCGGGGTCCGGGAGGCCTCTAACTCTTCCCAGGACCAATTGACACTTGGGCACAGACCCCAGGGCCTGCCCAGGGAGGTGGCCAGGAAAACAGGACAGGTGTGTGCCCAGCTTTCCCACCACTGGCTGCATGACCTGGAGCAAGCCACTCAGCCTCTTGGTGCCTCAGTTTCCTTGTTTGTTAGCACGAGATTGGTAATACCTCACAGGGATCCTGTGACAAGAAGTATATAGTTAAAGGCACATGGACTGCCTGGCAGAGTGTTTGGATTACTGTAGGAGCTGACTAGTGAACAGAACTTCCTTCTTCCAGGGGCACCCCCTGGAATTCTAACTTCCCTCTCTTCTGGATTCCACGGTCCCCCTGGCCCAGGTACCCAGCGGCCCTCTCCTCCTGGCCTGGCCCCGCATCCTGGGCTACCACACAGCCCGGCCATTGCTACCCATGGGAACTTCAGACCCTCAGAGGGGGAGGGGCCTCACAAAACACTGGCTAGCCTTTGCTTTGTCAGAAGACTACTGAGTGCTGAGAAGCACGAGGCATGGCCTTGTGAGGGCTTGGGTGTCTGGCCCTGTCCCCCGTCCTTGGGGGCATGGGAGAGGGCTTGTTGGAGGTGCCACTCCTGCTGCTGGGTGCTGGGAGATCACAGCCTCTGGGAGGTGGAGCAGGGCCCCGGCAGAGGCCGTGGGAGCTGTAGAGCTGGCAGGAGTGTGGGGTGTGTGCCCGAGCAGTGAGCCGGCCCTGCGCTCTGCTCTCTGTCTCAGTCACCTGCCCAGCCCCAGACCCAGCCCAGCACGGCCTCCTGGTAATTTGATGAGTCACCCACCCGCGCCTGCAGACCGGGCGGCCACACCCAGGGCAGCTGGCATCCTGGACAGTGTTTCTGTTCTGAGCTGCTGAGCCGGCAGCCTGCCAGGCTGTGGAGTGCACTGATGGGGAGCCAAGACGCTCCAGGCCTTGGGCCGGGCTATGAAGCTGCTGAGTGGCAGAGCCTCCTCCTGTCTGCATTGCCCCATCCTCGGCCAGGCCTCCTGTGGGCAGCCCAGCCCAGGTGCCTTCCCATGGGGAGTGCCAATCATAGGCCTTGGCCAGCTCCTCCCAGATCCGTGCTCCATGGGGCCACCTTCAGGCTGCTCCTGAGGGTTTGTAGTTGCCCGCAGTCAGGGTCCATGTGGGGCCATGCGTCAGGCATGGTGTGCCTGGCCGGCAGGACACCGCTTGGTCCCTGTCCACCCTGCCCCGCACAGGCCCCCCTCCCCCACCTTTAGAGCATTCTGCGCCTCTGGTGTGCCACCCAGCATGCCAGCACCCCAAGCACACAGATAGCCCTCGGCATCGCTGGCAGGCCTGCCCTGGGCACTGAGCATCGTTCACTGAGGGCTTGTCCTGGCCACTGACACTCCATTACGACATCCGTGACCAAACGCCTGGCCCCTTACTGCCCCCACCTCCCCCACCCTCTTCCCCCCAGAGGCCTTGAGTTCTGGCCCCGCTGGGTTGGGGCTAGACCTGGGCCCATTTTGACAAAGAGCCCTTGAGGAATTGGGGGTGGGCTCCATGACACACTGACCCTCCAGCCATCTCTGATCTTAACTCTCCACTGGCCACACAAGTCACGGTCAGGCTCCTCCTGTGACCACAAGCTAAGTGCTTCTCCAGCACCCACACCACACCAACCACACGGCACTTCTGGGGAGCAGAGAGCTGCTGGAGCACACGGTCCTGGGGTGGGGGGGACCTGAAGCAGGTTGAATGGCGGCCTCCCCCAGCGCAGCTCCGCCCCCAGACCCTGCGAATGTGACCATATCTGGAAAAAGGTCCTTGTAGCCGAAAGGATCTCAAGATGAGATCATCCCAGATTTAGGATCAGCCCCAAATGCAAAGACAAATGTCCTTCCAAGAGAGAGAGACGGGGAGACCTGAGCCAGGGAGGAGAAGCCTCTGAGGGTGGAGGCAGGGCCCCACCATGCCAGGGGCTGGGGGAACGTGATCCTCTCTCAGGGCCCCCCGGTCACCCGGAAACTATGACAGCGTGGCCAGCCCAGGAAACAGCCACGGATCCGAAACTGTCTCAGGCACGTGGCATGAGCGGTCAGCCTCTCTCAGCAAAGTTACTCAGCACTGGGCTCCAGGGGATGGGACCCAGGACTGTCCCCAGGGGACACACCAGAGAGGGTGCCAGGCCAGGGCCCACTGACTCCTGCCAGCCCCAGACAGCCAGCCTCTCACTGAGAAGAGGTGACGCTCCCACAGGCCACCCCTCCCGCCCAGCACAGGGGTTTAGGGAAGCCAGTTATGCCCTGCCCGGAAGTCAGAGGCCCAGCCTCCAGTGACCAGCCACACTCCCCTCCATCCTTTCTCACCGAATGGGTGGCTCTCAGCAGCCAGTGCTGTGCAGTGGCAATTAGATGAGGACACAAAGGGACTCTGTCTTTCCACGGGCCTTTCCTTCTGAGAGCAGGGCACTGTTGGGAGCCTGGGGACCCCGTTCTCCCTTCCAAGTGGGCAAACTGAGGGACCGTCTAGGGGGAGGACCAGGACAAGGGCTCAGGCCAGTTATTGATCAGCCTGCAGGCTAAGAACTTGGTGCTGAAGGTCCATCTGGCTCCCCCATTCACCGGGTCTGCTAGGCTTCCACGGGAGGCAGGTGGGTCGTGAGGGGGAACGTGGGGGCTCTGGGGGTCCCCGGTGCCTCACTCTGCCTGGTATAAGGCTGGCTCCAGGCCTGGCTTAGCTGCTGCCTTGCTGCATGGCTGTGGGTGAGTTGTTTGCCCTCCCTGGGTTCGGTTTTCTTGTTTGTAAAACAAGCAGTTGGGGTAGATGCTCTACCCCGGTCCCTCTCAAATCTTAATGTGCGTGAGTCACCTGGGGACCTCGAAGGTTCCACTCCAGCAGGTCCAGGGCGGGGCCTGAGACTCTGCATTTCAATCCGGCACCTGCTGTCTTCGGGGCTGTGGGTCCTTGCACCACCCCTAGGGTCAGATCTCGGGGTCAGCGGTCGGCTCGTCATCCCCGCCTTCCCCAGGGCGCCGTTGGAAGAACAAATCGGCGTCACCAGTCATGTTAAAGATGTGGCATTTGGGAACAAGGGACCTGGTGCAGGACCTGCCACCAGCGCAGGACCCCAGGCTTTTTGTCCCCTGAGCCTGGGGTGTGGAGTGCCAGATGCTGCCCCATGGGGCTGCTTAGGAGGGGTCCTTAAAGACCTCTGAGCGCAAACATGTGGTCAGCTCTCCCCTCCTCACAGGGCAGGGACGGCCAGGCCGGGGCTGCTTCTACCCGTGCCTGTCCTCCTTCATGCCCTGCAGACCAACCTGCCAGGCCAGGACACAATGGCCACTCAGTCCCCAGGGATCCCTAGGTCCCGCCCAAGCTTCTCTACTTTCCTACCCTCCTGGAAGCTGGACTGGCAGCTCCCTCAGCCATGACCCCCCAGGGCAAGGGGCTGCCCCTGGAGCATCTGGGGAACCTGTGAGCGCCTGCCACCTGGGTTTGGGGTTCAGGCTGGGGATCTGAGCTGCATTTCCCTTGGGAAGTCGCCTGCTGCCTGCCCTAAGGCACTTGAGTTTGGCGGGAGCTTGCCAGTCTCCAAGGTGCTAGGGTTTGTGCCGAGGTGGGGTGCCTGCTGGATGCTGGGGGGTGGGGGCACTCGGAGCTCCTAGACTGCCAGAGCAGGGACTCCCCCAGCCATGCCCCCTACCCCAGCATGAGCAGTGGGGCTCCTGCCCCCCCGGACAAGCTGCCTGGTGAAGAGCCCCCAGAACAGTGAAATCCGGTCACATGAGAACGGACAATCACCCTGACTGCTCTCTATGCTCTGTGCCTGCCCATCGCTGGTCCAACAACGGGAGAGGCATTAGTCACCCAGCCTGGTCCAGGGAGCCCCTGGGCCACCCAGAGCCCAGGACACTGGAGAGCGGGCTCAGAGGGACCCCAGTGCCCAGTCCCGTCCTGTCTGGGCCAGAGCCTCCACCCTGCTCTGGGCCTCCGGTCTCCAGCTTTGTACCCAGGTTTAGCTTTGTGGCTGTGTAATGTCCACATGGCATGCACCCCGAGTGTGGGACTTACAGGGGAGTCGGCGTGGGTGCTAGGGCCCCACTCGAGAGCCCTGTGGACTGACCAGCAGAGAAGCAGTGCCCAGAGAGAGTCACAGACGGGAGAGAAGCGAGGAAGGACAGGCCTCGCAGCGTCCCCGGGATTGTGACCCGCGGCCACTGAGGATGGACTGTGTGGAGCGGGGCAGCGGCCCGGTCGGCGGGAAGGAACACAGTGAATGAGTCAGCTCCCAGTGACTGGTGCCGCCACATGCCCTGGCTCCCGTGACCCAGCACGGCCCTCTGGGCCGCCTGCCCTCCGATGCTTCTGCGGACACTTCCCCTTGGACGAACCTGTGCCGATAACGAGTCAGCCTGGGGCCCAGCCACAGGAGGGTCACGGTTTGTGTGGCAGGCCCGTCCCACCCCCAGTGCCTGCCATTCTAAGGGAGCAGCTCCGCAGGACGGGGTGGGGGGATCGGGTCCAAGCAGGAGCAGATCGACCCCCCGGCCCCCTTGGGTGCAGGATCCGGCTGCAGGGAGAGGGTCAGGGAGAGATGAAACCGAGACCTCACAGGTTTCCTACAGGCGCCCGGCAGCCCCAGCCTGGGGGTTCTGGTCATTTCCACGCCCTCCGCCAGCCCAGCTTCCTGTCACTGACGGCCTGAGCCAATGGCTCACAGCCGGGAGAACACGGAACCATCGGGAAGTTCTTTCCAAAGGCTCGTTTTAGGAGCCCACCCACGCCGGGTGGGGGAGTACAGGGGTTGTCGTTTTTAGAGAGCTCTCCACGCCTAGCTAGCTATTTCGGTGAGTTTTCAACATTTCCATAAAACATAACCTGAAGTTTGCCGTTGTCACCATCTCTCAGGGCGCTGTTCAAAGGCCCGAGGCACCTCCTCACTGCTGTGCAGCCATCGCCACCGTCATTTCCAGAACCTTCCCATTGTCCCAAACTCCAGGCCCACTGAAAACAACCGGCGAGTGATTTTCCCCACCCTTAGCACCGCCCTGTTCCGTGTTGTTTCCCTGGGTTCGACCAGTCCAGGACGTAGAAGTTCGGCCGTGCAGTGTGTGCGTGTCCGCCGTGACGGGCTTCTCTCACTGAGCCTGGTGTCTGCGGGGGCACCTGTACCGTGGCCTCTCTCAGCATATCCTTCCTTTTTATGGCTGAGTGACGTTCTGTCTACCCACAGGCCTCCTTCTGGTGCCCGCTTGTGCATGGTGGACACTGGGCTGCTTCCACCATTTGGCTGTTGTGAATAAGGCCACTGTGAGTGTGGGTGACAGACGTCTGTGTGAGTCCCTGCTTTCGATGCTGTTGGGTCCCGCCCAGCCCCTTCTCTCACTTCCAACTCTGCCACTTCACCCCGGACCTGGAACAGCCCCTGGATTTCTGTCTCCCAGTCCCACCCCTTCCTCTTCTGACCCAGCCCCATCCCGAAGGCCACTGTGGGGTGGACCAGCACAGGCTGTGGGCTGGACAGAGGGCTGGGCTCTCGGTGCCAGGGAACAAGGGCTGAAGCAGGAGGGCAAGATTTACATGCATGAGGCAATCCTGGGAACAATAGAGGACACATATGACTCACCTGCTTTGCCTCCAAGCTCATGGAGGGTGTGGACACTCTGCCACGTTAGCGTAAGCACGGGGAAAAGAAACAGCACAGCAGCCATGAAAATGCCCACGGGGGCCCGAGGGTGGGAGGGGCCACAGGAACAGCCGAGGCCGGCCTGGGAAAAATAAACAAGCTAAAAACAGAAACAAATCCCTCGCCCATGCCCCTGGTTTAGAGAGCATGTTAATACGGTGTGCATTCAGAGAGGCCATAATCAAACGGAGCGAGGTGAAGAGAGGTTGCAGCTTAAGAAAACAAAATTGAGAACTAAGTACAATGGCTTATCTGGTGAAAGGCTGAACAACAACAACAAACAGGGCTAAAAATGGAAGGGCACAAAGGCTCGGAACCAGGGTAACCAAGGCGGATGCAAAGAGACAGAGATACATTATAACCACACAGGCAGGCTGACTGTGGAAGGAGGGAGAGAATTACCAGGGGAAACTGAGGACAGGAAAGCAGGAATGAATGAAAGCATCAGTCTCAGATAAAGCCGACACCAGAGCAGAGCATGGCGGGAGGAAGAAAGGGGTCTTACGTTCTGATAAAGGATCGATCCACCATCTCATGAAAGACGTGAACGGACTTTTTGGCCAATTCGATACCTGAACTGAAGGGACTTTTTGGCCACCCACCCATTAACGAATGACTTAATGACTTTGGGAGGCCCAAGGAGTCACGTGTGGCCTCTGGGAGCGTGGCCCCGGGCAGCGCTGAGCTCCATGCCCACACCTTTATCAGAGCCTTCGGTTCTCCTGGCCCCTCTGTTGTGAGCCTGGGATTTCCGGGCAAGGACCTGTGGCTGGACCAGGCACTGCCGACTGTGGTGGTGGGCGTGTTGGTCCCAGCGCCGGTCGCTGCTCCCTCCCCAGCCCAGCCTCCTGGCCCTCAGGCCCTAGTTCTGAGGGCAGTCCCTGAGTATGGCACCCATGTCCTCTTCACTTCGCCTGGGGCACACTGCCCCTTGGAGTTTCGTCAGCTCCCACCAGCCCTGGGCTGGGCGGGGGGTGGGAAGGCAGGGCCCCGCTCTGCAGGTTGGCTCCCTGGCTTCCCTGGGCCCCATGCTCTCTGCCGCCTGCCATGGCCTACCCTTGCTTTCCCCCTCTGGCCTCAGTTTCCTCATCTGTGACACGGACAGCATATGCCATACTCCACGGACCTCGGAGGGTTGGGGAAGTTGATCTGGGAAACGCTGGGCCAGAAGATGCTCTGCAAACCCGCCCCTTCCTCAAGGTCCAGCTCACACCCCTCTCCTCCTACTCCTCCTGGTCCCGCCACGGGTCCTCAGCTGCCAACGCAGCTCGCGGAAGGAGGCCGCTGCTCCTGCTCGATCCGCAGCGCCCAGGCAACACCTATTAGAAGCTTTTCTTTTTTCTCTTCAGTGAGTTTGATGATTTTTGTCAAAATGATACGTGCTAATTATAAAAATTCAAGCTGCACCGAAATCTACAAATAGAAAGTAATCCAGACCCCACTCCCCAGAAGGAGCCAACACTGATATTTGGTGAAGGTGTTTCCTGACTATCTCTATGCATCAACGCAGACAGAAGGGAAAGCACGTCATAGGCAGACAGACAGACAGACAGACAGAAACAATGTGTAAGAATGAGACCAGCTGCTGTGTGCTTTTAGAATAGGGAAGTGTTACATTTATTTGTACCTACAACAAAAAGAAAGAGGAAAGCCCAAGGCATGATTCTATCTTGAAAAAATGTTTCTTAATCACAAGAGACATTTGTACCTGCAAGATCCCTCTAAAGATAAGACAATGAATTATTTTGCAAAATCATTTTCAAATGCTGCAGTCATTGATTTTTTTTTAAACTATGTTTTCGTTGTTGACCACAGGCTGACTCCTGGCTGTGACAGGCAGGTGATTAGCGTCTCCCAAGGCCTGAGGTTTGCTGCCTACATGGTATCTGTTTTGTGGGAAGTTTTCAATGTTCATGAGCTGTGGTGTCACAGCTGCACACGTCAGTGACACAGTGTCTTCGCCGCCTGGGCCCTGGCTTCTCTGTCCCTGAGTTCCTCCACTTCAGCCATTCATGTTTTTCTGCCTCCTGTTGTCACACGGTATTTTTAAGGCAGGTTCCCAGGCCTGAAGATATCCCTGTGGGTCCACATTCTGTCCCTCTGTATTTTGTGGACATCACTTTCTGGTCTTCTGGCGTTGAAGGTGGGGAAGTCTGAGGCCAGCCTGAGTTTTTCCTCTTGTGATGACCTGCCTTTCTCTTCCGGGGCACCTGGAAAATCCCGAATGCTCTGAAGCTCAGTAGCTCAAACAGGCTATGCCTGGGTGTCCAGAATCCTGTTTTGTTTTGGGTTTTTGTCTGGTATGCCCTGGATATTTCTTTCGGTTTCGGTTGTTCGGCTCTCTGCCTCAGTAATGTAAATTACTCTCAGACCAGCTGATCTTCACTTATTTCTTGTCCTCCAAGCCCCTCTTCCCTGCAATTGCTTCTACAGGGTTGGCCAAAAAGTCTGCTTGCTTTTTTCCATACATTTCTTATTTTCACCAATAATTTCGTTGATTTGGACATTTTGAGCATGTCAGCTGCCTCCTGCGTGGTAGAACATTGGATGTTCTCAGTTAATGTCTTGATTTGATCGGCATCAACTTCAACCGTTCCACCTGACTCAGGAGCATTGTCCAGCGAGAAATCTCCAGCACGAAACCTCACAAACCACTCTTGGCACGTCCGGTCGGTCGCAGCACCTTCTCCACACACTGCACGGGTCTTTTTTTTTTTTCTCTCTTTTTGCGTATCTGTTGTGTTTTTCCCTTTTTGAAATAATAAAGTAAAAGTGCGCCCAAAACGTTGCTTATTTTCTTCCATCTTCGATATTAAAATGGCTACACAAAAATGCACCGATTTTGATAAGTTTTTATTTAAAATGCACATTGATATGACAGCTGCCACAGTATAATCTAACAGGCTTGTTTCCCGTGAAGCTGAAGACAACTAAATACTACGAGAGCCACCGTACAGAGAAGCGAACAGACTTTCTGGCCACACTAGGGAAGCGAACAGACTTTTTGGCCAGCCCAGTATAGAAAACGTGGCCTGGGTCTTCCTCATCTTCCCCTGAGCCCAGGGCCTGGGGACCTGAATCCCAAAGACCCCTTGCAGAGGGGTCTCTGGGGAGCCCCCGAGGACAGGGCGGGAGCTGCCCGAGGCGTGGGGTGGCAGGCTGGGTGCTGTCTCATCGCTTGGGAAGCCAGAGCAAGTGCAGGCAGCTGCCCTGACGCAGCCGGTGGGGGGGGGGCAGGTGTGCCTGCCAGTCCCCTCCCCCTCCCCCTGCAGCCTCCCCAGGCCCAGAGGTGGGGGAAGCCCTGCGGTGAGCACCCCATGGACCCAGGGTCCTTCCCTAAGGCATCCAGACTGTACAGCTGGGCCAGGCCTCTGTAGGGACAAACAACCGGTCAAGGCCCCACAGCAGGAGGGCTCCTGGGTGGCAGTTCCCTAGGCAGGCCGAGCCTCCAGGAAAAAGCACAGCCACAGTGCTGTCACCTGTAGCAGGTGAGAGTCCCCTCCCCTCCCTGGGCCAAACCCACCTCCTGCCCATCCCAACCTCCTGTATCCAGCATGGCAGCATGTCTGCCGGCCCCTCTTCTGCTAACACAGCAGGCAGAGCCAGCTGCCCCAGCGCAGGGGAGGCCAGTGCCCTCCCGCCAGGGCACACAGAAGGCCCCAGGCAGGCTGCCACAGGGCTTGGCGGTGCCACCAGGAGGAGCCAGCAGGGACCAACTCCCTCACCATTTAAAAAATCTTCTCAGGAAGGGGAGTAAAACTGGTAAGCTCAGCAGAACTGGGACCCCACCCCCCAAAACTAAGAGGCAGAGAGAGGGACTTGCCTGAGACTGTAGGTCCCTCGGGCGAAGTCCAGGGCCCTGAGCCCCACGACTGGTCCTGCACACAGGTGGTCCCACACATGCATTTGCTCTGACCTTTAGACGCAGGGCAGGCCGTCCTGGTGAGGCTGCCCACAGATGTGGACAACACAGCAGAGGGGAATGGGCCACCAGGTCCACTGCCCTGTGGGTGTCAGACCTGCTGCACAGCCGTGGTCCCAGTGGGTTCCTAAGCAGGGACAACCCGGGGCAGGTGGGGTGCGGGTGGGCTCCTGCCTTAGGGGCACCTGTGCGTTTGCTGGTCATGGGGGCTGGGAAGAGAGCATGAAGGGGACAAAGGGGCAGGGCCAAGTTTCAGGGGTCCCACGGGGAGCAGAGCTCCTCTGAGGACTGTCAGGATCTGGGGCTTTGTGGGTGGGGGAAGGCTACCCTCCAGGGGTGGCTGGAGCGGTGGGCAGGGCCCAAGGCATATGGACACTGTGGCTGAGCTGGGCAGAGCCCTTCCACAGGTGTTTGGGCAGCCCCTGCCTGCCACTCCAGCTTCGGCTTCAGGCACGTGCTGGAGAAGCGCCTGCCCCAGCCCTTGGGGTCCCGCCCTCCGAAGCCTGGGCCCAGCCCGTGCCCCACATCCCAGGCACCTCACCCAGGACACTATGTCCTGGATACAACCAGTTGTCAGCAGCCGGGCGCACCCTGAGGCCCTCCCTCCTGGCCGGCTCCTGGCTGAGGTGGGCAAGAGCAGGGGAAAGGGCCACGCACCACGCAGCAGCCAC
The DNA here is from genome assembly GCA_007922815.1 of Macrotus californicus. Lineage (NCBI taxonomy): Eukaryota > Metazoa > Chordata > Mammalia > Chiroptera > Phyllostomidae > Macrotus > Macrotus californicus. Next base: position 62,988 of record VMDR010000010.1, read on the forward strand.
TGGTGGCTCTGGTCCTGACCCCTGGCCAGGTCTGGCCTCAGTGTCCTTGCCACTGGCTCTGTCCACCCCTCCTTGGCCATGGCTACATGGCATCCTCGATGGGACACTGCAGTCCTGGCGTGGCCAGCTGAGCCCGGGCCTTGAGGGGTTTCACTCTGGCTGTGCCCTCAGCACCATTCCGTGACCTTAGGGAGGCCCCAGCTTTGGACCCAGGAAGGAGGGGGGTCTGCTCTGTGGAGCTGCCCTCCTGTGTCTGGCAAAAAGTCCCCCAGAGAGGCCCGCTGGTGCCCCCGCCAGCCCCATCCCACCTTCCCTCCCCTTCCCTGGGCCCCTGCCCCACCTGCCCACCCCACAGCCGTCCCCAGGTTTTTCCTGTCACCTTCCCAGCCATTGTAGGGCCTGTGGCACCGCCTGGTGGTCAAGTCAGGGATGGCGGGCTGCTTGACCTGGGGACGCGAGGAGGCCGAGGCTCCCTACCTCTCTGCCTGTCCCGCCCCCCAGGAGATAGGAGAGGCTGCTGGCCTCCATAGCCCCAGACACGGTCGTGCTGGGACAGAGAGCCCGAAGCTGAGGGATGTGATAGTGTGAAATGCAGGGGAGGCCTAGGCCCACCAGGCCCGGAGACTCGGCCTAGGAGTGGGGCACCCACCCCACCCCCGCACCCGCAGCTGGATGTGCTGGCCTGGCTGTCACTGGATTCTGACCCGATTCTTTCCACAGCCCTGCCACCCCCCAACACCACTGGAGCCCAGTCTGAAAGCCCTGCCCCGAGCGCGCCTCTCCAGCACAGCAACCTCCAGCTCATTGGACGCGGATTTTGCCTGCATCAGCCCAATGCTTTAATGAGGAAACGTAAAGAAAGCAGGGCCCCTTTCCGCACACACACGTGCCCCCAGGCTCCATCCCTACCCAGCTCCTCCGGCCTCCTTACTGCCCCTGCCCTGGGCTACAGCAGGCCCAGTCCCTCCTGGCAGGCAGGTTCTTCCAGGGGCTGGAGAGAGGAAAGAAGACCCACGAGGCGGGGAGGTTTCCCGTCATGATGCTCAGCAGAGCTGGGAGACCGAATGTCCTGGATTCTTTCTTTTCTTCTCCGAGGACTCCACTCTTTCCTGGTGGGCTCTTCCCAGCAGCCCCTCACTCCAGCCTCCCCGGGGCTCTGGGCAGTGCCCTCCAGCTCTGAGGATGAGCTCCCGGGACAGCATGGGAGTCAGGTCAGAGGCTTCACCATCCGTGGCCATGTGGCTGGGCAGGGCTACCCCAGGGTGCTGTCAGGCTAGGAGCTAGAGTCTGGAAGACACAGAGCACTGGGTGTTGTCATTGGTTCCTTGGAGCAGTGGCCCATCCCCCTACCTGTCAGTCTGAAGGTCACACAGCAAGGGGGTAGGCTAAGGGCTCTGCCATCGGGTGTGTGGGTTCAAATCCTGAGCCACCAGGCACTCTCTGAGCTCAGGCAGAGCCCTTCCCAGCCCCCCGGGCAAACCGAACCCCCCAGACACTGGCGTCTGCCCTGGCCAGGCCTCTGGGAAGTTTCCCGAGTGCTGGGCAGAGAGGGCTCGGGGCCTGGGAGTGGAAGGGAGTCCTGGGCCAGAACGGCACAAGGGACAATTCTGAATAATTAAAGTGTTTCGAGGTTATTACTTATCTATCAATTTGTTTGGCTGTTCCAACTAGATGTTTCAGTACCACAGGGGAAAATGTTTTCATATTAACATATATCATTTGCTTCACTGAAAAGTTTACTAGCGAGAGGATCAGCGTGGCTTTGGCGGTGCTAAATGTCCAGATGTGGGCACATTCGGGAAGGTGCACACAGAAGCAGCCCCTCCCTCTCTCCCCATTGAAAGGTGTCATGAGCCCATCCGGGCAGCCAAGGTGGGTGACCTGGAGACCGTTGTGTCAAGAGCTGTTCATCAGTGACACAGCACAAACAGCTCACAAGTCGACAGCCAGTGAGGGCCGGTGGGGACCAGCTAGGGCCGGTGGGGGCCAGCGAGGGCCAGATTCAAGGGCAGAGTCCACAGGCAGCTGCTTGGAGAACCCTGGCATCCTGGCCCATCACTCCAGAGAGGGCGGGTCCCCTGCGGGCCCTCGGGAGGCAGGCAGTTGGCCCCTCCTCTGATCCCCTCCTTCCCCCGCCTGGCCTTCGCCAGGGTGGCGCCTTACCTATGACGAGGAGGGTGGCCGTGCTGATGGCCTGGCCCAGCGTGTTCTCGGCCACGGCCTTGTACAGGCCACTGTCCTCGGGGGAGACGCTGGCGATGACCAGGGAGCAGACGCCCAGCGTGTCGGTACTGTACACAGTGGGGCTTCCTTCCAGGTTCTCGCCGTTCCTGAACCAGGTGACGCGGGGCGGGGGCCAGCCACGCACGGCACAGCTCATGCGGCACTCACAGCCTGCCGGCAGAAGGTGGGAACGCAGACCCACGGCGAACCAGGGCTTCTGGTTCTGGCTGGGCTCCCGGTGGCTGGGGGCCTTCACTGTGACCGTGCCTGGGGGGGAGCCAGGGTCAGGCAGGAGGGTCAGAGGTGGGACAGGCTGGCTGGGGACGGTGGGGTGGGCCGTTTCTGCAGGGACACAGGCATCTCCTTCCTGCAAGTTTGGCCCCTAAGGCTTCCCTCACTCTTTTACCCTTTTCTATACAGATTTTAGGGTTTGGCTGTGTTTTTTTTTTTTTTTTTTACTGTAAGCTGGCACACATCCACTGTGGACATACTAGAACCTAGAGTGAGTCAGGAGGAGAAGGAATGAAAACCAAGCACCATCTCACTTTTCGGTGCAGGACCTTCAGACATTTTTGTGCCTTAGGGGATGAAACCGTGCCCCTGACTTTAGAAGCCATGTCCCAGCGACTGCGTTGCAGGCCCATCTCTGAGGCTACAAGTCACACTTGGTTCTCAGGGGGGGTACTGGCCTCCTCCCTGCCTCCCAAAGGCAGCCGGGAGTCCCAGACGCCCACAGCCCCGCCTCTTCTGCCCATGGGGTAGTACCCCCGAGTGGAGGACACGCAGGACCTCGGTGCGGGTGGGTGGGACAGGAGCGGGGGAGCGATGGCTCCAGGTCTCACTACATGTGCGAACACTCCCCTGGCTCCCCGCGTATCCCGCCACCCCAGGCTCACCTCGCTGCTGCGGCAGGCACCAGGGCTGGCTGGTGTCGGAGGGCTCGCTGGCTCCCAGCTCGTTCTTGGCCACCACGCGGAAGTAGTACTCGCGACCCGGGAGAACGCCCAGGAGCGTGAAGCGGTGCGTGTAGACCCGGCTGGCCGCCTCGCGCCAGGGCCCGCTGCCTGTGCAGCGCGTCAGCACCGTGTAGTGCAGCGGCACGCCCTTGGCCTCGCTGGGGGACGGCTCCCACTCGGCTGTCACCGTCCCCGGCACGTTCTCCTTCAGGGTGATGGGCCCGGGCGCCATCGGCTTCACTGCGGGGCAGAGGCCAGAGGAGCTGGGCTTGGGGGACCCAGCAGGGCGCCTGCCAAGGCCTGTGGGCGTCTGTGTGACCCTCCCTGCATCCCTGCCTCTTGGTGGGGCTGGGGGCCCGCGTCCTTGCTGGGCCAGAAGCTGCCGCCAGAGGGCGCTCTCGGGAGGGCGGGAGCCTCCCGTGGGTCTGTAACTGACATCACGCAGGATGGGAACAGAGCTGGGCCCTCTCAGGCTGGGTTTGCTCCTGCCTTCCAGGGATCGCCTCCCAGGCGGGCCGTGGGGACAGTGGTCGCACCTCCTACAAGGACCACAGACAGGCCTCCCCCGGGCTCTGAGGGATGTCTAGGGGGTGACCGCCTGTCCTCTGAGACCCAGAAGGATGACTAACCGAAGTCCAGATAGGGACTCCCTGACCCTCAGCTCCCGGGCAGGAGCACGGTGAATCCCCTGACTCCCCGGGCCTCCCCTCCTTTCAGTGGTCAACACCGAGGGGGCGGGGGCGGGGTCTCTGTGTAGCCCGGCCCCCTGGCCCAGGCCGCCTCACCTGCCACCCTAAGGAAGAAGGTGTAGGTGGCCTCCTCGCCCTGCTGGCCCCTCAGCACCACGGTGTAGGTGCCGCTGTCTGCGAGGCTGGCCACGGGCACCAGGAGCTGCGTGAGGCCGTCCTCTGTGGAGGTTACGTATCTTCTGGGCAGGAGCAGGCCATCCTTCAGCCAGGTCACCTCCGGCATGGGGGCAGCCTGGGGGCCAAGGAGGGAAAGCAAGAAGAAAGGCTCTGAGGCAGCTGTGGCCTGTGAGCCTGGCTGGCAGCGCAGTGGTGAGGGGCGGGTCCTGGGACAGGGGCTGGGAGGGGGCTAGGCCTTCAAGGGCAACCTCCTTTTTCCTTCCTTGATCTGGCCTGGTGCCCAGCACAAGCCCCAGGCACTGACTGGGGGCCAGAGGGGACCACAGGGCTGCATCTGGCTCCCTTGGCCACAATGAGCCCCCTCCCCACTCCCGCTGGGCAGACACACTCACTTCAAAGGGGACAGGCACACGAACAGTGTCCCCAACTCTGACCATCAGTGAATCCTTCATGCTGGAGTCAATGAGGAACTTGGGACAGACTGCAACACATGAGACGGCATGTCACCTCCCTCTGCAGGGGGCCCCCTGCGCCAGCTGGTGGGCCAGGCTCACTGATGTGGAGACCCGATGGGACAGGTGTCGCCCAGGCCTGAGAGGGAGCTGGACGGGGAGGGTCAGGTGAGGCTGGAGCAGGGGAGGACACAGAGAAAGTCAGCCGGGCCCTTCTTCTTCAGGTCTGAGGCAGGAGGTGACCCGCCTCAGCCCCCAGGGGTGGGGCAGGGCCCGGGTGAGGCCCCTGCATTCTGGACTCGGGTGCAGTGTCTGCTCACTAGACACGTCTCCCTTATTGTCACAGTGCAGCAGGGAGTGCTGCGATGGCCCGGGGTCAGCCTGAGCTGGAGACAGGCCCGCTGCTTCCACAGCCCGAGGAGCAAGGCTGGCCACCTGTGGAGAGTGGGAAGCCGGGCCTCCTGGGCCTGAGCACATGTGCCGGCCAGTGCCTGTGACTGCCGGGCTGGGCTCAGGGAGCCGAGGGGCCAGGGACAGGCTGGGCTCTGCAGCCGGAGGCCTGGTTTAAATCCTGTCTCTGCCCCAGCCGGTCTGAAAATGGGGGTTACAAATACTAACCTTGTGACATTTTTGTGAGTTGTCACGAGAAAGCATTTCTGAGAAAGTGCCTGCCTGGCACCTAGAGTAGGTGCTTAACGAATGTCCCTTGATTGAATGGGGGAAGGGGACCGTGGCTCCGTGATGGAAGGGTCCCGGAGGGAGGTGGCACTCACCAGACACGGGCGCGGCGTGCACCAACATGTCCAGCGCCGTGGGTGGGCTGCGGCCCCCCTCATTCACCGCGACGACCCGCACGAAGTAGCCCTCTCGGGGCCGGAGCCCCTTGGCCGTGTAGGTGGTGGCGAGCACGGTGCCCGCGTGGGCCGGGGCCCACTCCAGGCTGTCCGAGGAACACAACTCCACCACGTATCCCTGCGCTCCGTCCCCGTCCTCCGAGGCCGGCTGGGCCCAGCGCAGGCTGATGCTGGTGTGCGATGTCTCTGTGACCTGGAGGTCCCGCACGGGCCCAGGGGGTCCTAGCCAAGCACCGCGGGGTGTCAGGAACGGCGCCTCCTCCCGGCAGCCTCCCCGTCTCATTCCATGTGCATGGCCCCTGCCAGCCCCTTCCCCTAACCATCGTCCTAAAACTCCTGACCATGGCGTTGACGTGGGTGGTGTCTCAGGCTCCGAGACCCCAGAGACTGGCATTCTGGGTCTGTCTGCCCCAGTTCTAAACTCCTGGTCACCACTGCCTCCCATGGAGAGTCCAGAGCCGTGTACTCTGAGCTATGTGCCTCCCCGTGAGGGTTTGGAAGGTGTTTTGTGGAAAAGGTATTCTCTGCTCAGATGTGGGAAATTTGGATTGAACAGAGTGGGGCCAGCCTCCTTCCCATTGCATGGGAGGTTTTCTCCAATCCATGCCAAACATCTTTGGTCATGGGCCTCTGGCCATGGCTGTCATTCTCAGTGTCTGCGTCCCCCCGAAGTGCCCAGCTGTTCCTGGGACCAAGCACAGGGAGGCGCTGTTCTAGACCAGAGGCTCTTCCAGGGCAGAGGGCAGGGTTGGGAACCCTGTCCGGGCACAGGCTGACCCAGTGGGCAAGCAGGCCACTATGGCTGCATAGGGAGCCTCCGAGACCCGGCCCATCCCACAGGGACGATGGCCCCTCCTTCAGATGAGCACATGGTTCCCGACAAGGCAGGTGGGCCAGCCTGGGAACCCACCTGCCCAGGTGGAGAGGGAGGGATGCGACCTGGCTGCCTGGTGCCCAGCCTGTGTGATGTCAATGTGGCGCCTGAGCCTTCCTAGCCCCTCAGCTGCACCTCACCTCAGAGGCCTTTGACCTTGGTCTTCCAGCCCTCCTGTTCATTCCCCAAGACTGTCCTTGAGCTGCAGCCACCTGTCCTGTCCTGCTGGCTCCAGGGCCACCCCCCGCATACCCCCGCCACCCTCATTCTGTGTCACTCCCCCACTTACTCATGGGGTCCCGGGCAAAGACAGCGTCCGAGGGGGGCCCGGGCTGCCCGGGGCCGGAGGCAGCCACGGCCGTGACCCGGAACTCGTACTGGTAGTCCGGCCTCAAGTCCGTCACGGTCCACTTGCGCTCTGCGGAAGGCCACTGTGTGAGTGCCACCAGACAGGCCAGCCACAGGGACGCAAGTGGTGCCTGGAGAAAACCGGCCCGGGGCCCTGACCCAACCTTCCGCTCCGACCAGTGGGGGACCCAGGCCGCTCCAAGGGGGAGGGTGCTGCCTGTGGTTGTGGGTGTGTGCTCAACCTCTCACCTTGTGGGTGTGAGAACTGAGGTCTGGGCACGAGGGTGAGCTGCCTGGGACAGGCAGACGGACAGGGCAGCCACTCCATCTCCGGCTTCCTTCCTGAGATGCCCACTAAGCCAGGACCTTCCCTCCCAACCCTGCCCCCCACACTGTGGACATTTTAGCCACGTGATTCTTTGCTGGGGAAGTGGAGGCAGGGAGGGGCTGTCCTGTGCGTCACTGGGTGTTTAGCGACATCTGTGGCCTCTTCACATCGGGTGTCACTCCCCTACTTCAGTGGTGACAATTCAAAATGGCCAGCCAGAGGCAGAGCCACCCGGGGGCACCCAGGGCACTAGATGCAGTGAGAGGGCACCCCAGGACCCGGGAGGACACCTCGGAACAGTGGGGGAGGCCAGGCTCAGGCCGCGTACCAGCCACAGGCTGGTCGGTCACAGCCATCCACGTGTTGCTTCCTTTCTTGCGCTTGTCAATCAGGTAGCCCAGGAGGTGGGCGCTGCCTGGGCCACGTGGCCCCGTCCACGTCAGACTGATGCTCTTGCTGGATGCCGACAGAATGGTTGGGGCCGAGGGGGGCCCAGGGAGTGCTGGGGGCAGAGGGGCGGTTAGCCAGACGCCGGGGAAATGCCCCAGGGGCGGAGTGGGGCATCTGGGGGGCACAGTCTGTCCCTTCCTGAGGAGCAGTGGGGGCTGAGCCCTGTGCTCGGGGACACCGTTTTGGCTCCTCAGGGAGTGACGGGAACAGACAAGCATGACAGCCCAGGGGCGCAGCCATCTCCCAGGACCTGGATGAAGGCTCCAGACGGGGCACCCGTGGAGGATGACGCCAGCCCGCCCAGGGTCCTAAGAGTGGCCGCTGCATGTCTGTCCCCTACGCCTGGAGAGCCACAGATGGGAGAGACCCCATAAACCTGGCTCCCAGGACCCTAGTGACACAGGCGGGCAGTTTCCAGGGTGTCCTCCGATGGCTGGAGACCCTTCCTTGCCCACAATGGCCTCCTAGCCCCCAGCCCCAGCCGGTCCTCTTACCCTCGGGAGCCACCAGCACCTCCTCCGACTCCAGGGCCTCCCCAGGCCCCTCTGAGGTCACGGCCCGCACTCGGAAGGCATACTTCTTGCCCTGCTCCACGTGGGCATCGGTGAAGCTGGTACTGTCTGCCGGGGTCTCGCCCACCTTCAGCCATGTGCTTCGGCCCGTCTGCTGCCTCTCCACCACATAGTGGTCCACTGCCCGGCCCCCGTCATCCCGTGGGGGCCGCCAGCGGAGGCAGATACCGGTCCCCCGGCAGTGCTGCACCTCCAGGGGGCCCTGGGGTGGCTGGGACTTGTCTGGGACCCAGGAGAGGAGAGGAAGGAAGGGGGCATCAGAGGGGCTGCAGTGGAGCAGGCTGGTCCCCCTGTCAGCGGAGAAGCCTGCCCTGGGGACTTGCACACACATGCACACACCCACACACAACCAGCCCCCTCAGCGCTCCTGCCCGCTTTGTGGGCACCTTTCCTGCCAGGGCCGTATCCCACCCAGTGACACTCTCAGGGCCCGTCATGTGTCAGCTCAGCCAGCCCTCCACGTGTTGTTGGAACTGCTTCTTCTCGACCGGGCCACGTAGACGGCCACAGGCCTTGGCAGGTGTGGGGGGTGGGGCAGTGGCAGGCTGGGTGCTAAACAGCCAGCAGGGGGCACCCAGAGCCGTGGCCCCCTCGGGAACCCCATGCACCTATGACTTGCACTGTGACGTCGGCCTGAGCAGAGCCTCCCTTGCTCCTCAACGTCACACTGTAGCGGCCGCTGTCCTTCCTGCTGACGCTGGGGAGGCACAGCCGGGTGAAGTCGTCGTTCAGGGCCACCTGGGCCCGCCTGCCACCAGTGCCATCCACCTGGGCCCCGTCCTTCGTCCAGGAGGCCTGGACTGGCAGGCGGCTCTGGAAGGCGACCTTCACGGCCAGCGGCTTCCCGGCCTTCACCACCAGCAGCTCCTTCAGCCTCTCCATCACATCCGGGGCGATGACGGGGGGGTCTAGGGAGGAAACAGGACAAGGGGTCAAAGAGGCCAGGGCTGGCAAGGAGGGACCCAGAGGCCAGAGTTTGGGGCTCTGAGGCCTCAAGAGGGCTAATGGGGGGGGTCTCATCTCCAGCAGGAAGGACAGGGACCTCATTAAGGACCCCCTGACAAGGAATTTTAAAGTCATCTCCTCAAAACCGGATGGAGAGCAGCCACACACCCAGGGGTCCGCATATCACCTGGGGCAGATGGCCAGGTCAGGCAGGGAGGGCCAGGCCTCACCTCGGACGGTCAGGGTGGCCTCGCTCTTCTGGCCGCCGGCTTCAAAGGTGTACCTCCCTGCGTGGGTTTCCTCCACGTGGGCGATGAGGAGCTTGTGCACCAGAGCATCCTGCTCCAAGACAAGTCCATCCTGGGCGCTGAGCTGGAAACAGGCCACAGTGGAGCCGGTCACCCCTAGCCCAGGGCTCCTCCAGGCCCAGCGACCAGGCGTGAATCGCGAGAGACCACAGGCCAGCCACGTGCTGATGCTCTGTGCTCTGACGCCTCTCGGGGTGGCTGCTGGACTCTCATGCTGCAGGTGCCATTGTTAGCCCAAGTTGTAGGTGGAGCCAGAGGCCACTCAAGTGGCACCGGAAGTCCGAGCTCTGAGGCACTGTGATGTGCTCCCTCCCGAGATGACAGCCAGACTGGAGGACAGATGGCTGTCCCAGGGCCAGGAGATCTTGCCTGGTAAGGCCGACAGGGCGGCCTTTGTGTGGACCTTTGAAGGGCGCTCAGAAGGCAACAGGTGTTGGAGCCGAAGAGGCATCTGGGGCAGCTGAGAGCTCAGGGTGGGGGGGCGGTGACCGGGACACAGGAGCCTGAAATCCTCAGCGTTGTAAACACACCGAGTTGCTGGCTCTTAAACTCCCAGAGGCACTGGGACAACGAAGGACAAAGACGCCCCCTCTGCCGCCCTCCACCCCCCGCCCTCAGCCGGCTGGTAGAGGTGAGGGGGCAGTACCTTGACTCCATCCTTAAACCAGGCGCCAGGTCCCAGGTCCCGGCTGAGGATGCAGGACAGCACGGCCGCCTCCCCCAGCCGGGCCTCCGTGTCAGCCAGGCCCTGGGAGAAGTGGCCCCGGGGGCCTGGAGAGACACAGACAGAGGCTGGGGACGGCCACTCAGGCCCCCTAGGTCCAGCCTCCCGGGCCATGGCCCGTACGACACCCTGGGAAGCCACTGGGTCCTGCCAGCTGCACTCTGACAGGGGCAGCCCCCAGCCCCCGAGTCTTCTCAGCAGAGCCTGGCCAGTGTGGAGACCTGGGGTACATGGGGGTGCCGGCCCCTGAGCCGTGGAGACGAGTGTCAGGTTGTCCCACTGAGTCAGCGGGACACCTCTGCAATTGGGCTTTGTGTGCCCAGACAGGCACCCAGGAGACCCCCAGTCCCCTGGCCGGGGTCCCACTTGTGCCAGGGGCAGAGGGCTGCTTCCTAGACTAGGGGGAGGACTCCCAAAATGGGGGGGCACTGGCAGAGAAAACCACCTGGGGCTAGAGGTGGAACCGGGTCCTGGTCAGGCTCCCTGGGGGTGTGGGGAGCTCATTGATGTCACCCACCTTGGGCTTCCTCGAAGAGACTGCCAGCGCCTGGCTTTCGTCTGGATCGGGGACTCCGGGTGGCATCTTCCCCTTGACCATCGATGTCCAGCTTGCTCTCTGTGTGACCTCTCCTGCCACCCAGGCGACTCGAGGGCTCCCGGCTCCTGCCGTCATGCAGACTCTCCCCAGCGTACCCTGCGTCCCCTCCTCCAGGCTGCTGTCCCTTGCCTCTGGCCTCATCTGATGCCTGCCCCTCTGAGGCTCCGAGCTTGGTGCCCCGCTGTGTTCGGGATCTGCCTCCAGTCTCAGCTACTCCCTGTCCCTTGTCCTCCTTCAGGGCCCCTGGGCCTTGGGTCCTGTCATTCTTGGTCTCCAGGGATGTTGGCTTCCCCAGGGGTCCCCCATCTCCTCTCTGTCCTCTGCCAAGCTGGGAGCCCAAGCCCCCAATGTCCCTGGACCTGTCTCCAGAGTCTTTGCCACCCAAAGGACCTTCTAGGCCATTCCGGGCTCCATCCAAGTCCCTCAGGCCAGCAGACCTGTCCCTTCCAGGGGCTGAAGCTTTGCTATCTAGCAACCCTGGGCCTTGCCCCACACCAGCCTCTCCTTGGCCTGCAACCCCCGCCTGACCCCTGGAGCTGGGCGGCTGGGCCCCAGCTCCTGCATGGCCCCGTTCAGACCCTTGGTCCTTCCTGCCTATGCCCCGAGCATGCTTAAGCCCTGGCCCGGTTGAAGCATCTGACACAGATCTGCCCCTCTCCCTGGATACCTGGCTGCTGTCCAAATCCTGGCCTGTGCCTGTCCTTGATGCTTCTGCCACCTTCCCGCCTCCCAGTGAGCCCTCCATTCCCTGAGGCCCTGGTCCTCCCTGGCCAGCTGCCCCCTGCCTGCCTGCTGTCCCTGGACCTGCTTTCCTGGAATCCCCTTCATGTCTGGACCCTGGGGCAGCAGTCCCTGCCTGGGCGTCCCTGTCCACTGCCCCCAGTCCATCATGAGAGCCAGAAGCCCCCACACCCCCTGCCTGGTCTGCAGACTCACCCTCTCCAATGGAAGCCCCCCTGCCCCCAGGGCCAACCCTGGAGCCCTGGCCAGCTGTAGCGCCTCCCACTCCGGGCACCCCAGAGCCCAGCCCAGGACCGGCCCCATCCACCAGCCCAGGTCCCCTGCCCCTCTTGGGATCCCCTGTGGAGCTGGCACCTCCATAAGGCCCCTCTGATGCTGCCCAGTTCCCTGACCCAGGCCCCTGGGCTTCTCGGCCTCGGGATCCACCCTCATGAGCCCCTGCAGCCAGAGAGCCTGTTAGCCCGAGGCCCCCAGAACCATCTCTGTGGCCCTTCTCACTCTCTGGCCCAGTTTCCACAGACCCTCCTGAGCCCCCTCTGTGACCTGCCTCGCTCCCTGACCCCATTCCCTTAGAGGCCCCCAAAGCATCCCTGTGACCCACCCCATCTACTGACCCCATGTCCCCAGCACCCCCTGTCCCACCCCTGTGACCTGCCTTGCTCCCGGACCCCATTCCTCCAAGGCTCCCTGGACCATCTCTAAAGCCCACCTCAGCCCCTGACCCCGCCCCCCCGGGCCCTAGACCCCTTGCCTCTCCTCCAGAACCTGTCCTGCCTTCCACGTGCTGCGGCCCTGGGATTCTGGACCCTTCCCTGTAGCCTGGCACATGGCCAGGCCCACCAGGACCCTGGCTGTCAGAACTGACCCCTGAGTCAGGAGCCTGTGCCTGGGGGTGCCTGGACTCCTCCCAGTGACCTGCTCCAGCTCCAGGGGCCCCGGCACCTGGTCCCTTGGTGCCATCCCTCCCTCTGTCCCCTGCCCCCAGAGAGCCCGGCCCCAGGGCCCCCAGTCCCCCAGAGCCTCCTTCTCCAGAGGCCCCCATTGCCCCTGAGGCTCTGAAGCCCTCATCATCTCCAGGCGAACCCCAAGGCTCTCTTCTCCCAGAGGCCCCTTGCTCTGCCCCCGCATGCCCCCCCCCTGCAGTGTCCAATGCTGCAGCGTCCCCAAGTCCCCCTCTGCCCCCAGGCCCCACAGTTCCCAGACTCCCTAGGCCACCATCGAAAGGATGTTTTCCCCCAGGGCCGACATCGCCCCGAGCTCTGGATTCACCCCAGGTTTCTGGGTGTACCCTGGCTCCTTCAGGGCCCCCCTGGAGACCAACAGGTGTCCCCAGCCTGCTCTGTGCAGAGCTGCTGCTGCCTTGGTTTCCAGCCCACCTGTCGCTAGGCGCCTGTGAGCCGTCCCCGTGACCACCCCCCTTCTCAGGCCCTGCTCCCCCAAGGGCCCCGGGTCTGGGAGCAGAGCCCATTCCCAGCATGCCGGAGGCTTCATGGTACCCAGCCCCATCCTGGGGACCCGTTCCCCTGAAATGCCCCAGGCCACCACTGTCCCGGAGTCCCACTAAGCCAGCGTCAGAGCCCATTCCACCTCTGGGCCCTCCTTCCCTGAAACTCCAAGTCCCGTTACAGGAATCTGGCCCAGGCCCTGTGGCCCCCTGACCTCCTGCTCCATCCTTGCCTCCCAGCGTCCCCCAGGGCCCCTGAGCACCCTGGTTTGGGGACCCAGTTAGCGGGTAGCTGCTGGCATCGCCCCTCTGCCCAGACCTCACCAGCCCGGACGCCTGGGCACCAGCCGTCCCCTCCCTCCCTCCCCCAGATCCCTGCACACCAGGCCCGGGGTATGCACCCGCTTGGCTGAGGTTGCACCCGGCATCGCCCCAAGGCCCGGGGCCCCCCGCCTCCATTTTGCCGCCGCCCTCAGCTCCCTTTTGACCCGCTGTCCTGCCAAGGGAGCCATGGAGGCTTCTGCCATCCCCTGACTTGCTTGAGGCCCCCAATGCCCCCTGACCCTCATTCGTCCAGCCTCCAGGACTTCCGGGGCCTTCAGAATGAGTTCTGTAGCCCCGTCCTTCACCAACAGGCTCCCCAGGGCCCCAACCATTTGCCTCCTGCCGTGGGCCCTCAGCACTCCCACGTCCCAGGAGACTTCTGCCCCCTGATACCTCAGGGCCTGAGAAGTCCTGGCCAGCAGGTGTCTGTCCTACAGACTGTCCTGGGCCCCCGAAGCCCTGGGCTTCCCCCTGTCCCTGAGAGCCCCAGGCCTCAGGGCCCCTGCCTGCCTTGGAGCTGGATCCCCTGATCTCAGGGGACTCCAGGGCACCGAGACCTCCTGCTGCGAAGCCACCCCCGGCCTGCCCCAGGCACCCCTCCTGCTGTAACTTCTCCAACCCCTCCCCTTCTGGCCCAGACCCCATGGGACCGGGCTGCCACCCCTGCAGGGCCCTCTTTCCTGCCCCAGGTCCCAGCTGAGCCCCCCAGAGCTGTCCCTGGCTGTCCTTGTCCAGCTGGCTCTTATTGTCCTTGCTGTGCCCCTGCCCTTCCCTGCTGCCTCCTGGTCCTCCGGCCACACGAGACTGGGACCCAGAGCCCCAGCCCCCTGCTGACCCACCATGCTGGTCTCCATAACTGTTTCTGCCCTGCTGTAGCTGGTGACCGTCCAGGCGGCCCAGCCCTGACCCCGCACCCTCTCCCTGTGGACGGGGCCTCCCCTCAAGGCTGGTGTCCCAGTCCTGCCCCCTGTGGAGCTGGTCTTCCCCAAAGAGAGTGGCTCTGTGTCCATCTGCTTCCAGAAAGTCGTTTCCTGCCTGCCCTAGACCCCAGGCTGCCCCGTTGTCCCCTGTCAAGGACTGGCCATGCCCCCCAAGGCTGCCTCCCTCGAGGCCTGAAGCCCACCCGGCTGCCTTGAGGGTGCCCCCTGCAGGGCCCTGCTCTCTGGGCTCCCCACCCTGGCCACTGGGGATCCTGGACTCTCCCGCGTCTGCGGTTGGGTCTCCTTGAGCCTGAACTTGGTGGTTGGCACCTGTGGGCAGAAGGCCTTTGTCCTTGCCAGCTTTGGTGACAGGTCGCCGCCCCCAGGGAGAGACAGAGAAAAGGGCCATGAAGTCAGGCTGATTGTCACTTGTCCAAACCCAGCTGCTTCCCCCGACTCTCAGTTTCCCCAGTTGAGATGCAAGTGGTCCTGTACCCTCCCATCCTCACCCTGCCGTGTGGGGGCTCCTGGGGACTTTGGGAGAAGGCACACGAGCCAGCACGTGCTCTTCAAAATGCCACAAGACCTGCGAGGTTTTTCCAAACACCCACTTGCCCTGCTGGCTGCTCCTGATTTCCTGGGATCTCCTTGACCCCCTAGCCTGGGGCTCTTGGGCCTCATCCAGGGACTTCTCATCCACTGGATCTGGGCCCCCGTCGCAAGCCCTGACCAGGACCCCAGGGCCGTCTCGGACCTTTGTCCCTAGAGGGATCCCACGGGTCCTGTGGAGCAGAGGCAGCTGAGGGGACAGGGCTGGCTGTGAAGGTCCTACACGGCAAAGGGCTGGACAGACCTAAGGAGTGGAGGCGTCGTCCAGGGCACGCGTGACCAAAGGCAGCCCCTGCCCCACCTCCCACGTGCCGCCCTTGGCCTGACATCTGGCTTTGGCGGAGGCAGGGAGATGGGGGTCCACTCACCTTCAACCACCAGCCAAGCAGTGGAGGCCTGGAGCCCGGTGTCCAGGGAGTAGGGGCCCGTGTCTGAGAAACTGACCCCCTTCACCACCAGCTGGTGGGTCTGCCCGTCGGGGGAAACAAACACTTCGTATTTGTCACTGGGCTGGAGCGGCTGGTGCTGGAATTTCCAGGTGGCACCGGGGCAGGAGTTAGACAGGACGCACTGGAGGGTGGCGTTGCCGCCCTCCTCACAGCGGGTCTCGGTCAGCGGGACCACCACGCTGGGAGGGATGGCTGTCGGGAAAGTGGGGACAGCCTGTCAGCTCGGCAGGTGGACCCCGCATGACCCAGCATGGTGGGGCTGGCCATCTAGAAATCTGGTTCCGACCAGCTCAGCCGAAAACCCCTTTGTCACCTCGGATGGGTCCCCTCTTACCCCCCATGTTGGTAAGAGGGGTGATAATTAGTCTATGAACAGGGAGACTCTTCAGCTCTGGAATTCTACAATTCCAAATCCCGGGCGGATCCAGGGGCTAGGGAGCATGCCAGTGCTCTGCACATGCATGTCACCTTGTCGGTCCTCCCGGTCACCTCCGAGGCAGGCATGGGTCTGTCCCTTTTACAGGTAAGGAAGTACAGGCTTCAAAAATTGAAGGGTCTGCCTATCTCACCTGGCTGGGGGTGGGGTCCCGCCAGGCTCTGCCCCCAGGCCTTCGGGGGTCTCACCCCTTCTTCTCCCTCCACCCGGCTCAGCTTCCTTCCCTGGCCTCTGCTGCTGCCCTCCGGCCCCTGCAGTACTCGGGTGCTCGGAGGTGGTGTGTACACAGCTACTTTTGGGAACAGGACCGGGTGAGACAGGGGAGGAAGGGACAGTGCCCAGGTTCGGGGAGAGGCCTGGGAGGCACCAGCACCGTGGGCTACCCCAGTGGAGGGTTGCTAGGAGTCATGGGCAAGGTGTGTGGGCCCGAGGAAGGAGCCAGCCTCAGAGGCTGATGTGGGCAGCGTGGCCGAGCACGGCCCAGTCCCCGGTCCGAGAACACCGGCCTTGGCCAACACTTCGGAAAAAAGGTCGTCACCGTTGGCTCCCCTCCCCATGTCATTGTCACACTCCTCTTCCTGTACCTGTGACCCTGCAGCCCTGACCCCAGCCCCCCGCAGGGCAGCCCCTCACTGTCGGCCTCCAGCTCGGTGGTGAAGATCTCCACATCCTCCACCTTGACCTCGTAGATGCCGGCATCCTCAGGGCGCACGTCCTGGATCTGGAAGCTGTAGTGCTTCCCCAGCTGCTGTAGGCTGTGCTTGGCGTGGTCGTCGGAGCCAAAGGGGACTTCCTCTCCGTCCTGAGGCCAGGAGAGAAGGAGGTCTCAGGGCCTCCTGCCCCTGTCCCCTCTGGCGGCAGCCAGCTCTGGTCTCCCACTGGCCTGGATACCTGGCCACATGTTCCTGGGCCTCAGAGGAGATGGGGTGGGGGGGGGAGGGGAGAGCAATGAGCAGGCCCACAGGGAAATAAACCCTCTAGCAATGTGCATGACTCTGACCCCAGAGTCCATCGCCCAGCACTCAGATGCCCACCATGTGCTGGGCTCTGCTGTGGACACTTGGGACAGATGCACCAGGGAATAAGACAGGCAAGGACCTGGCTCCCAGGGAGACAGACACATGTTAAACATCCAAAGTAGGTAATGTAAGGCATGCTAGAAAGCGATAGAGCTGGGGGGGAAGGAGAGAGAGGAGGGTTATGGGTTTAGGGCTGCCAGGACGGGGCTGGGGACTGGTGTCACACAGGGGGCCGGAAGTGGCCGTGTGGGGTTCAGGGACAAGACAGCAGGCGGAGGGAGCTGCTGAGCGGAGGGAAAGGGAGGAGGCTGGGGCAGAGTAAGGGGGGTGCTCCTCATGCATTAGCTCATCAGGTATGCTTGGGATTGGCCCTATAGGTCCCTCACGTCACAAATGAGAAAACTGAGGCACAGCCAGTAAGTGGTGGAGCCAGGATGAGGTTGACCACAGAACCAGGGCTGTGCTTTGCTGCCCCTTCCACCTGCCCCAGTGAGGAATAACTGCCCCTGGAGCCCGGGCAGGGATGGCCCAGTCTCTGGAGAGAGCCGGCAGAGAAGGGAGCGCACTTTCTTAGACCCCGTTTCACCCGCAGGGCCCAGCTGGAGAACCTGGCTGCTCGTGAGAAGCAAGACCCCTCCGTGGCATGTCTACTCCAGGGCCCGACCTGATGCCAGCCAGGATGCAGGGCTCACCACCTGTGCACACTGTGGTCCCCCCAGGGGCACCCAGGACACCCGAGGTCCCTGCCCACCTCCTGCAGCCTCCCCGTGAGAGCCTGCCCCCTTCGCTGGCCCCCTAGCCTCACCTTACACAGGGAGATCTTGCTCTGAGGATCCTTGAGGTCCAGCTCCATTTCAAAGGAGGCGACCCCCTCCTTGCTGACGGTGATGTGAGTCATGTTGGCGGTGCTGTGGACATACTGGGAAGACCAAGCCCCCAGGAGAGCTCGCTGAGGGCACCCCAGCCGCTCCGACCCCAGGCCCCCAGAGCTCTGTCCAACATGCATCCCCCACTTTAGGACTGGGGCACGTAGCCCATGAAGCAGAAAATTCCCCAAGAGTAGACAGTAGGTTGGGAGGGGGAGCAAGAAAGAACCCAGATGTGCAGGGGCCCCAGGAACACAAGAGGGCTTTGTGTCTGTCCCCTAAAAGCAAGGTGAGCACCTACTGTGTGCCAAGCCCCGTGCTGGGGGATGTGTTAAAGCGGATGAGGAAACTCGGGGGAGAGAGAGCAGGGCCCAGGATGGGAGGGTTGATGAAATACCGTTTTCAGGATGGCAAAAACTAGTTGTCTACGTTTCCAGAAGAAAAGTTAGAACTAGACTGTAGTTGGGTTAGACACAGGGGAGAACTTCCTGTGCACTTTACAAGACACTGGAATTAGGGTGCCAACGGGGACCATGAAACCCCTTGCCTGGAAGGCTTTGGAAATAAGGTCCCCAAGGTCTGTGATGATGGTGGACAATGACGGTGACGGTGACGACAGCAATGATTGATGGTGGTGATGGTGGTGGTGACAGTGAGATTGAGGGTGGTGACGGCTGACAGGAAGCCCTTACTAAGTGCTGGCACTCGGCTCATGTTCTCCGCATACCCTCTCCCGGCGCTGTGAGGTGGGTGTGGCAGTAACACCCGTGTTGAAAATAAGGAAGCTAAGACAGAGTGGCCCTCTCCTTCCAAAGCCAAGATTTAGCGTCACAGACATGTTTCAAAGCCAGGATGCCGACGGCCAGCCTGGGTCCCTGGTCAGGCAGCACAGTGGGGGCTAGATGAGGGCGGACGCCTCACCAGGCTTGGTCTCCCCAGGCCCAGCTCCCAGGGTTGGCCCGTGAGGCCCTGCGCAAACGCCGGCGTGGGCGTGGGTACCTGCGCCATCTTCTCCTCCCGCTCCCTGCGCATCTTCTCCAGCTTGCGCAGCATGCCACGGAAGTCCACGATGCCGTACTTGATGCACAGCCTCTCGTAGTCCTTCCGGTCCGCCGACAACAGCAACTGCCACACCTGTTGCGGGTCTATGATTTTCTGGGCGGTGGGAGGCGGGGCCCTGGGGAGAAGGGCTGGCAGGTCAGAGGCCTGGGAGCCTCAGGAGCTGACACCCAGAGGGGCCTGGGGGGCTGCCCTCTCTGCCCTTGAGGAAAGGGGTGCACTGACTGGGGTCTGGGGCTGACCGAGGCTCCAGCCTCCCGGGGGAAACCTGCACCTAACAACTTGCATGGTGGATTTCCAAGCAACATGTCTTTGGGGACGACTGTCCTGTTGCTTTAAAACATGTTTTAAATTCCCTGTGTTAGTGGATCGCCCGCTATACCAAGGAGCAAGTCAGGCCCCAGCAAGTGATGATTCACTCGGGACGGAGCTCAGGAGTGGCCAAGCTGCACCCAGAGCCCCACCTCCCTCCACCCTCTCCCCACTCATCTGCATCTGCAGGCTGGCCCCCTGCCTGTGGTCAGGGTGGATTTAGGGGCTGAGCTCTGCATGCAAACAGAAGCTGCAGGGGACAGGGACCTTGGAACTGCCACCCCCACCACCAGGCCCACACCCACCTCAGCATGTTCCGTAAGCCCATCAGCTCCTGCCTGAGGTCTGTGGAAGGAACAGGAATGAGGCCGCAGCCCCAGGGAGTGCGTCCAAGGAGCCAAGGCAGGGCTGTCTTCTAGGAAGTTGGGGGGTGGAGGTGATGAAGGGGGCCGTGTGGTCTGTGGACAGGTGGGGGCCTGGCCAAGTGGGGGGCACCAGGCAAGGAGCCACCCATTCCCCAGAAGGCACCAAGGAGACCGCTGACAACCCTTCCACCTACCCTGCTGGGGCTCTTCCCTCTTCCGTTTCTTCCGAAAGCCAACTGGACCGTCGGGGAGGAGAGGAGGGCATCAGTGTGGGCCGGCAGCGGGAGAAGCCAGGCACACCAGACGGCTCCCTGAGGACAAGGCACACCAGGGCCCCGGACTCTCTGTCCCCCAAGGTGCGGGCACAGCCCAGCCACATGGATAAGCAGGGTGGAGGGTCTGTCTGTCGGACATATTGACACCCCATTCCTGCAGGGCAACCCACTCAAAGGTCTACAGGGGCCTGGTGGTGGCCCACATGAGGGCGGCCCCCCAGGGGCCACAGCTGACCCACATCTGAAGGGGCAGCTGCCCCATTCTGCCAAACGCGTCCCACAGCTGTTTGGCTGGTCCTGCAGTCATCGCCACCCCTCTTTGTTGCCCATGTCCTCTGCCACCCCCTCCCATCCCCCACCAGGCACGGCTTCTGCCTCCTCTTGGGCTCCCCAGAGGCCGGAGCAGGGAGGGGCTGAGCCCACCTTCAATGACGGTGAGCCTGGCCGAGCACACGGCCTCTCCGTACAGGTTCACGGCCACGCAGCGGTATACATCTGTGTCCTCACCGGTCAGCTTGTTGATCTGCAGAGAGGCCAAGAGCAGGGGAGCGGGGCTAGCCCTGTCCCCTCCTCTGTCACTGGACATGGCTCTGAACAAGGGGCACAGAGGCCTGTCCTTGGGCCCAGACAGCTGGTGGCGTTTGTCAGGAAAGACAGCCCCAGACAAGCCGAGACCACAGCGGAGCATGGACAGGGGCAGAGGGAGCGCGTCTTTCGGGTCCAGTGCGTCTGGGGCCGAGCGTCCTTTCTGCCTTGCATTTCAAGCTGTGTGGCTTTGGGCAAGTTACCTGACCTCTCTGAACCTTTGCTTCTTTCCTTCTAAGGTGAGGACAACAATACCTCAAACAGTCACAGTGAGTGGCCAGGATCACATGATGCAATCTAGGCCGAGTGGTTAGTCCAGACTCCAGCGCCTAGTAGGTATCTCATGATCGGCAGCTACAAATCTCACTCACACTGACCAACACGGGTGGATGTCCGCAGGAGGCCAGGGCACTGGCTGCCGCTTTACCTGAACCCGTGGCACTAGCAACAACCCTGAACCAGGTACTGCTGTTGCCCCCACTCTCTGATGAACAAAGAGGCTCAGAGAAGAAGGTAACTTTTCCATCCAGGATTGTCACCCCGCAGCCCAGCTCCAGAGTGGAGGTCGCAAGTAGCCCTGCAGGGGAGAGAAGGGCTGGGGAGGCCCGCCCGGGGTACAGAGGGTTCTTACCTGCAGCGCGTGGTCCTTGCTGCCAGGGGCAGACGAGATCTGGTACTTGCTAGAGTTACTGAGCTCCCCCTTGCTGTTCTCCCAGTGCACCTCTGGGCTGGGGTCCCCGCAGACCACTGCCCGGAAGATGGCGTTTCTCCCTGGGGCGGAGGGGGCAGGTGGGGAGGGTGACAGTGCACATTACTGAGTTGCTAGTGTGTGTGACCCCCACTGCCTGGGCATCGCAACTGCCCGTTTCCGGAAGGGAGCCTGGCGCCGTCCACCGACTCAGGGGCTCCCACGCTTCTGTCTCCTGGCACCCAAGGGCAGCCGTGTGGTTTTGCACAGCGGGGGTCTTTGAGACAGGGACTGTCCCCAGGGACCAGGGCTTGGGAGGGAGGGGCCTTTCTTTGCAAGTGGTGGGGAGAGAAGGGGTCTGAAGGACTGTCCCCAGCCTGAGAAGGGGATGAGTCTTTCGTGGATCTCATGTCACTCTCTGTGTGGGGGTGACAGCCCTAGAGAGGACTGGCTTTTGGATGCCAGGAGGAGCTGGTTCTGAGACCCCAAGCTTGGACTGGAAGCCCGGGAGCTGGTCCCTTTCAAGGACCACTCAGCTCCCCTGGGAACAGCTCCATAGGGGACAGTATACACCCCTGGGGACACCTCCCAAAGTGACCTTGTTGATGAGGACTTAGAGTCCGGTTTAGGGAAATCATGAGCCACATTTTCTGATACCGGAAGGTTGTAAACTGAAGTGCATTGCATGGTTGGGGAAGCTCACCAGCCGGCACGCCGGCCAGGCCAGTCTGGCCCCCACCCTGCTTGGTGCTTCTCCCTAGGGGCCCCCAGGGAAAGGCTGGCTGAGCCTAGCCAGGAGCCTGGGGGCCGGGGAGCGGTGGGTGTCTGGGTGGAGGAGCCTAAGGGAACTAATCCAGTTGGAACAGTGACCCCTGCAGTTGCCCCTGCAGCTACCAGGAAGCCGGGCAGGACACAACCACCGCCTCTCCCTGCATCCAGTCCAGCATCTCCTGGTCCTTGCTGGCAGATGCATCTCCTTTCACAACAGTGTGGTGTGGGCTCTCTCCCCTGACCCACTCTGCCCTTCCAGGGGCCCAGGCAGGCACATGTGGTGTGGCTGGTGAGAGACTTCGGGACCAGGGGGGCTATATGTGCTACAGATGGGGTGGTGGGGTCCCCTCAGTAGCCCCCACCCCCGCCCCGGACTCACCCTCTGCCAGTGCCATGGTGACGGGCTTCTGCTCGAAGTCCGGCAGGCTGCACCCTTCGGGGACGTCCTCCGCCAGCTGGCGGACAATCACCCCGTGCTTCCTGAGGGGCTTCCCTGGGGACACGGAGGAAGGGAGACAGCACCCTCAGCACGGTGGCACTCTGGCCCACAGACCCCGGGAGCAAGAGCCCCTCCTGTCTCACACCGGGCAGCACAGAGACAGAAGAAGTCCTGCCAGGATGGAGCCCCTGCAGTGGCCCTGGGGAGCAGCTGGTGGAGGGGGGTGGGAGGGACTCACCTGCCATGATCCAGCTCTGCTTGGCTCCTGAGGGTGATGGTGGGTCCTGAGAACAGAAGGTGGAATTGCTCCTGGGAGGCCGGCTGGCCTTACCCCGGCCCTCCCACAGCATTATTGGCCAGTATTTGGGGAACCCGGGTTCAGTTGCTGCCCGTCCCCCTGAGAGCTTGTCTAACCCCAGCTGATGATGCTGACGGGTCTCCTGCAGTTCCCTGGCCCCCGCACAACCGACGTCCCAGGGACCAGCAGGGGCTGGGCGCTGCCCTTCCCCAGGTAGAGGAGACACCAGGGGCTGAGCCTGCAAACTGTGCGGTGGCCGGGCCACTTGCAGGGGGTGACACAGTGTCTACACTCTCAGGAGATCGAGCTCCCACCACCTAGAACTCTTACAGCTCTAAGGGCATGGCCCCTAGATATGGGACGAGCCCGTCCCGGGGAGAATTTCAGGTTTTACAGTGGGTCCCAGCAGCCCTGGGCTTCCCTCCATCAGCCAGTCCGGGTCCTTCCGACCACCAGGTCTGCAGAAGAACCTCCCCCCTCTGCCCCCGGCTGCTCTTAGGCTCTTCCCCCGGAATCCACCTGCCTCGTTCTGAGGCCAGTGAACTATAACGTCTGGGAGACAAGCGTCTCTGAGCCTCTTCCCACCACCCCCGCTGCCTCCTACCCCCTCATGCCATCTGTACATTGTGGCCGAGGGGGAGTGCCCCCAGGAGCAGGAGCTGGCTGTGGGCTGGAAGAGACCCTCGAGGAGACCCCTGAATGAGAGGGGAGGGATGTCTCAGAAGGGCTCTTCAGCTACCCCACATCCGGTGTGGCTGGCCTGTGGCTCTCCGTTTTGGCCACTCTGCTTCCTGCCCAAACAGCCCTGCGCTCACAGTGGGCTCACAAGCCAGAGCACTTCGCCGCACACACACCCTTTCCCTGCTGCTCGCCCCTCCACTCCTGCCCCCACGGCGTCCCTTCCACAGCCCTGCCACGCTCCAATGCCACAGAGCACCAGTGGCTTCTGAAGTGGCCATGGCCACGGCCACTGGACAGCGAGAGTCACGAGGGAGCAGCAGGACGAGGGCATCCGCCCAGCTGGCTGAGGGGCCCCTGTCCCACTCATGCCCGGTGCAGCCGCCAGGCACCTGTCCATGGCCCCATCCTGGAGCCACACAACATGGGTCTCCTAGTTGTCACCTCCATCACCTGTCATCATCACCACCAGCTCAGTGCTTCACATTTGTCACCTCGAGGAGGTAACGTGAACATGGTCCTGTTCACCAGCCTCCTGCTTGCAGGTCCCCGCTGAGAGGGAGAGGCACCCAGCCCTGCCTATGGGGCCGAGGGGTCCCGGGTTAACCCGTGTCACCTGCTGGACCCTTGTTCTCTTCAGGAAGGGCCGGATTTGGTGCAAAGTCCATGACGGATGGGCAAGAGCTCGGCTAGGCTGCCGACCAGGGGCTGTGGTCTCCACTGGAGGGCGGGGCACAGAAGGAGCCCGGACCCCACGCTCCCCACCAAGAAAGGCCTGATCCTTCTCAGCACGGAGTCCCCACTCCAGCCTCTCCCGGAGAGGCGGCAGCCCCTGCCCCTGCCCTCCCCGGGGCCTCGGCCTACAGATCCAGGCCCTTGCTGCCTTCCACCCCTCGGCTGAGGCTGCTCTCGGCCGCGTGGAGATGCCCCTAGTCCAGGCCCGAGGCCTCATTCTGGGCGGCTCGTCGGATCTTTGACCTGGTCAACGACACATACTCTGAGCCAAACACAGCTCGGAAAGCCAAGCCGGGACAGAAGCACTGGCTGGGTCACTGGGACCCTCTCCTCTAAGATCCTGCAGTCATTCCTAGGGGTGACTGTGCCCCTCAGGGTGTCACTGGCCGCCAGCGGATGTCCTGGGTGAATCTCATCCTCTGCCGGCCCCTTCTTGAGTGGACAAATTACAGTGCACTGGGGTGTCTCCATCTGTGCCCACCCCCACCCCAGGCGGGCAGCCAGGTGTGCGGTGCCCACTTACCTGGGTGCACTGCCAGCCTCCAGCCTCCTGTCTGCTCCCTGCTCCCTGTCTCCAGCTGCTGTGCCCTGCACGAGCCTCTGGAGGGACTGCAGTGGACAGGCGGTGCTGGGGCAGATGCAGGTCACAGCGGCCTTTTTGGGCTCTGCTGCCCCTCCCACTCGCCCCGCCTACCCCCCTCCTCCTCTAGCCCGGGCTTGGCAGGGCCAGGCCCCCCCAGGGATGGTGCCCGGCTGCCCAGAGGTCAGAGATGGAAGGGTCCTGTGACATTTGGCTCCTCCAACGCCTCATCTTGCAAAGCTTTAAGCTCGGAACCAGACAGGCTCAGTTACGCCTGCACCAAGGGGATGAGCCCTACTAGCTGGGGTGTCGCATTATCCAAAGCCTTCACTCTCTAGCTGAGCAGATCCTGGAGGCCCAGGACACCACCCATCACACAGAGGCAGAAAGCCGCTGTCCCTGTGGGAATCACAATCCAAAGTGTCCCCAAGCAGGCAGCACATTGTGGGAGCTAGACACAGACCCAGACAGATGAGAGGGCACACCCCCCTGAAAGAGACCCTGGGGGCTGTGTGCATCCAGGAGGCCTTCCTGGAGGAGGTGAACTTTCTTGGGACAGAATGGGTGACCCAGTCAGGTGGGCAGATTGTTGGCTGTGTAGTGGGACGGTGGGGATTGGGGACAAGGTGTCTGGTAACCGGTCTTCCTAAGGAGAGTGAAGGCCAGGTGAGGCCCAGAAGGAGCTGAGGTCCAAAGGCCACCTGGTCTGCCACCTGCTCTCTCCTTAAGGCAGAGACCTGAGTGTTGTCACCCACACCCCAGGCTCAATGGAGACTTCAAATGAAGTAAAATGGGGTCAGTGCTGCCTTCGGGGTCCCTGGAGGGCCCCTGTCCTCATGAGCACAGGGCCATATGGGAGTGCACGGGGGAGGGTATGTGTACACACCCACACATGGACTGGGGTGTCCCTGAGCACTTCTAACGCTGCATGACAGACACAGATGTCCCACCTGACCCAGCACCCACCGTGTCAGGCCCTGGGGTGCAAAGGTAACCAAACCACAGGCCCCTCTTGGAGCTTACAGCCCATGGGGCAGACCGATGTCAAATGGCCAGTCACAAAGTGCCACTTGTGCTCCGAGGGACCAAGTGAGGAGCTGGGGGCACCGGGGCCGGTGGGGTGAGTTGTGTTTGCCCAGGTGAGCTTTGCAAGCCACCTGGAAACCTGGATCTCCATGGTTTGGAGATCAAGGGCTACGGGGGCCATTTCGGCTGGAGGGGTGACCAGGTGCAACCTGCACTTTGAAAGCTCACTCAGGTGCGGTGCGGAAAGGGAGTTGGAGGGGCGGAAGAGAGAGACAGCTTCCAGCAGGCAGTCCGGTAACCCCTCACTGGTCTTTCTCATAGTGGACCCTGGGCTTGGGGGTTGGCCTGAACCCCAGGACAGCACAGGGCCTTCTGCACTTCAGGTGCCCCGCTGGCCCCCAGGGCGCTGGTGCATCTCCCCTGAAGCGTCTCCCCTGAAGCCTGGAGGTGGCCAGCAGACCGCACGGGCGTGCCTGTCCCCCCGCCCCACACCACACTGGGGTCCTTCTCTTTGCCATAGATGGAAGTTTCTGGACTCTAGGAACTGAGATGGGTCAAATGGTTCTCACGCGCCTCTGTCCTCTGTTCACCCTCGGTGACACGCAGTGCCCCATGTGCGAAGGTGGCATCTCCAGTTGGGTGATGGGTCCTGGGTCAGACGCCAGCGTCGCTCCTGTGATAGACAGCAGGTTTGGGGGGTGGAAGGGGGTGCCCAGCCTTTTTCGGAAATCTCCAGGCTACCACTCGAGCCGGCGACAGGTGTCCTGACTGTCCTCCAGTGATCTCTCCTGGGCCCAGACTGGACGCAGTGGTGGCATTTGCTCGCTCGCTGCCTCTCCTCGTGGCACAGCCTGGTCACACCTCCTGGTAGGCATCTCCTTCAGGAGGGAGAGGGGCAAGTCCCTGCCTTCATTGCCTGAGGTGGGCAGGACTTGCTCTTAGGACCCCTCGCCCCCAGTCGCCGGCAGAGACCAGGACCCCGGGGACGACGCGGTCCCCTGCCTCGGGTTTGAGGGCAGAGTGTCTCCTTCCCCTGGCTCAGCTCTTCTCCCTCTGGCACCAGCTTCTCAATTTCCCAGCAGCCTGGCCGCACACAGCTGGTGGCAAAGATCAGGCTGAAACCCCATCCCTGCCCACGGCCTGGCCCCAGGGCCCCGCGCCAGAGCGGGCACCACAGGAGAGCCCAGGCTGAGGGCTGGGCGGGGGCTGGGGTGGGGGGGCCGCAAGCCCTGGGGAAGGAGAGCTGACGGTTGGTCTCCTGCTGAAGAAACTCAAGGACAGGACCCTCCCGGGGGAACTAGAAAGGAGACTGTCCCTGTCCTCTGGGGCCCCTCCTCCAATGGGGAACAGCCTTTCCATGGTGGCAGCGGCACAGCCCGTGCTCAGGGAGAGCTCCGTGAGGCTGGGGAGACCTGGAACCCTCCGTCAGGTCCCTGGTGAACGCCGTCCGCCGTCACTGCAGTTGCGGGGGCCTCCAGCTCTCCGCAGCGAGTAGGGGCGGACACTGGTGCGCATTCAGCTCTGGGCAACTTAGCTGGGCCTTCGGTGGCATTCTGTCATTGAACAATCTCCTTACTGCTTCCACCGGGCTGTCAGGATGTGTTGGCGCCTACCTTTGCCTCTCTGGCTCCTTGTCACTCGGCTGGAAGCTTCTGTGACAATCCAGGGTCAAGTGGCTGGCACTCACTGGTACTGACTAGCTCTGCCCCATCCGTGTATTTGTTTATTGGTTCTCTCCTCACCTGAAATGCAAACCCCATGGGGAGAGAGATTCTGTGCTGCTTACTGAGTTGAGGACTCACTGCTTGAGTGGCTGTGCCCCCGGCTCTACCTGGGGGCAGGACGAGGTTTGGAGACTGCTGTGTCACTGCGGTTCTGTCTCTGTGTGATGTGGTGGCGGGGGAGCCCCACATGTGAGAAAGGGACCATGAGGCTGGGACGGAGCTCACACAGCCCATTGGGAGCAGCTGCTGGAAGCATTGTTGATTGTCAAAGCCGGGGGCTGAGGTCGAGGGCTAAGACGCAGGACAGACAGAGGGACCCTTCCCTGAGTCAGCGTGAACTACAGGGCCACCACACGGTCACACAGACTGCCTGTCCCCCAGCTCCGCGCAGACAGCGAGTCGGTTAACATCTGAAGATGGAAGGAACTGCGGCCAACATTAAACTGGGTCCTTCCCACAGGCTTCAGTTCCGAAAGAGCAATCAGGGGGCCAGCTACCCCACCGGGATCTGAGGGGCAAAGAGCCTGGAAGCCCGCCCCATAGTGGAGTCTTCCCCCACACAGACACCAGAGCAGCCGCGGAGCATGCCGTCGAGCAGAAGAGGACAATGGCCTCTCCTCCTGCTTTGTGACAGCTGTTTGCTCGGTGTCCTCGTGAGGCTGCAGGTGCCAAGCCCGCCAGGACTTCTGGTCCCAGACAAACACCCCTTCTCTGACCTCCTCTGAATGTTTGTACCACAACAGAGTCCCACCCATTTGATTTCCCAACAAGGCTCCAAATGAACATTCATTTCTGTTCCAAAGATTGAATTCCACATTCCAGGAGGTATGCGTGGTGGTCAGATTCCAGTGAGTGACGGAGTGGTCAGGTGGACGTGGAGACCTTTACCAGCAAAACAGCTGAGGGCCCTGACCAGGTGCCAGGGCCTGCCCTGGGTTCGCGCACGAGAGCCCTTTAATCCTACAGCCGTGGGGTGAGGTGGGGCTCCTGCTCGCGTCCTGCAGAGAGGGAGCCTCACACAGTGACAGGTGAAGCGACATTAGGTCACAGGGCCACCCTGCTGGGGGCGTGGGGTCAGGCAGATGGGTCGGTTTGCTCCTTAGAACCTGGGTGTCTCTCATTTGTCACACAAGAGAGAGCTCGTCCGACTGACTGCAGCTCTGTCCCCTGTCCTCTGTCGCCTGGGAATTGAATGTCCTCCTGGACAGCCAGGGAGACAGAAGAGCTAGGGAGAAGGGAGAGAGAAAGGGAGAGAAAGACCCCTCTGAGAAGGAGAGAGAGAGAGAGAGAGAGAGAGAAAGGAGAGAGAAGAAAGAAGGAAAGAAGGAAAGAAAGAAAGAAAGAAAGAAAGAAAGAAAGAAAGAAAGAAAGAAAGAAAAAGAGGGAAAGAAAGAGAGAAACAGGGAGAAAGAGAAAAAGGAAGAAAGGGAGGGAGGGAGGGAGAGAGAGAGAGAGAGAGAGGGAGGGAGGGAGAGAGAGAGAGAGAGAGAGGGAGGGAGGGAGGGAGGGAGGAGCCCACTAGGAAACCACTATTAGCACCAGGCACGGAGCAAGGTGACAAGCCCTGCTGGTGTGTGAGCTCAGCGACACCTTCCAAAGGCTCAGCCAGCATCAACAAAGGATCTCAGGACCCAGGGTGTGTGCCCCCCCTCCCGCCCCCACTTCCCTTTCCCTGAAACTCCCATGCATTCCAGCTCCCCACAGTTAATTCTGGAAAATGCCCCCAGCAGGCAGTGCCTGGGCTCCACCACAGACCTCTGGTCCCAGGGGCCACCTGTCAGCCAGTCGTTAGTTCGACGCCCGGGGAGATTGACAGGGGCGGCTGGGTCTCATTAAAGCCCAAGGCGGAAAAGGCTTTGCAGTCTAATGAGTGACTGGTGCCCCTGGAGGAGCTCCGTCAGGAACCTGTTGACAGGGTTCCAGCGTGGTGGCTCCAGGGGACCGGGAACCGGAACACCTGGGGCCATTCCTGGTCCAGTCTGTGTCTGTCCTGGAGGGCAGCTGCTGCCCTGGCCCCTTCGAGTTCTCCAGAGTCACCGTCTGTCCCCCATGGCGCTTCCCCTGGTGACACAGGAACACTTTCACGGCTACCTCCTCGCAGCCTGGCCCTGGGTTACCTCTCTGCAGGAGGCTGGGGCTGAAGACAGGACCTCAGACACCCTGGGGGCCGTCCTCAGCTTATTCACAAACACCCCAGGGATGAAAAACAGCCCTGACCTTGCCTGAGAATAGAAAGGAAGAAGAACCGCCACTTCCTGGCTGACTTTCTGAGATCAGTTTAAGCTGAACTTGGGCTAAAAGGACGGAGACCACAGGCCGAGGAGAAAAAATTGAGGGGAACTTGGTGGAAGCCACGTGAACTGCCAACGGTGCCATTTCCTGCTCTGCCCTGGTAGACATTTATGACCTAGACAGAAGAGGCGGCGGGGCAGGGGAGGAGGTTCTGTCCCGGGATTTGCAAACATGCAGATAATCACAAATACGATGAGCAATTCAGTCGCGTTTCCTAGTCAGGGGCCTGCCTTCGATTTCTTGAACCAGTTTCCTCATTTGCAACAAGGGATGATGATGTCATCAGGTTGGACGCTGGGGTCAGGCAGGCCCAGCTAGAAGCCGGGACCTGGGGGGCTTGGGCAGAGGGCAGGTGGGGGACGCCATTGGAGAGGCGAGGGGCCCCCACCCCCTCCCCAGGAACTCCGTGCTCAGAGCCCAAGCCCTTCCCTCCTGCCTCATTGTCCTCTCGGACCTGGGGACAGAAAATTCTCCTGCTGTGCTTTATCCTGGTCCAGCGGGCCCCTAGGACTTAGCTCCAGCCTGTCCCATTGATGGCCTCCTGGGCTGTCCCTGAGCCTGGTGGTGGGGGCACCTAACTCGCCTCTTTTCTCCACTGAGCACCCTCTCCACTGCTTGTCGAAGGCCCTCGTCAGCCAGGAAGCCTCCTGGTCAGTCCTCAGGACTCACTCACCGCCCCCTGCCCCTCCATCGGCTATCACCACAAATGCAAGGAGGCTGGCCACGGCTCGACCAGAGTCTCATCCCCTGCCCCCTGTCCCCTGACGTAGCCCTGGGAGCTCCCCAGGACATTACCTTCACCGTCTCCCTCCGGTTCACCCCATAGCACTCCACCCTTGTTCTGCCCAGGAATGACCCACCCCTGGGTGTTTTGCCGGGAGGTGGGACCCTTCAGGCAGTGACCTGAGCACCCTACTCCCATCACCCATTCACGGGTGACTCCATGGTGGGCAGGATGGGAAGCGGGCGTCAGTCTTGGAACTGGGGTCACTGGCCGTCAGCTCCTCGCCCACCAAGGCCAGTGTCAGAACGGGAGACAGACCTGCAGAAGGGCCTGCAGGCGGGCGCCCTTGGCGGGTTGGGGAAGACTTAGCACCTCGCAGCTCTAGTGTTTCATGAGCTGCCCAGGCTCTTAGCGGCTTTGTCGGCTCCCCTGCGGGGGCGGTCGCCAGTGAGGAGAGGCGGACCGAGACCAGCGTGGAGGGTGGCTGGCCGTCCATGGCAGGCAGTTGGGGAGACCTAGGTGTCAACGGGCATCTGGGCCTATCGGCCCTTGCCTCAAGGGCCCCAGGAGGAGAGACCAGAGGCAAATGGCCAGGAATGCAAAGGGAGCGATGTATTTGTTTGCAATCTATTTTTACTATTCTGTCCACATGACCTTCTTGTGACCTGGGCCTGGCCACTTGGCCAAGCAGGCTTGTTCCAGTGGCCCCCCGAGAGAATTTCTCAGAGGTTACCCCCTCGAAGGCACGAAAGCCTGTAATCCAGAGCACGGCTCGCAGTCACAGGCCTGGCGCTGCCTGTAGGCTGTGGCTGGCCGCTGATGTCCAGCCCTGAAGGGAAGGGCGGAACACCCACCCTCCCAGGCTCAGCATGCTGGGGCCCCCTGGCTGCAGTCAAATTTTGTAAATAAAATTTTATTGGGAACTGTCCCAGGCTGAGCCACTGCAGCTACTGGGGTTAGTGGCCTTTAGTTAAGGCTGGTGGTAAAGCCAGCACAGGTGCCCACAGCAGGGGGCACTCCCGAACCCCGACACCTACCTCCCCAGCCTGAGGACGCCACATCAGGCAGCACGGGTTTACCAGCCGAAGCCACAGGCTCTGGAAGGAGGAGACGCTCCTTCACCTTTGGGAGAAAGGCCCAACTCCTGGGTCCTGGTTTCACCTGGGCGTGGAGGCTGGGGGAGGCAGGATGGGGTCCCATTAGGCTCAGAGAGACCTGGAGCTGATTCCGGCCACCAGCGGCATGCCCGAAGGGAGCCATGACCCCACTGGGGTCTCTGATTCGGTCTGTTACATGAGGGTTCCAGCTCGGAGTGATGCCTGGTCTCCCTCTCTGGTCAGCAGACTCACCCCAGCTCTGTAGGCAGCCGCCTGGACAGAAGTCAACCCCCAGGCCTTCCTCCCAGCCCCGCTTCCCTGGGAGAATCCCGCAGCCCTCTCCCCTGTCGCTCCCATGGTCCTCCTGCCCTCCTGACCCAGCGATTAGGTGGGTTTCTTTCAAATCAATTATAGACTTTTTTAAAAAGTAAACTCAGCACCCTGTCTGGCTCATTCGGTTGGAGCGTCATCCTGTAACTGAAAGGTTAGGGTTTGCTTCCCGGCCAGGGCACGTACAAGGACGCAGCCGACCGATGTTCCTCTCTCACACCAATGCTTGTCTCTCTCCCCTCCTCTCGCTCCAGAAGCAATGAAAACATGTCCTCGGGTGAGGAAAAATAAATACATATAAAAT